>JAYRBT010000001.1:105903722-105936631 GCA_036023395.1 Myiotriccus ornatus
ATATAAGCTGTCCTTTTGTTCTAATAAACGGCCATTTTGGGGTCATCCGTGTGTGACTGTCTCCTATCCAAAGTGTGTCCCGAGGGTCTCTCCGCGGGGGACAAAACCCCCCCCGCGAGATATAGTAACTGTGAAATTTTTGTTAAAGTTTTCTTTGAAGTCTGTTAATTCCTTGAATCCCACATATGTGGGAGTCCCTCCCAGAAATACAGTATTTTTAAAGAAATATATAAATACACAATTTGCTAAAGCAGATTTAGACCGTGAAAATTTGGAAATCTACAAAAAAATAAAATAAAAATTTAAAAAAAAACCCCACTTTCAATATGTTTATTTACTAACTTTTTATTTTGTCGATTCACAGGAGTTCTGATTACTTAGGTAATACTAATTAATGCAGAAGAATCCAAAAAGTTTCTATAAAGGGTTGATAACTCATGCTTGTTTTTATTACACCAAGAGGGAAAAAACAATCCCGTTTCCTAGGGACTACAGACCACAAGCTACGTTAGCACTACTCTTTATGATCAAAGTCCTATTCATATGCTGTTAAATAAGTGGCACTTCATACAAATAAATTAAAAACTCAAACCTATTAAATATATTTTATGGGGACTATATTCTCAGGGTTTATATCAGAAAAATCCCACCTATTACTCCTAAGAAGTCCTGTTAGCTGCCTCATAGTTACAGCTGTACTTTAGGGTAGTTTGTTTTCCTCTGGAAAACATTTGGATCAGATGACTAAGAAAGTGCCACAAAATGCCTAGACATACCACAGAGCTCGAAAGATTCAGACTGACTAAAATCCAAAAGTGTTTAGGAGAACCTCCATATAAATCTTTTGACTGCTACAGGAATAGGTAAATAAGTGGTAGAGTAATAAGAATAGGAAAAAACCCCCTCATTATTCTTAAAAATACAGGGCCAATATCATCCATCTTGGGAATTTAGATTTGAAAAATCAGCTCTTAAAAGTTGTCATGTCTCCTTGGCTTCTTCAGTGAGACCTGCATTTAGACTCTAGATCTGAGGCAATACTTTTTAAAATTCGTAATCCTTCACAGTGGTCCAATTACAAATCCTCAGTTATCTCTGCACTGTGTTCACGGACTCCTCCTGATCTCTCAGAAGGCACCTATTTAGTTGTTCTGCACAGGGTTTCTCAGGTCCCACGCAGCCCTGATCAGCTTTTGCTGGCAGAGTAGTTTCCACACAAGTTTTTAATTAGGAGATGTTTACATCCTAAACGTTTCAGACTGGAATCATTTTCCTGGTAACATCTCTTTGTGGTAGATTATAACAATTTAGAAAAGTGAATATTCCTGCTGTATGAACTACTGTGCCCTGTTCTGTGACCTCCACTGAGTCATTCTGTTATGGAGAATAAGCCATTTAGTGACTGTGGTTGAAATGCTGAATGTCTCCAGTTTCTCTGTATTTAAAAAGAGAATACAGATTACTTACCCGTTGTTGTGTACTATATTCAGAACTCTGGACTAAAACGTGCTGTACAAGTAAAAGTGTTACTATCACTGCATGTGTAATGGATTCACCAGCACTGCTCATAGAATGGAAAGACACTCAAAGTAGCAATTTCAAAGGAAGGTAGTGCTTTTATTAGGCTTTTAGGAGATCAGGGCTCCATTTGCCTACTACGTAACCAATTTTCTAAATGCCAGCATGCTGTGATGTCCAAGTCGTCACCTATTATGTAAAAAAAGAAAAAAAAAAAAAAGGCAAAAAAAGCGCACTATACTACACATTAGTAACAGTTTTAGCTGCAATTCAAAAACTACCTGACTGTTTCTTGGATGAAAATCAGAAAAGCTACTCTAGTGGCAGTAACTAAATACTTAGGATTTACTTAGATTTAAATACTTGGGATTTTTTCACAATATTAACTTCAGTATCCGTGCTACTTTTATCTGTTTCCATGCCAAGAAAACAACAACCTATTTTTATAAGCAACATGTAAGATTTTTTTAAAATATGAATTCCAATACAATTCTTTAAAATAATTTAAAAAATATTCTTTTGCTTGTTTCTTGATTAAAACAAAGATATATCTGAAATTTGTTGTATATTATGTTTTCTATCAACTTACAAACTTACAGATTTACAAATTTTACAGTACACCACAGTACAATATACTGCAATAGTTGCACTGCATTGAAAATGAGAAAGCATATATTTTACTGTTTCTAATTTATGTATTTATTTATATATATAACAATTTATTTATTTTTCTAATATATTTTACTGTTTCTATTTTTTTTTCTTTTTAAAAACAATGCCAAACAATGTGTGTGTCTATGAGGGGAGGGAGGAGAGGGTGTCATCCTGAGGTTGCTAGGATGTGTACAGTAATTTACTTTTTAAATAATACTTTATGTAAATACAGGTAATTTTGTCCAGTCATTTAGCCATTAGCCTTAGCTATGTAACATTATATTTCTTATATCAATTGAAGTGATTAGCTGGAAGATTAAGAATGTCTTTGGACTTTGAAACAATCATACCTGCTGCTTATTTGTAACAGGTTTAGTGTTAGCTAAGGCTTTTTCTGAAGAAAACATCAAAATCTGTTGTTACAGTGACAAAGAAAAACGCAGGCGAAAATAAAGGTGTTCATTTTCAATAGCTAGAGAACTCAGTTATTTTTAGGCTATTGGAACGATAAAAGTACTGTATAAACTTCTGAAGTTTCCTGAAGTTTGTATTTAACAAATTTAAGCATTGCTACTTATGTAATTAAAATGTTCATTTAATTTATAATTAATTGATCTAATTTTAATTGTGACTTCCTTAATGTCTATTTAGTCTTTTTTTATATCATGTAAGTATTTGATATACTGCAAAGCACAGAATCCCTCTCAAATCTCCACATTACTGAAAAGGCAATATGTGCTGCTTTTCAGTTCAGGGAATGCAACAAATGCAGGGAACAACATATTGTATATAAATAATTACATATTTTTGCTTCCTGAGGATTCTGATGTTGCTAACCATATTGCAGGAGGTTACACAGGTCGCTTAATTCACCACTGAAATGCAAAGTGGCAGCTGCTCAGGAACACAAAGCAAAATTTTGTTTCTTACCCTGCCAAGCTGAGAGTACTGCATTCAGCTGAGATTGCAAGGGGAGCTAGGAAGACAGGAGATAATTACAGGGGGTATCTCGGGAATAACACTTTTAATCCTGTGAAAAGTGTTATGGGATACTTAGTGACCCACATGGTTAAAGTGCCCATCACACCTATCTCCCAGCTAGAAGTATTTTTCTCAATGTAGCTGTTTGAACAGGGTTTTTTTGTGAACTCAAGCTAAAAGCTGTGTCTTCTGTGAATTTAGATTGCATCTTGGCCTTTATATCTTCACAAACCCATGAAATCCATCCAGGAACCTATGAAATTTATCTTGACTTTGGACATACAGTGAGAATATATAAATTGGTTATAAGGTAATACTGCTTTAGGTTTGAAATTCCATTAGGATTTGTCTACATTAATGCAATTGTGAAAGTTAACCCAAATTGACTGAAGTTGTGAATTCAAAGCATCATTAATTAAAGTAGATTAGTGGATTCACATCCTGAATAAATTAAATTAAACTGAATGCAAGCCCTTTTTAATTCTGCATGAGAGTGTCCAAGCAGAAGTTTAATGTAGTTTAACTAATCAATTTTTAAAGTTAATTCTGATTGATCTTGATGGGTGTCCATGAAAATGAGACATGCAAAGGTGGCTTTCTTTGTGTGGGTGAATTCATACAGACTCTCAAAGCAATATAATCAAATAAACAAAATACAGGTTTGTTCATTTTACACTTTCCATTTCAAGAAGTTTACTGATTAAACATTGACATAGATGTGGTCAAGATAAAAGACGTCTATGTTTCCAGATATACTAGGTTTCTAAGAATAATGAACTTTTAAGTTCAAACTCTATGTAGGAAAACATTATTCACTTTTGTGTGTAGATCAATGTCACTAAGCTTCCTACTCCCTCTAATAAGTGTGTTAGTCTACAGAGTAATCACCCATGCAGAAAATCTTAAACAAGGTACACATTGAAAAACAAAACAAAACAAACAAACTAGAACAATGTATCATGCCCACCCTGTTCCTTGCATTAAGGCATAATCTGTCCTCAGTGCTGCAGCTACAACTTCGAATGAGCTGGGGAGAGTTAGAGGCGATAAGAAGTTGAGGTTTAAGGACAAAATAGATTGCAAGACTGTTTATAGCCTGTTTATTTTTAATTTCCCATTTAATTTGCAATATATTTTCCCTTTCCAGCTTTTACTGCTGAAAAATTTCCTTCGTTGTGCAAATTGTAAGTCATATTTCCAGCCCAATTGGAAATACACTTCATTTCCTTGCTATAAATGGTCCTTCATGCTTATGTGGTGACATACACAATTTTTTTTGTCGCAGTTTCTACTTTCTGAATAATATTAATTATTATTCATGATAATAATTATCTCTTTGTTCAGAACAATTTTCTGCTGAGAAAAAAAATACTGAGGAAGCAAACCTTATATCCTGCACAGTTAAACTAGTCAGAACATGTGGAGTTTAGAGAGGAACGAGTGATTTATTTGGTTAGAATATTTTTCTGCTAATCTTAAATTCATCATTTCTCTCTGATGCAACACCTTGCAGCAATGAAATGATGGACACAAGAAATTTACTCTGAATGATTGCAAGTTTGAGCTAAAAATATGGGCCATTTCATGTAAAAATGGAATATTGTCATATGCAAATTGATAAACTGCCAAAAATAGAGTGAGAGAAGGAACACTTTGATTCCTAGGCAGAATGTTAATATGCTGTACGTTTGGATCACTTAATCATTAAAAATAACAGCAATGTGTAATGTGGAAAGTTTAACTCTCAAGAGTGTGAACAATGGGAAAGGTCAGATATCTAATTACTGAGCTTGTCATTGCCTGGAAGGATTTGTAGGATCAGTATTGGTAAAATCTGTTTTCATATTGATTTTATGACTGGTCCCAATTTTTCTTTCTGTATTTGCCAAGTTCTTCACTGGGTATTAGATCATACTTAGACTTCTTAAGAAAAATATAATCTCACAATCCAGGGTTAAAATGTCAGTTAGATAAAAGTGAAAAAATTGTTAATACATTCCTTTTTAATAGAATCAGATGGCATACAAACCAATTTTTAGCCTTCAGCCTCTGCAGTACTTTTGCCTTAGAATTACATAATATAAACTGTATAAAAGAAGAGTTAAGCTTAAATGAATTTCTGAAGTTTCACCTGGTAGTTCTCACTACTGAAATTTTAGCCCTATTAGCCTAATAATGCCATATTTCTGTAATTTTTGGGGGGCAATCTGGTTCTCTAAGATTATGTTTCTACTATGTATAGTGGGACAGATACCAGCTTCTATCTCCTGAAGCAATGTCTGGGTTGCAGCCTGTTCTCGTGCAGGTGAGACCAGATAACACACAATCTGTTCCCTGATTTCTGTGGAAAGCACACAGAGATGTGCGGGCTCAAAGTGGTCACAGCTCGTGGAAGAGTTCAAAATTTTGGAACAACAGATCTGTATTTGCTGTGCATGTTTAATAAGCCCTTCCTGCCTTCAGTAGGTGAGTTTTAGGAGTTTTTGGTCTTACTGTTTCCAGAGCACTGAGAGACTGGGATCTGTAGTGATGAACTGGTTAGGCTAATTAGACTCTTTCCCGTCATAGGTCTGTGGAGTGTTACGTCAGGGGAGAAGTCATAATAGCTTTCATGCTAAACTTTCAGTCAATAGGAAATGTTGCGTACAGAAATCAGAGGTGACATCTTAATGCTTTTTGCTCCTTGAGGGTCTTCGGTGTAGAACTTGTGAGTGTAGAAATGTGCTGTGCTGTTGGGTTATCTCTATTTAGGCACCTAAATTATTTCTTTTAAAAATGGAATAGAGATTATGTGTCCATTCTAAACCACAATGGGAGATTAGTACTGCTTTTCTTTAGTCCTCTGTACCCCTACTATCACCTGAAGGCTTCTTGGCTCACGGCGCTAACCCACTCTGTCCCCTGCACTGTGAGAGACTGAAGCCCACACCTGCCCCCTCTTTGCTCTGAGCTGGGAGCTCATTCACCCATGGTGGGTGATTATGTTTTTTAAAGGCAAGAATGCAAAGTATGGTGTCCCAAAGGCAAGACTCACAAAGAAACGTGACATCCAAGTTTTCAAGTTTTCACATCAGGAGTCAGTTTCGGAGACTGCAAATGGGTTTTATCCAACAGTTTTAATACACACAATCCGGGCTTGAATGTGTACACTGAATGTTTAAATATGTGTTGAACTTCCTGTCAAATGCTTCCCTTTAAGTAAAAATAAATAGTTTTAAATTATCTGTAATATCCTTGAGAATCATTTAATCTGGTGCAATCTCATATAAAATCTGGGTTTATGTGTACTATAATATCTCATTAAAGAATGATTAAAACAAGGACAGCAGCTATTTATTTTTTGAAGCTTTAAGCACATTAGAAAAGGTTAAGCACTTAATATTATATTGTTCAGCATGACAAGAATTGGTTTTCTCCCTTGCCCTATTTCCGTTTTCACAAAGAGAAAGGAAATGAAAGTTTACAAGAGAGGTTATGTCAAATAGTCCAAAATTATATCAAACCTTGATGGCACATGGAGCCAGAATTTTTCCTAAACAGGAAAACTAAGAATTCGTTAGAGTACTAGGCTTAAATGAAGGCATTACAGCTAATGCCCTGTGTGCTTTGATAGGTGAGGGCAATGTAACAGCCCTTGTGAGACAATTATTAGGCCAAACCATTTGAAGCAGTGTTGTTGTTGCTCAGTCTTACAAAACAAATTAAATTGCAGCTGCCTAAGGGATCTAGACAATACAAATGTAGTCACATATTTCTCTGTTTTCCCTTTCAGTTCTGACCAAAAAGGCTGCAGATGTACTCAGAGATCTGTTCAGTAGTAATTAGATTAGCATGGTAATTGGACTGTAACTCCATTTGTTCATGCAAATGAAGACTAAGCCATTTTTCAACCTTTTGTTTGTTTGTTTTTAGCAAATAGAACAGTTTATTTAGTATCACGTTTAGTTGACTCTTTTTTTCCCCTCAGGTGTCAGATTTTTCAGTAGGTGAGAAAGTTTCCTGAACCTTAGAGGTTATATCATTGTATGTGAACGTGAAAATTATTTTAAAAAGTTTTATCATCTTATAAATCAGGTTTTTTTACTCTTTTTTAAAAGATGGAATACTTCTCAATATGAATGTAGACGTATATAGTAAAATGTATAAAAATATCGCTTTGGGATACTGTATGAGGCAATATCATTTTTCCTTGGAATTTTTTCCATTTTGGCTATTACCTGCTCATCCTGCAGATGTATCTCACATCCCACAGCTAACATTACCTAATTCACTGGGTTTTTCCAATTCTATTTTGGTTACCTTTTACTTAATCTAAGTCAGACATATTGGTTTCCCCATTTCTTTAGTTAACAGAATGTCCTCAGTCTGACTGACAAAGTCCTGTACCTTTTGACTGAAAGGTGATCTGGTAGGTTTTAAAATAAAAGCAATTCACTTCCCGGAAATCCCATTTACTGAGCTGAACTAACAATACTTCTACAATATGTATCTGCTAATATGCACCTTTTATTTATTTTCCTTTATATAATTTTGAAATATGTATATAATATGCAGCAATGGATATTATGTAACAACATATAAAATGAGCTGTTAATGCCTGAGGAAACATGCAAACATTGCTTATTTGACGTTTGAAAATTATTCCTTCTCCTTCTTTAAGGTATGACTTGCAATAAGAGGCCTGATGCTGTACTGCAGTTCCTAAAGGATCCTATTAAAAAAAAGGTAGTCCATGAAGTATTGGATTAAACTGCTATTTAAGGGAGCTGTAATAAAAAAGAGAAAGAAGAGAGTAATTTACATCCCTTCAGATGTTGTGCAGCTCTAGGGCTCTACAGTCAGTGTGCAAATCCTGTCCAGGAAGGTATTCAGAATGTTGTGGTCTTTGGACTTTGGATTGTATTTTCTTAGACATACACCTGGGATAAAGGCAAGACTTGACGTCATTTGACTAATCATGTTCTTCATGATTAGTCAAATAGTTTATCCAAAAACTGCTTGGGTCAACTGCTCTGTGGATCACTAACTCTGCCATGTACAATGATCTTCCATGTGCAATCACTATGTAGTCATTACCTCTCCTGTAAGTGTATTTTAGTCCTGAGATTAAACACTAATAGTCCTTGTTAAATTTGTTGAAGTTCAAGTTTTTGTCCCTGCTGTGCAGTGATATAACATATTTAACACTGGGAACAAAAGATATATAATAAGTTATACAAGGAAGCCCAAATATGAGGGTTAGTTTCATTGAATACAATTTGAAATGGCCAGGGGGTGGGGGGGGAACGACACATGGACAGAGTTTTTTCCTTTTTGCATTTATGATTCGTTATCAAGTGAGAAAAAGTAAAAAGACAGAGAAGATGATTACCTATTTAAATCTTAATCAGTAAGGTTGGATGTACATTTTACTCTATTTCAGTGTTCTATATTTTGCCTAACCCTGCAGTTCGTGAGATTCTGATCTCAATTCCTCCTCAACTTTGTTAGTATGTAGTTATCAGTAATCTTCTATGAAGAAAAATATGGGCATTTTTCCTCAGTTGACATGCATATCTATTTACATGCCCACACACACACATTTCAACTCCAGTTGAATGAAAATGATTTTCAAATTTTGCATTGCCACTTTCAACACATGAAGGACAGAAAAGAAAACCCACCTGATAAAAAAATCTTGGATCTTTATACCCTTTAGGGTAGGAAGACTGAATGGAAGGTACCTGCTGTTTTTTTCTCTGAAGTTTATATTTGGATATATTCATAGGCTGTAAGACTCATATACCTTCAAACTGCAAATGCAGAATTCTTGCACATGCAATGCAAACAAATACTTGAAGTTGTAAAAATAGCAGAAATTACAGGAAGAACTGCAGGATAGAAGTAAGCTGGCGAAGTTGAAGAGGTTCATGTGTTGTAGAAGAACATCATTTGTGCAAAGTGTGTTCTGTAGGTGGAGAAACAAAGTCTGTCTTCACCACAACACTGTGACACAGTTTGATTGCCAGCTGGGAGAAGTGTTGATAAAGTTTGTAAGATATTTATTTCTAGCACTGTTGAAACAGAGTTGGACATTTAGTCTGAGGTCTGTGGTATAAACTTAGCTATATCCTTGCCCTTTTGAAAAGGTCAGGTGCAACATTTCCTAAGGTGCTGGGCAAACTTGCAGAGCAAAAAAGGGCAAAGAAGAAAGTATTCAGGGGGAACGTGGGATGCACAACCAGAAACCATATGTCAGCATGAAAGAGGCATAAACACAGTAGTCTGATGATGAGCACTTTTGGTCTCTTCTCCAGTGGGAGATGGATAACCTCTATTGTCCAAAACAGAAGAATGGAATTCTTTTCAGAATTCAAACTTCATAATCCCCTATCTCAGTGATATAGGTCACCTGGCAAAGGATAAGAGAATAAACGAGTAAACACACAATGCCCACCCCTCACCTCCAGTTTCTTGCTTGTAGGAAGTTCATTAAATACAAGTAGGATGTCACTTTGCTATTTGTCAGGGATGTTTGCAATTTTTTAAGTGCAATAATGCCTAGACTAAAACGAGGTTAATGTTTACCCAACACACTCACTCACATGTAAATCACTACAGATCACTCCCATTTCATGCATCTTGGACATACTTAAGCTGGTACTAAATGAGTGGGAACTGTGAGATTTACCAGACATTTAATTGCTATTTCTGTAAGCAGCAAATGAGCCAGTGTTGTGGTTTAACCACAGCCAGAAACTAAGCCCAATGCAGCCACTTGTTCACTCCCCCTGGTGTGGTGGGGGAGACAATCTGAAGAGCAAAATTGAGGTAACATGTGGGTTGATATAAAGACAGCTTAATAGGTAAAGCAAAAGCCATGTATGCATGGAAAGAAAAACAAGGAATTCATTCACCAATTTTCATGGCCAGGCAGGTGTTCAGCTGTCTCCAGGAGAGAAGGGCTCTACAACATGTAGTGGTGACTTGGGAAGACAGACACATCACTGTGAATGTTCCCCCATTCCTTCTTCAACACCCAGCTCTGTATGCTGATCGTGGTGCCATGTGGTATGGAATATCCCTTTGGTCGGCTGGGGTCAGCTGTCCCTGCTCTGTCCCCTCCCGACTTCTTGTGCACGCCCAGCCCTCTCACTGGAGGGGGATGTGAGGGGCAGAAAAGGCCTTGACATTGTGCCAGGTGCTGCTCAGCAACAGCTGAAATATCCATGTGTTTTTAACACTGCTTCCAGCAGAAATCCTAACTGTAGACCCATACTAGCTACTGTGAAGAAAATTAAATCTATCCCAGCCAAAACCAGCACAGCCAACATCAGAGTTGGCTGCTGTTCTACATGCCTTAAACAGTTAAACACGCTTTTATGCACTTTACAAAGCAGGGAGAAATTAAAGTCTAGGCTTACAGCTTTGTTGAGCTGAGGTGAATGCATATGTGTGTGTGTATATATGTTTTATCACCATTAAAAACACTTAATATCACTTGAACTCTAATCTGATTCCCCTCAGTTCCATCAAGAACTACTGAAAACAAAAGAACTGTGCAATTGCAGCATTTTTTTTTCTCAGTGTAAAAAACTGATTATAAGGTGTGAATGTCTGCTGTGCATTTTGCTTTTTGCCAAATTTATTTACTGATGAATCTGGTTTTCTGTTTAATTTGATGAAATTAGAGGGAACCAAATGATTAGTGTTAATAATAATGTAACTTCCACATTTTAAAACTGATCCATCTTGGCTAATTAGGGTAGGTACTGGGATAGTTCAGTCGCTGGCTATAGAAAGGCACAGAGGGGCCTGGCATGCTGAGTAAGAGAGCAATGCTCAAGAAGTGTCAGGAGGTGAGCAGGTGGCAGATTTGTTTCTCAGATGTTGTTGCTGGCACTACACTGCTGTGGATATGCTGTCCTATGTGGGCTGTGGCACCACGTGCACTCTGCTGGGCACAGGGCGGAAATGATCAAGAGCTTATATTAATCAAAGTGATTGAAAAAGAAAGGAAGGTGAAATCTGAGCTTAGGGAATCTGTTTTACTCCATTTCACTGTCTGCTGAGAACACTGATTGCCTGAAGCCATACTCTGTTAGGTTAGCTGGGCCTTTTCAGCAGTGCCACGCTCCCAAAATCTGCCAGCAGAGCCCAGCTACAACACGTCTATGACCATTATATTAAACTGTACAGTTTTATCCTTTTTTTCCCCCCACTGGGAAGAAAAGAGAGTGAGGATGCTGGGACTACTTCAGTCTACTGTGACCTCTGGAACCACAAGCCTTTATGAAAAAAATGTCTTTTTAAAAGCTTGTACTTTGTATTGCTATACTAGAAAAACCTGCTGACAACATTTACGATGCAGGATTTTCTTTTCAGTGTTTTTAATTGTATCAGAGACATGAAAAATTCAGTTTTATCCATATACATTTTAAAATATGTTGGATAAGGCAAAATGTTTCATTGGATCTTGATTCAGAATGAAACAAAGACCAACATTTTCCTCTTAATAGTGGGGTTTATTTTTTTCCTTTTTTTCATTATCCTTTTTTCCCCCTGGTTTGGAAGTGTCTTAATAAGATTTTAAACAACTTTTTATTTGTCATTATTTTTTTAAAAGGGCTGGTGTCTGCAGTAGTCTTTCCTTATAAGCAATTCTGAAAAAGCTTTAGAAAGACAAAAATGTTAAACTTCAGTCTAAGGTCCAGGCCTACACATAATTCTGGGACTTATTTTGTGACCATCCCACATCTCTTATGACTACTAATAATCACCCATTAATAAATTAATAAACAAATAAGTACTGCCCATCAGAGTAGAAAAAATAATGCATCTAAAGATATATTAGAGCAGGGGAGAAGCACAGAAAAAGAAAAAAACCCTTTTAATAAACTTGACTCTCAGAGGGAGAAGCCAAAATGGCAAATGGAAAAGAAATTACAATATTATAACTCTCAAATCCTGAAATTCCCTTCAAAGCAAACTGTTATTTACTGCGTAAGCTCGTCATTATTTCCATACTCCATTCCATACTTCATTCAACATGAAATACAACTAACATGGTACTAACTTGCTTTTCAGGATGGCTTGTTTTTTTTCTGTCAGGTACCTTAGATTTAGGAATTCACTATTGTGCTGTAACTGACTGATCTCATGACTTTGAGGTAATAATATAACATTCTTTATTTTTCCCATAGTGAGTTGAAATGAGATATTAAGAAAATATAAAAGAAAAAATCCTCTGTAGGAAATAGCTTTATGTGAAACATAGTGGGGGAACATGCAGTTAAAGGTGGTTGGTAAGTTTGTGTGCTATGGTTTTTCTATTCTGTATTTCATAAAAGCTTCTACATCTTGGAGTGAAGACTTTAAAAGTAAATACAAATAAATACAAGTGAGTGTAAGCCTTTCGTGTATGCTAAATCCCTGCTATTTTTAATATACATTATTTCCTCCTGAGTCGTATTTTATGCCAAAGTCTTTTCAAACAGTAGGTTGTATAAGGAACAAGCTGAGAGAAAAAATTGGTGCAAACCTGTATCAAGAAGAAAAAAGCTGTTAAGAAGCTAGGTATTTTAGAGTTCAACAGTGATCTCTTGGGTCCTTTTGTATTTTGAAAAATAGCTCAGCTGCACAAATGTGATTTTGGAAGACTAATGGTAAAGATATTTGTCTTCCAGTATGAACTCTAAAAAAACAATATTGCATTAGTGGGAGTTCATGGGCTGAAAATAAGCTAGAAACCTCTGTTTAAAGTAGTATTCTCATGAATAGTAAAACCACAAATTTCTTTTGGTCTTTTCAAATAAAATCCTATGAATTTTCAATGGCATATACATTCTTCTTTCATAAGACCTATACAATTTTTGAAATCTGTCTCAGAAACAACCTCTTGGTGAGACTGATCTTGTTTATGTCATATGTAAAATGCATCTGCAAGGAAAAAGGAGAAAGGAGAGAAGAGAGAACAACAACAACAACAAACACAATTAGTGGTGTTCCTCCTAATATGTTGGGTGTTTTTTTTTTTTTGTTGTTGGTGTTTTTTGTTTTGTTTTGTTTTGTTTTATTTTTTCCTTATAATAGTTTCAAATGCCAAGTATTATAAGGCTTTCAGCCAGCTGACAGTCCAAGAGACTGATATCTCCTCTCTTTTCCCCAAACATGTTAATCCGTAACAGGCAAGGAGAGGGCTTAACCTGCTGCTGCTCCTCGTCACATTGTCCAAAGCAAGTTCCCCCCTAGGACAATTAAAATTATTCCCTTTTTAATTCTGTTCTCAGCCTCACTGTAGAGTCTACAAACATGGGCCTGTCACCTGACTGATGGCCTCTCTAGCCTAGAGTCCTCACCATTCCCTCACTGGGGTGAAAATCACATCTCTCCAGTAATTGCCTTTCTTGCAGCCCATCAGGACAGAACTTCTTTTAGGAAAATTCTGCTTCTTAATTATTACTTGCTCTAATGAAAAAGAAACAAACAAACAAAAACCAACCAAACAAACAAAAACCAACCAAACAAATAAAAACAGTTGTTCTGTTTGGTTTTGGGTGTTTTTTTAATCTCTTCTTTGCTTTTCAAAATTTACCATTTGTTTGTACAGTTAGGCTTGTATCCATACCTTGAGATTTCATTTCCTGGGAAATTATCAGGCTATACTTCTTTTCTATTGCTTTATATTTCCGTTTTCCATTTATGGAAGATCCAATATGATATTTAAGTGGGACATCGATACAGAGCCTGGAAGTGGACCATTTGTAGTGTCAGAGTTGGAGTAAAGTGCAGGAATTGAAAGCGAAAAGTTGCATGTTTCCTCTTTGAACCATGCATTCTTCTTTCAACATTCTGAGTGTTGTTCTGCCATTTGTCCTCCTCTACAGTTTGGGAGCCATTGCCATATGATAGAATTTGAATATAGTGGGGAAACTGATGCAAATTAACAGGGCAAGGAAGAGAACACTGGATGACAGGGATGGTTAGGTTAATATTTCAAGTAAATTATTCATTGGAAAGGAGATATTAGTAATTCAAACAGACATTTTTTTATTAAACTTGGTACTCAAATCACAATTTCTAAGTCCTGAAGTCACAAAAATTAGAACTTTTCTTTTTTAGAATGAAAGGTTAATTTTAAAAAAGAGAAGGGATAAATATTTGTGTGAAATATTTCTGAACTTCAGTAACATATAATTATAAACCACAAAGTTAATTTTATTACTTTTTGTTACAGTTTGGGATAGCTGACCTCATACTCTTTTAGGACAGACAACTTTTCCAGCCTTTTTGGCTAGGGCACTATGAATGTCTGAAGGACAAAAGAAAAGCTAAGAAGAGAAAACAATAGGTCAGGTTTTTATGAGCAGTCTCTATCATCAGAAAATTATAAAATAAGTAACACTATTAAATATTTGTTTGCATAAATTTCTATGAAACTTGATAGAGTTTACAAATAAATATTTGAAAAATAACATTTGTCAGAAAAGTTTGAATTAAATTCTGTATGTTACCATTTCTCTGATGTTAGTATAAGAAAAGTGTTGTGTTTAAGTAACTTTGTCACAATTAATCATGCTAAAATAGGGTTCATGTGTTCTGAGAATGTCATTCCTGGTATATTATACCCTCTTAAGCCAGAAAAACCTGCAAGCTTTTATCTCATCAAGCAGCCTTTGTCTTCACACTGAATTCTCTCAATACATTTGTTAGGAAAAAAAAACAAACCTGCTAGGAAAAGCAGAAGACACATAGAGTCAACTCACATTTGAGTAAAATACATTCTTTACCCACTGTATTTGCTTTAGATATATTCTATTTTTGCTTTACCTGCCGCACCTGAAATACCTGTTGACTCTCCTACAACACTGCAAAGCAGTGGTCTGAGACAAACACTCTGCTTTAGTGTTTATTTGGCAAAGTCATAAAAGGATTCAAAAGTGCCTGCAAGTATTTGGAAAATATATTTTTTTAAGAAGAAAAATATAAAACTTTTATCTATAACTGTATCACAATAACTTTTATCTATAATCTGTATAATTTATAATTACAATATATATCAATCCCTGAAGTAAGCCTCCCTTAATTATTTGATAGTGACATTCTATAAATTTGAGCCATTAGGATGTTACAAAAAGATGACAAGTTAAAAGGGAGACTCACAATTTCAGAAAACGTGAGTTGAACTGTTCAAAATCATACCAAAAAATGAAAATACTAATGTTCAAGAATATCCTATTGCCAGTGTCTGGAATCATCCCCATCCACATATATTTGACAAGACTGCTTTTTACCCCAAACCCAAAAGGGTTCCTGCTTCTTACCATCATGCTACCAAGGAAATGAGAGCTATTTTTGTTCTTTTCCTGGGTGATGACTATTCTGAGATATTGTTATTTCCCACTTATTCCACAGATCACCTTGCAAAACTGCATTTTCTCAGATCCATTTAAAGACTCTGCTTAGTGGTTTGCTTGGTTCTAATAGAGGGGTTTACAATTATTTAATGTTTATCATGTAATCAAGTGCCTTCAGCACCTTTCAAAAACACCTATCTTGTGCCATATGAAGAAACTGCAATACTAGCTTCATGATGTTCCTCTTTAATCACTTTTACAGCACACTGTGGATTAAAAACCTAATAAAAGTCTGTAATTTCAGTAATTACTTTAAAATGCTGTTGACACAATTGAAATTGCTCAATCATGTCTTCCTCACTTAGAGAGTAAGAAGATATTAAATTTAAACTTCTAAAAACCAGAATATGAAATATTAAGGCAAGTCACAGGTTTAATCTTTAAGACTTTATATGTGGATAGGCATCTTTCCCCGCTATTACTATTGCTCAAGTACTTATGCTCTTCCTTGCACACTGTGAACTGTTCTTCCCTGGGTACTTTTTGTACCTCAGTTTATGCAATAAAAATGTAAATCTCTGAGAACATGGAGTTAGAGAAAACTGCTCCCTCCCCTGTGTCCTCTGGCAGTGGTACTGGGAACAAGAAGAGGTTCAAAGGTTAGCAAGCTTCCAGTTGATGACAGGCTCCTCATCTCTTGTTGCTTTCACACTGAAAATCTAGACTTTCAGTGGTAAATTTAACACATACAAGCAGTAATAATTCAAAGACCTCTACTAAAGGAGAGCTTGGACAAGTTGTGCTTTCTGACTAGAAAAACTTATAAAGGAATGTGAGAAATATACAGGAAATACAAGGAAAAGGCAGTCTTGTTTAAACTGATGGTAACATGTATTATAGACGTGTTACTCAGAGGTGCAACCACACTGAGTGATGGACTTGCCAGAGACAGAGTAGAAGAGCTTTTGGTGCATTTGGAGCAAATGTATATTAGGGAAGCACATGTGGCCTTTTTTGATGCTGGCTACTATAGATGTAAGGATCTTACCATGAAGATTTACATTTTCTATGATTTAGTGACCACTGAATAGAATGTGTGTGTGTGTGTGTGTATTTAAGACTGAAAAACAGAAGCAACTTTCAGTATAGTAGTGGAAGAGTATTAACAATAACACTGAGTGATTTACGTGGAGGTTGTGTAGGCCAAATGCAGTCAGGAAAGAGGCCTGAATTCTAGGGCTTTGTCCTAAGATGCTCATGCACTATATACTGGACTTATTCAGGTACATATCAGATGGGTGTCCAGATTTAGGAAAGTAAAGGTCTTGTCCATAGAGTACTACTTAGGAAATATTAGAAAAATTACACTGAGAAATTTCATTTTGCCTTGCTATAACTTTTCATTTCAGAAAGAAATTGTACATAAGGAATTGGTGGATAACCTCGAGTTCCTGGTAGTTTTTCGACTGAGTCAGAGTGTAATAAAAATATTTTTTATTTTTGTTGCTATTATTTTTACATCATTATACACTGCTTTAAGAGGGGGTAAAGTGAAATTTGGTAATTTTTCTTATGTTTCAATCTCTACTATTTTTATATTATCTCTTTGAAAATCTTACCAAATGTAGATGGTTTAGGAACATATAAAATGCACAAAGATAAATATTTGAAAGGATCAGATCATTGCCATTGCGTGCTACATTTTAAAATAGTTGCTCACATCTTTTTTGGACTGCAGGCCAAATATAGGTACTGACATTTCTCCAGCATTTAAAGATGTTTGCTTGTCATTACCATAGATGAGCTGCCACAGAACTGTGTTGCTTATCTGCCAATTTTGGCAACAGGGCTCAGAGTAATCTTTATCCAAGACCATCTTAAGGTAGAAAATTTCTCATTTGTCAAAATACTTCTTCTCTCAGTTCCACTCTATCTGACAACTTGCAGCTGTAGACTTATAGTTGAGATCTGCTCTACAGTTCTGTGCACTTTCCCTCGCTTTCTTATGAGTAATGTCCGAAAACTATTTTAGTGTAGACTCTTTGCTTGTCACAACACAAATTAGAGTGAGGTCTTTTAGAAGGATACTGATTTTTATAATCATAGTTTACAAAATTCTCCCTCATCTTCGTGACTAAAATCAGAGGCAGTGGCACTTCTTCATCCCTATTCTTAGCAAATCTGGGGAAAAAAAAAGCCCATCTTTTACATAGAACACTATAATTTTATAAAAGTACCAGTGGTCCAACCATAAGTGAACTAAGAGAACTGGTGGAAGAAGAGACCAAGGATCTTTTATCATAGGGATCTAAAAATAAAAATACCAGTTTGCAATAATCAGTTTTACACACACACTGTGTGTGTGTCTATGTAGGTATAAAAATTTCTCCACAAAGTTATCTGGAGACAAGAAGAAAGGAAACAGTATCAGCACTATGCTTTTAAAACGGAGAGTTTAGGTTTCTATCTGTAGTCTTAGAATGTGTTATCTTTTTCAAATGAACTGTTTGCCAAACAGCTCTCCATCCTTCTAGAGTCATAGTCTTTGATTCTGCGCTAAAAGGCTTCTCATTTCTCCTCTAATGTATTTGCAGGCTTTCTCTTTTCTATTTTATTTTGCTGCCCAGCACACTGGAACACTCTCATCCCAGCTAAGAAAAAACAAGTTATTTTTCTACCATAGAAACAGCTCTAGATCAAGTAGAGGAAGAGGTAGTAGAGGCACAGAAAACCCAGAGAGTTTTTTTAGGATGAGTGAAAAAATAAATTAAGATAATATAGTCACAAAGAGAAATCCTTAAAAGTAAAATGTATCTTGTAAACCTTTATTTCTGTATTAGCTGAATTATAATGTAATCTTTATTGCATGATCATGTAATTTTGCTGTCTGTGAAAAGTGAAAAATACCACAACTTCATCAAAACTTAATGGGTTTCCATGAAACCAAAAAATAATATTTCTTAGATGTGTGATCCAAATCTCACAAGATGAAAAGTCTGCTGTAATCTAAGGAATTCCTCAAATACGGATTTTGCAGTAGGATGGGTCTTTTTCAGAGTGTCTAGGTAAATGACACTTCCAGCCCTTTGTATGAAATATGAGGTTTATGAATAGAAAGGCATAAAAATTCTGACATCAAAGAGAGAATCCTAAATATTCATTATCCCATAAGCTTTACAGAAAGGCTTCAGTGGGATAAATCCCCTTGTTTTCATTGCTGATGCTGGAGCAGAAAGAAGCTATAGGAGCAGCTTCTGTCATAGAAGTTTTCAAATACTCTTTTGATCATCTGCACTCATTTCCCTCCCTTGTATCTAGCTCTGTCCCACTGGCCTATATCACTTCTCTTTTACTTATCTCCATCTTCTCTCCTTCAGTCCAGCTTTCAGCTGTATCTTATCAAGTCTTAATAGTCCCAGGCTGGTGTGCTTTATGTGGTGATCTGCCTGGTTTGGGCTCACAGCCCCCCTCAGCCTGCAGTCCCCTTATGATACTCTAAGTAGGGACACACAAAAAATCTAAAAATCCTCCCCTAACCCCTCGTGTTGCATCTTCTGTTTGATTTTGCAGGAACTGTGTTTTCATTATTCTGTTTTCTTTTCTCTCCAAGTTAATTAAAGTTAATTGATTAATTGGTACTCTGCTGTAGCAGCTGGAAAAGCACCAATCTGCAGAGTGATCATATGTGTAGAGCATGTCTAATTTGTTATCTTATGTGAAAAGGCCAGAACTCCTTTTAAATTAGCTTTAACTAGGTGCATTTTCCAGAAGGAGCAGTTGAGTTTGAGTACAACATAAATAATCACAGGTTCTACCCAGCAATCTGCAGCAGACACGCTTGAACTTAGATCACAGAATCACAGCACACGCTGAGTTGGAAGGGACCCACAAGCACGGATGTAGCTCTGTTTCCAGTGAGACAATTTCAGGAATCCATCTTCTTCTGCTGAAATTGTTTCTCTGGGTTCTTGCACTTTGTATTGTCCCCACTACACCTTACAAACTCTCTGGTGAATAAGAAATTTACGCATTTAGGGGGAAAATCCCCACTCCCTTTAATAATACTTTGGCTTGTTTTTCCAAGTGAGGCAACAGGAGCTGGATACTTCCAGAAGTCAATGGTGGCAATTGAAATGATGTGTTTAGAGCTCTAGTTTAAGTCCTATTTGCATGCTACAAACAAACCAATTCCTCTTTAACAGTGAATTTATAAAAATTGGGGCATTTTTTTCAGTTCATGAAGTTTGCAAGTAGAGTCCGCTGCTCCAGTGACTTGTTATGGAACAGACACGTTAGCAGACATCCTTATGTACTGTGTAAGAAAAACTTAAGTACATCCAACTAAAACTTTAAAAATGCTGAATTTATCAAAAGCATTGATTTGATTTGAAATATTTCCTTTTAATTTCATTCTGTGATGAGTTCCAAAGTTTTTAATTCTTCTCCTGATTCAAAACTTTGAAAATATAAATTCCAAATTATATTTTGCCTAGACAAAAAAATTATTTTCTTGCTATTTGTTTTATATGAGTAATTGAATAAAGAAAAAATCGTAATATATTTTCTGATTATTGAAATTTCTGTAGAAGCAAAGATTTGATTATCTTCAGAATATGGTAGGAAGATATACATGTTGTCAATTCTGTAATGTTCTTCCAGTATCTGCCAGAGGCAACACCTGAGTTTGATGGTTTCCTCTGAAACTGCACACTAATACATTTGCTTTCTGTAGAATAATTAGTGTTTGTGCCCAGGGAGAGCTGGAAAATTAATTTCTGAAGACATATTTCCCTTATTTTCCCAGAAAATGTGATAGAGTATATGGTATGTCTCTGTAATTTATAGGAATAAGAAATTATGATAATGAAGGGAAACTGTCAATTTATTAATTATTTATTTTAATAAACTGTAGATTCACTTACAGTTTCTTTCTAGAACCATAGATTTGTACCTAAATATTTTCATGTGACTTTAAAAGTGTATCATCATATTTAAAATTATCCCATAACTACATAATATCTATTAGATACGTTGAGTCATGAAAAGATTAGTCCTCTATTAAAGACAGAAATTTTACTTCATCCTCTGCTACTGTAATGATTTCATAGTTAAAATTGTGTATTAACACATTTTTCTCATTTTGTTTTAGGATTTTCTCTAAAGCTTAAAAAGTATTCAGATTCAAAGATGTGTCACATTTGAGCAAGTAATTATTAGCACTTTTATCAGATAAGCTGGACACTGAAAAAAAATGACCTCATTTTTTTGAGCAGTGAACACTAACATTGAGGTGTTATTATTTTTCAAGGCCACTTTCTTTTTAGACATACTCAGAAACTTGTAAAATGTTACAAGGAAATGCAATTTTTCAAGCACAAAAACCTAAAGGTCAGACCTCATTGTTAACATAAATAAAGCTTCTGATATCTAAGCAAATGATAAGATAGATTTGCTTACAGATTACATTTAAAATGAATGCAGCTTATTTATTTAAAGGAAAGTGAAATCAATTAAAATACAATAAAAAAGGAGATCACTGAAAAGAAAAAAAATCAATATTCTTCCTATTTACAGAATCTAATGTGAAAGTCATCATTTAGAAGAGACAACATATTAATTTGTTAGGAAAAAAATCACTATCAGTTACAAACACCACCACCACCAAAACCAGATAGATCACATGATTAAAATAAATTATATTTCCTTAAAAAATAACATTTCTAAACTTCAATACGAATAATTAAACTTTGCTTAAACAATGTCTTCAGTTTGTTGGGATTTTATCATTTCATATTTGGACAGACATTGTTACGTTATTATTTGTTAAGCCTCTGTAATTCTATTCCTCTTTATCTTCACTGCAGACAGCAGAAATCTACTTTCCCTGAAACAATGTTATTATTTGTTGGTGGTTCATGGAACAAGAAACACAAAAGGAGTGCCTTTCTTGTAAAATGGAAGGTATGCAAAGGATTCATTTGGCCAAATTTAACATCTAGAAATAAGATGCAGCCACCTGATGCCCTCTGTGTATTCCATGGAAAAGAAGGCATCTCTAGAAGAAAGCACGTGCCACTCACAGACAGAAAGGTCAGCAGAATTGTTGACTGGTTTTCTCCACCTCTTTAATTACAAAAGGAAGCTCAGACCTGGATGGCTTCCTTGAAGGGGAGATGAACCTCACTCAGTGCCTCTGTGGGCTTTCAAGTGGGATGTAGCATCTGTGAGCTGGACCCACGTAATTATGTGACATCAACTCAATATGGGAGGCTCACAAGTAGTGGCTGTTCATACACCACAAGCCCATGAAGGATGGAAGGAAATATTAATGAAAGAGCACTTTGCTGCATCTTCCACCTCAGAAAATATGTTTTATCCATTGGATACACCCACAGTGTTTGCATTTGCTGGTTAAGTGTTTGTGGGCAAAATGTTGACCAAAGAACAAAATCTGTGGTATAACTGACAATTAAATACAATAGTTCCTTGGAGGACTGTAATGTAATTCTGGGTAACTACAAGAATTTTGAAATCAGTGTGGTCCTTAAGAGACCATCTCTAATCAATCCCTTACAAAACCACCGGAGTAACAAAACATACCTCTCAGGGAAAACAATATGTGGAATCGATCTGGTATTGATTAGAGAGTCACTGAATAGCTTCTTTCTAGGGTCTTATTGTTTTCTATTTAATATGTAAATGATGATATAAACCAGTGATAAATATTTTATTAAGTTGTATTAGTTGTTTTGTAGGGTCTTTTTTTACTGTAATTAAAATAAAATACTTGGAAAGTCACAGACAAAGTCTGTCAACTAACATTCCACTATTTAATGAGTTAATCTTGCATAAGGGCTACTAGGGAGCAATTCCTTAATGTAAACATTTAGCATTGTATTAGGCACTCCATAATGTTTTTTCTGGTCTCCAGTTGCCCGCCCTGAAGGTGAGGTTCTCCTTCTACAGTCCATGCCTACCAAATACCTCAGAAAATTGAAACAGCATCAAATTTGAGCTCACACAGCCTAATCTGTGTGGGAGCAGCTGAACTGCTCCAGATTCCACCTTGTGTCCTGTGATAACAAGATATACACCATGTACAGCAAACTTGTTGCTTCAGAAAAATCTTCTGTCTTCCTAGTGTAGGACAGTAAAATCCTGGCAAATAATGATCTTTGGTCACTTGTGTTTTAGGGAGACCTAAAATTATAAGGCCAAGATAATTATTATTTTCTTTCTTTCAAAAGTAAGTAGTAGTTTTAATCACTCATATTAAACAGTGGATGCAAGACAGAAGAAAGGCTACATTTTACAGCAGAAAATTTTAAAATATTAGACCTTTAAAAATGGATTTTAGACTAAGTAATAAAAAGTTTAAGCCTTTAATTCAAAGACTAGTTACTTTAGGGCTAATTTGAAATTTCTAAAATGAAGATAAGTGGATAGGTGTATTTTTCAGAACTGAAATAGGGTAAGCAAATAATTTCCATTAGATCTTAGTAATTGGACACTTTGAAAAACAGCCCAGTATGTAACTGTGTTGTAGTCATCTAAGTCTGTGGAAAAATAGGACCTTCAGATCTCAGGAATCATCCCAACTTATTTTAAATCATCACAAAGTCTACTATACTGGATGAATACCTAACGCAATTCTAGTTTTATTTTGGTGGGCTTTTTTCAAAAAGCTTTAAAAACATGGGTATCAACTTTATGTGAAAAATCATGTGCAAATAATCATCTGGCCCAGAAAGTACATGTCCTTAAAATCATACTGAATTCACTGGTGGAGATCAGGCTGGATCAAAAAATTTGTGAATACAGAATGACAGAAGTGGGAAAATTTTTTTCTAATGGTAAAAGCAACATATTTATTTCATACAATCCAAACACAGCAGCTCACCCCTGATACCATGCTCAACTCCAGGCTGGTTGTCATGTAATGTTATGGATCATGGTCTGAACACGTTGGTTCGTTGACAAATTATAGGATCACTCAGGAGACAAGAGACCACAGAAGTTTCTAACCCAACCTTTGTTCAACCAGGAGCTCCAAACACTGACAATACTGAATTCAAGTCAGGCCACTCAGGGCTTTGTTGTACCACATCTTGGGAACCTCCAAGAATGTATATTCCACAGCCACTGTGGACAACCTGATTCACTGCTTAATTATCTCCACAGAGAATTTTTTCAGCTTAAAATCAGTTGAAATCTCCTCTGTCTCACTTTATCACATTTAAGTGTGATGCAAAATAAGAAGACATCATTTTCTTGATGGATTTATGACATAAATAGCATTTGAAAAATTTGTACTTTTTTTGTTTTTTACTCTCAGTGCATCATCTCTTTCTCCCATCTTAGAATAACAGGAAAATGAGAAAGGAATGTTTTTTGGTGATCATGTTAAGCACTGGACATCTACTCCCTCTCCCTAAAAAAAAAACTTCCTAACACAAATCTGTGATAGAAGCTGAGGTTTACCTGAAATATCTGGGTATGTAAAAAAAAAAAAAAAAAGGTGTGTTTTTGTGATATAATAAATTACACCTTTTCATCAGAAGGACACTTTAATCAGTGTATTGTTAAATCCACTAATTTTCCATCTGCTCATCAGAAAAGTAGGCTGGTGTGATTTACTTTCCAAAGTACATGTGTGATATTTTGTCTACTAATGCATAGTATTCACTGTCAGGGCCTTTATAATTCATGTGAAAAATTACTGAAACCCACATGGTAGCAATTTTGGAAGAGGAATTTCATCTGGATCTGCATGTATTTAAAAAATCTATGTAGTGCATAAGTAAGAAAAATGGCATTGTTCCTATCTCATTTAGGAGAGTTGTTGGATTGTACTTCAATGAAGGAAGTGGTTTTCTTCCCTCTGCAAAACCAAACTATGAAGAAGGATTTAGTTTAGAAATCAATCATGCTTTAGCAGAGGTGACATCAGAGGAAGGTGTGGCTCATATGAAGGCAAGATTTAGGTTTAGAAGGGGAATTTCCTGTGTGTAGAGTGACTGGAGAATAATGCCATTTCATTTGCAGATCTCATGCTCAGGAGGAGACACTACCTATATAATTAAGCTTGATTCTCACAATATGTATTGATGTGAAGTACAGTGTAGATGAAATTCTCTGGTAGAGTTGTTAAGCATTGAAGAATTACAATTCCTGGTGTGCAAAGTAGAAAGGAATAATGAGCTCACATTTTACTCTGCAGTATTTATGACAGCAACTAAAATAAAAATTAAAAAAAGAAGAGCTCAGGCTCTTTATGTGTACCTTATGTAAGGATATAATTATGATTTCCCTAATAACTACAGAAAAGATGCAATAATCACAACCCTCAAAGTCTCGTGAATTTTCATAGTGTGTTGTGTTCTAAAATAGACCATCAGATAGACGTCAATATGCAACTAAACAACTACTTGGCTGAGCACCAAGAGAGTTTTGTTCAAAGAAACAAGCATCACCAAGATAATCCCTGATTTAATCTTTGACACATTGTCATCTCAGCATTCTCCTCTATTTGAGCTGTTATGTGCTGCCTTCAGCATGGGAATGGTTAACTTGGGGCATGACTACTCGTTTCATTAAAATCTGTTTTTTGAACTCTTGTGAGAAAATATGGGGGGAGCTGGTTAATTTTTAGAACTAAACATAATTATATATATATATATACACGCACACAAACATATATTAGCTACATCAAAAAAAGTTAACATAAAAAGTAATGATTAAATAATTCTGTCATCATACTCGGGCAAAAAGAGAATTGAGAATATTTCACAGGGAATGGGTCTGGAAACACTTGACCCCCTCTACTCAGTATGATTTTTTTCAGACAGCAATAAAATTATTTTCTCAACCAGTTAACTTTCTTCATGCAGTGGCAGAGACCAGGTTGTAAACTCTGTTTCAGCGCTTGCCGGCTCAGAATGGAATGGTGAATGACTCATGTTAGGAGGGAAATGAGCATTTTTGTCTGATGCTTGTAACTGAGGCCAAAAAGTAAGAGCAGAACTTTCACCACTCACATTTTTAGAAGTAACTAGTAGTTATGAATGTAATAATACAAGAAAAAAAGGAAATACATAACTCAGAGTAATATTTTTGAGTCAGCTTAAACTGTATGGTGATAAACAGCAAATAAAAATTTAACCTTTCATAATGATAATCAGATTTGGAAACACTGAACATAAATAAGTGAGTGGAGTGAGCATGTGGGGTGACATTAAGTTGTAATGAGTACCTGAGTATCATGAGGTTGAAATCATATTTAGAGCTGAAAAAAGGATAAAGTTATGTTTCTACAAATACCTCATAATAATAATTTAATAAAATTTCTTTTTAGTTAAGGAATATTGTTTCTTTACATCCTTCTGGTTGTTTGAAATTAATCCTATGCATTTGATGGCCCTTTCCAGTACTAGACTGAGTGCCATTTGTTGCTCCTTGTGTCTCTGTTGCCTGATAATTTAGCAACGACAGGCGAGCTGACACTTGGTAAGGAGGTAAACTGCAAACCAGGGAAGCAGAGACACTGAAAAACAGGATAAAGAGAAAATACAGGGGACAGAAACTGAGAGAGGAATATTAAAGTCAGTAAGGGTACAATTCAAGAAGCATAGAGTATACAAGGAGAGAGGGAAAGAATACGTAAGTGTTGAAAGGTAGCAAAGATGGCTGATGAAAGAAGCACCTATTTTTTCTTTCGTTTTGCTGGTCAGTCTCCTTTCTTTCTTCTCCTTCACCTCTAAAGCTACTGAACCCTCATGTCAATAACAGTGCAATAGCAATAGCTCTTTCAAAAATGATGGGTTTTTAACTTTTTCACACAGTGTTTCTTAGAAGGCAGGAAGTTGTGCTGGGATATTGGTGTAAACCTTTCAAATCTGAAATAAAATATAATGCATTTTTGGGTGATTATATTTAAACAATGCCAGAACTGTTAAGTACAAATATGACTGTTCTATACATAATATGACTCTTTCAGGATTGTGTTGGGCAGAGATGATCTGCCTTGGCAGTCAGGGAATCCTGAAGAAAATCCTGCACAAAGAAGGAAAAAAATTTTTGTGTAGTTAGTCCAAAATCTGAACATCAAGACAGCAAAAAGGGAATCTTATATCCTCTCTTGATTCCTTACTTCCTTGTCCCAGCTGCAGGTTGGAGTCTCCCATGGGGGTTTGGCAGTTTTAGTTCCGCAGTTTGACCATATTGTCAATAAAGTGGTGAAGGTGAGGGAAGAAGAATCCCCTGGTACTGTCCTCAGCCCCAAAAGCTCTTGTGCAAAATGGGTAATGCATAAGTGGTTGCTTGTGATGGTATTTTATTTGGTTTATGTTTCATGCAGAATTTAATTGTCATACCCACCATCACTCCAGACTGACTATGCAACATGTGGATTTTTTGTTGTGTTTCTAGTTGTCATGCTTTTCTTCTACAAATTATATTTATGTATTTTGGTATTAGGCAGCATATCTGTTGTAGTCTGCTTGTCTATGGACTTAAAAATCCCCACAATTAATGTTAGAAAATGAGATATTTTCTTCTAAACATAGCCTCTGTTTGTTTGGGGATTCTTTTGGCACCCTGAATAGAGTCTTGAACATACCTGAACCATATACTAAGGGAAACAGCAACATGCAGCTCGAAAGTTCTGGAAAGAAGACTTAGGATCGTCTGAGGTCACCTCATTTCCTGTCTTTACTGGAGTGATAAAGAATAAATGAAGTAAAAAGGTCTTTTTCAATTTTCAGAAGATAAAAAGTCTTTATAACAAAAAGGCACCCAGGAAAACTTAATAGGAAAAAAAATCTGACTTCCTTTAGCAATAGTAAATTTGGGGAAAAGAAAATGCCTGGTTATCTTACATCAAAATATCATGACCTTAGGTCTATCAAATTTGTCTGTAACTGCTTGACTATCACAAGTCACTGAAGAACAGTGAAGCACTTGTTAATGAAAAAGAAATAACATTTCCCAAAGCAAAGTCTTTAAAACCAAGAAAGGATTACAGAATTTTTAGTAAGTTACTCCTAAATACAGTGAGTTCTATTGAGATGGCATTTAAAATATAAAAATAGATATCTGAGGCATGATAGTTTTTCATGTTATAATATTTCTAATATACTAAGGAAAAATCTTGCATTAACATAAATAAATAAATAAACATTAATATATTTTATCATCATTACAATTTTCACCTATCCCTCCATCAAAGGTTGGATTATTTGTCTTTGATTTAATACAGTTAAAGTTAATCAAGACAAATAGATGTGGCAATGTTTACTTAGTTAAGATGATTGGAAGAAAGGTCTTTTCAGATGTTATCGTGTTATTGTGGGGATAATATACTAATTTTTCTGAATAGTTGTAAAAAAGGTTGGTTTTCTTCCTCTTAAGATTGTTTATAGAATTCTAATGATTAATTAATGCATAGGAATAAATACATTCTTTCTTATAATAAAGCAGTCAGCAGCCTGGAACATGCTTCTGCTTCCACTAGACCTTTTTAATACCATTATTCAAAATCCTGTCGGTGTTTCCAGAAGGTCAAGTAATCTGCTTTTCTAATTAGTTATCATATGATTATCATTAACTTGTAATTAACTGTCACTATCCTGTATATGATCTGTCCTGTGATTGGAGAGGAGAACAGAGCCCAGGAATCCACTCTGTCTCTTCTACCCCAGGAGTAGCAATTTCCATTCACAACAGGCTGACAGAGATGGAGGTGAGCGAACTGAAGGACAAATTATAGCTGCTATATCCCTTTTGTTTTTGGTTGTTTGTTTGTTTTGAGTGTGATGATCAAATAGGATTTTATGTCTTTTTCTGCTTGTTGGAGGTGAGTTTTCAAATTAATACCTCACAGACCAGACCGCAAACAATAGTAGCTACTTTCCAACATGGAAATCCTATCCTGCTCTGTGAGTGTATCTGTTTCAAATACTTGCAGATTGAATTATGAAAACAAGGATTATAAATCTTTGATGTGAGTTACTCATACTCATTTCCCAGAAGTCATTTACCATAAGTGCATAGGTAAATGATTATTTTTTATTTGTTACATTTTTGAGAGTTTTTGAATAAGTAAGCTTCCTAGATGTTCCTAAAATATACCATCACCTGCAATTTTTTTTTTGTTCATTCTAAGCTACCAACTTCTCTGGATGTATTCCCCCACCTACCACTAATGATAATAATAACAGTAAAAAATAGTTTAGTGACTACTGAAGTTTAAAGTGCTGAATTACAACATGGTAGGCTACCAATTACTTTCAAACAGACAGTAGATACAAATGCCTTCACCACAACTCTCAATCTAGTTGTAAGTTGAATTTTAGAAAGGAAAATTGTAATCTAAATGAGGAAATTATGTCAGAAGTGAGGAATCAAAGAAATAGTGTTTAATCTTTTCCTTCATGACACGCTAATCAGTGACTTTTATTAGACACTTAACAGCAAATACATATAAGTACTAAAGATCAAAAATTCTTCTACTGGAAACTGCTACAGTGACAGAACTGAGATCTACCCTTCACATCACAATCAGTACATTTCTCTGCTTAATAGTGCTTTTTCTCTACTGTTAGCTTTGTGATGATGAAAAACACATTCTGGCTTCGTGTCAGTGCTAGAAATAGGACTTTCAATCATAAAATCTTTTGCCACTCTACGTCTGTGCCATGAAAGTGATTGAACAAAAAAATTCAATCTGTCAAGCAACAGTCAACAGCCACCGTGACAGCTGATTTTGTGCCGATCAAGGCTTCTAGAGTGGAAGCTTGTATTGTCCGGGGACTACTGATGGCCTCAACTGCCCAGCAAGAGTTAAAGATGAGTAACGCTAAATGTAAGGTAAAATTTGTGATATGATGACATTTATTAGACTGTAAATAATGAAGGATATAGAATATAAGAGCTGAAATTAAAGTGTATGTGCTACATTCTGTATGGGTAACAGAAGAGGAAGAGATTACAGTTTCTTAGCCATTTATCTTCTCACTTTACCATCAGTAAATCTATTACATTGGATTTCTATACATGTTGTTTTAAACTTAATCATTCATTATGTTAGTGTATTTTCCGTAGTTTTTTGGAGGGTTATCTTGTGAGACAACAATGCTATGGTATTGGAAATGCTGTTGCTATAAGTTACTTCAGAATAAAACAGCTGCTTTAATAACAGCATCATATATAAGCTATTTGCTTCTAAGGGAAATATTAGGCTTTGAGCTGGAGAAAAACTTGCAAAATTCTGTTAGGGAAGCTAAGTTCTGGCATTATCAATCCTACCACCGCTGAAATGTTTACCTTTTTGTCTGTGTTGCATTGCAAGGTAAAACCTCTGAGTTAGCAAAGCAACAAACAAACATTTAAAACTAAATCTTTAGAGCTGGAAAATATACATTGGCTTTTTTGTGTCATTGCCTTAAGCACTTTCCCATAACCAGCATAAACCAACTCAAAAAAACATGTCTAGTCCTCTGTGAGACCGGTCGACTCAATGACTGATAAAGAAAAAGAACGTAATTGATTTGAAAGGAGTTTCTACAGACCCTTATGATGTGCACCTTGACCAGCTCAGTGCTAAATAGGAGCTGGTAAATAGAACTGGAAAGCTGCAGGACACCTAAACAGTGGTCATTTCTTCTGCTGCAGCGGGAACTTGGGTGTCAGTGCTGGGTTGTCAGGGTTTCAGTGCTGGGTTGTCAGCATTGAGGGAAAAAAAACATAAGTCAATCTCTACTGAGGATAAAATCATTTTCTTGGAAAATGAACTTTAGCTAAGTCAAAATGAGGAAGAGACAATCCAGATTCCACAGCCCTTTTAAAACATACAGCAGAAAAACAGCAGGGAAAGTGAGATATTTGTATTATCTGATTAAAGAAATTTGTTTTTTTCTATTAAAAAATGGGCTCTTAATTCAAGAGAACAACAGAAAAAGCTGGGGCCTCCTACCTGAAGGGGAAAGTTCACAATAAACTTTTTGTTTTTTCTTGAAGTCCAGAGTCAATGGAATAAGCATATTTTCTTTCAATCTACCTACTGATTATATTAAAACACTTTGAAACAGAAAAATGCATGTCTATATTTTTAAATATTGACCTAGAGTATCAATCACAGACGTGACTATATAACAAAAAAGGAAAGTCATAAACCAGCTCTGTCGCATGTCTTGTCAGAATTTAGGTTGTTATTTTGGAGCAGTAATATTTTGCCAGAAGGGAAAATGCTTTGCCTCAAATCACTGTCAAGTTTTGCAACTGAATCCAAAACTTTCTTATGACTCAAGTTTTTGTTTTTTTTTCAGTTATTTTTCTGAACTTAGAACTCAGTAGTCAATATAAGGATACAAATTCCTCATTAAAGTTTGAAAATAAATTCCAGAACCACACCACCCACTATCATGAAACTACCTAATAGTTCCTAATGTCACATAAACGCCCCTTGAAGCAAGCAGAAAAGTACTAAAAATAACTATTTATATGAAGTTGTATCACACTGTAGTGTAGATAAAGTCATGTGTATTTACTGACTACCAATAGTAACTCTTTTTCATTCTTTAAATGAAAAAAATCAGGGTTGTTTCCTTCAGTGTACATAATTTTAATGTTGTCAGTATTGGTTTATCCATTGTACTATGAAGTACTATCATATTACTCTTCACCTTTTGACACTTTTATTCAACACTACTCATTTAATAAAAAACTATTCTTGTTCATTCAAGTTTGAAATATATCAAAATAAACAGGCATGTCTATTCAGTGTTTTAGCTCTGACACTGTCAATTTTTTAACATGATGAGTAATGCAAGATATCTTATACCAGTTCCTAGAAAATTATTTCCTACAAAATATTAAAATGCAAACAAAATATTAATCCTCACCACCACTGGCTACCATTATAGACATAAAACTGTATAGCAGAAACAGTATAGTAAGTAATTCTTCTTATTGTAAAGGAAATAGAAAGGAGACAAGACCATACTAGAAGCCCATTTAGTCTTGTATTTTCTCTTTGGTGCTGTTGAAGATAATGTGTTAGAGACAGTACTGCAGAAGACATATTTGCAACAACCCATTTGGAGAGTGTATTTCTTTTTATATTTGTCAGACTTTACAGCTTGAAACAAGAAACTTCGATGCTTCATCCTTCAGGTAGTTTCCATCGCTCTTCAGGGCACAAGGTAATCTTTAACTGACAGAGCACAAAGCTGTGTTTTAAGGCGGCAGATTCCTCCATCATTTTCTACCATGGGTACATTGCATCTTCCTCTGATGTATATGTCCCAGGCCAATGTTAAAGACAGAGTGCTCGACTCATCATAGAGCTGCTCAAGCATGGCAGATCCTGTGAGATAACAGATGATCCAGTATAAGTGCAGCATTTCCTGTCAGTAGTACATAATTCCATTTGAAAACACGTAGTAATGCATATCAAAAAAGCCAATTGACTGTACTTGTAAGTCATTTTATACCTGGTACTGTTATATATGCTGGTATGAAATTCAGTATATACAATACTGGATTTTATACCCTTGATGCAAACTTTGTAAGTATTCATTAATACTTTTTTTTTTTTCCCTGGAGGTCAAGGTTATCATTTCTTCTCTTTTTCACAAAACTTTATATGAGATAAATATTTACAGTTTTTTTAAAAATATTTTTATTGTCTCCGTGGAGTAGAGAAGACAAATGCAAACTGCAATTGCACATTGCTCTCACTCTTTCTTTAATTTAAAACTGTTGGTCTAATAAGTGAAATTGATAATAGTTCTTTGTCTACAAAACACTTTAAACAAACAAATGAAAATTCAGACAGCTCGATTTTCTGGTACATCTTGAGTAAATCTCTGTTCTATGTTTGGTAAATCATTAAGCACCTGCTTGCTGGCTGACAATGGGGACAGTGATATCTTTGCAACCAACAGAGGTGGTGTGATAGACTAAAACCACTAATCACACTAGTGATCATCTGATTAAAGATCTGAGACCAGTGATCATCCTAACCCAGCAGTTTTCTCCATCAAAATGCTCAACTGTCCCTTATTTAAGCTGTTTTACAGCAGACACATTGATTCACCAGAAAAATCAAATATATGTTGATAGCTTGCATGTATTTGGGGCCATGCTATGAATCAGATTCAAAGTATTTGAAGTGTTCTTGACTCCTCTGTTGACTTTTTAAATTGTTTTATAGTTTTCATTCTCTTACGGAGTTCAGATCATTAGGTCATTTCATCTAACTGCCTAGAAGCCATATATCAAGATACTCCTTCGGGAAATCCTTTAAATTTTGTATGACTAGGGGATGACTTGTGGGTTGGCTAGCACACATTTTTCAAAAAAAACTCTAGTTTGGGATTTTAACCATACAGAGAGAATTTACTATTTTCCACGTAATGACTG
>JAYRBT010000001.1:105941454-105969982 GCA_036023395.1 Myiotriccus ornatus
AATTTCTTCAGCCTTTTGAGGTCCTCCTGAATAACAGGACACCAGTCTGGTGCATCAGCCACTCTTTCAAGTTTTGTGTCATCTGTGGGTGTGCTCAGTCCTATTATCTGGATTATGAATGATAATGACGAACAGTAGTGGCACCAGTTTACTTACCTGAGGGAAGATGTATGTGGTGTTGTAGAACTGACATTCATTGTTTATGAAAAAAATTGTATTCAGACCATTAGATTAGAAACAGTCTGCCTGCCATCTTGGTTGTCAGATCTAAATGCTTCTGTGAGTTTTTTGAGTTGTCTTTTCCATTTCAGCCATTTTGAGAAAGCTCTTCCCTATTGCTGAAAAAAATGCTGTTCAAAAATCAAAGCCTAGTGATTTTTAAACTAATTATTATGACATTGATCTTAAACTATGAAAATGTTAAATAATATTGTTCATGCTCTTTGTGCTGGACTTAGTTTCAGTAAACTCGGTTTCAGCTTTCAGTAGGTGGTCTTCTCAAAGGTACATTATTGTCAAATGATGTCAAAGAGATAAGTTATTATAGGTCATGTTAGTCTTCCTTTTCAGAGCTCAGCAGCTACTCAGTTTTTTATTTCAGAAGATTTTGTATTTACTTTGCTCAGTTCTGCAAGAATTTCAGTGATGTTTCAGTAGTGAAACTTCTTTATGCTGCCTGCTATTGCTCTTGCACTGGACTAAAATTCATCTCCCGTCTTCTTGAATGACTTGAATTTATTACAATTGTTCATATTGTGGCCTTGGAAAGGAAACATAAGTAAAGATTTCTCCATTAGAGGTGATGATGTGTGAGACAATAAGGTAATTAAAAGGAGAGGGCTGGGAGAAAAAAAAAAGGAAGTGTTTTGTACCTCTAAATACTGCAAATACTGCATCAGAAAACATTTTAGTACCAAGATTCAAGTGAGCCCTGCTCCTTTAATATCCACGAGTCTTTTTTTTTTTTTTTTTTTTTTTTACATAAACTGTTGTTTCACATGCATGTGTTATTCAAATAAACAATTTATTTGTGCTTTCTTGTATTCATGACTGATGGCCAGGCAGGATCCAACTGCTTAAGGTAGCAAATCATATTAGGAAATTGCCACTGTAATGCTTCACATCTACTCGGCAAGTATAGATCTGCAAACATTATTTGAATCAGCATATAGATCATAAAATAATAGAATCATAGAATTATTAAGGTTGGAAATGATCTCTAAGATGATAAAGCCTGACCATTAACCAGATAGTATTTATGTTTCTATTGACATCTAAAAAAAGAGACACTTTGGTAATCTTGCTTCTACAGGACAAGAGGACGTTCAGAGTAATCAAGTTTAATTCTTTTGAAGTCTGGAATATCACACCTTTAGCAATAGGCAGAAGTCCACCTTAGTTTTGTTGTCTGCCCACCCTATTAGAAGACTGGTCCAAAATCATACATCTGTCTTCTTGGCTATTTTTTTTGTGCCGGTCTGGTCCTTTAGTTTAAAGTGTAGCTTTCGCTTTCTGTTCTTTGCTCTTCCCTTTCTCTGACCCCCTCTCTTTCCCACGCCCTGCTAGAAGGAAATGTCTTAAACCATCTTTCCCCATTGGTTGTGTGGCCTTAGCTAGCCACACATTTACCTTCCAGCCACAGTAATAGCCTTCTTTCATCTGATAGTTGTTTCTGTTTCTTTAATCACTCTACAAGTGCTCCACTTGTACTGCTCCAGTGGCTTTGCACATAGAAAATATGCAGACAGAGAAGTACAGTCACTGCAGTATCATCATTAATATCAACTTCTGTATATTTAAGTTCTTAAAAAAAAATGTAGGCTAACAGCTTCCTGATCTAAGAAGAAAATGAACAAAGGGAAAGAGGGGAGAGGAAGAGATTTAGGTTTGTAAAGTTCATGCTATCTTTGCTCAGAATATCTGCAGTTATTAAAAAATTATAATTAAATGAAGTATCAGTTAAACCCAGTGCCATCTACTGTAAGTATTTATCTCTGTCTGTTTTCATAGACATAGAACCAGAATTTCTTGATTTTTCCTGGAAATTAAGTGGTGGTCACTCAGCATTTTTCTGTCAAGTTTGAAAGAAATTTTCAAAAGGTGCTAAGGGAAATATATTCCTCCATTTCAATGTAAATCCCAGCATTATCTCAGATTGCATCTAATCCCTAGTTCACTTCCTTTCCTATCCTTCTGCCTACAAACTGGACTCTGACATAGTCTGTGCAAGGCTTGAATAATAATTATGTTTCCAAGTAGTTCAGTAGGACTTCTTTTTGGATTAAATCTCATTCAGTGATGACAACTGAAAGATCTGTTATGAGGGATGTATATAAATTGTGCAGTGTACTGGCTTCGTAGAGGAAAAAAAAATGAACTACTTCCATCAAACTGTGTAGAGCAATGTTTATCAGGTTGTGGTTTCTGCATCGATGGTGGTCTTTAAAATTTCAGACAGAGTGCTGCAAAATGCCCCCTTTTTTCTGCACGTACATAATATATGTTTATGAAGACAGATAAAGCAAACAGAGGGATATGGGAGAAATGCAGGAACACTGAAAATGTAACCTATGTTCAGTACAGCAGTAATTGAAACTTTATTGTGGCATTATTTCATAATATGGGTGGATGGTTTTGTGTGTTTGTGTGCATGTGTGTGCTTGTGCACGCATATACTGTGTATCCATGTGTGTGTATGTATTTCAACTAGGTGTCCTGCAAATTTGAAAAGTGTGAAAATCAAAGTAGTTGTTCCTAATTATTCCTTCCAGTTCTGTCGCAGCATGCAAGTGCACTAATGAAGAAAATCGAGAACTGGGTATGCCACCAGCAGTATCAGTGCGGAGGAATTCAGTCAGCTTGTCTAAGCCCTCATCAATTTCTTCCTGCAAGTGAAGAACTAGTTCAAAAGAAACCATTCTCTAGAGTGGCATTGGATGTGAGAGGATGAGCTTCCAGGCACTGTGCTCATTCTTCCTTTCTCCTTTTAGAAAGTTAGAACTAAAGGTATTCCTTCATTCTCAAATAACATCTTTTTGTGCCAGATTTGAATCCCATAGACAGCCATTATAACCAATGATTTTTCCTCATTAAGAGTTGACAAATAAACTTTACCCTAAAAGGTGGGGTTTTTTTTTCAACTTTAAGAAAGGAGCCCTTTTTTGTTTTTCTGATTGGATTGTAAGTTTGGAGAAAGAGAAATTTCAAAAACATATCAGTTTATGATACGAAATTAAGTCTATTAGACATTAAGAAGTATTCTCCTTACTCCTTCCCTTCACTCTCAATCTCTAATGACTAAAATACTTTCTCTTGGTCTTTTTTTCACTCTACTGTTTTATAACTGGTGTCTATTCCTTTAAGTATGGAAATTATATGTACGTTCTCAGGGTGAAAGGCCACAAAATAATGGTAACATCCATTTTTAATTGTTAATATATTCTTTTATACTTTTATGTGTAATATCTGTCTTCTGTGCATTGAAGTTTGATAATTGTAATCCTTCACAATATCTTTGAAGAGATAAAAGAACTTATGATGTACTTCGTACATTTCTTCGCTCTAAGGCATTTATTGCATTAGTGGAATAAACATTTAGGTTTTTATTTAACATGGGATTTCTGTTTTAAAATATGCAAAACAATATTTGAAAATATTGGTATAAAAAATGAAGCTAACACAGATTCTGGCAAGGATCATCTCTTTCTTAAACAGGGAAGAAGAATGGGAGGAGGAAACCTTCATGCTTATGAGTTATCTTTTAGATCAGTTCATCCAAGTCATGCCTTATGCAATGCTATCAAGATCAATAAGACTTGCTATAGAGTGACTTGCTGAAGTTAATTTGGTTAAATTATTCACCAAGAACGTCACAGCTTTTATGGGGTTTTGAGACAATGATTTAACAAATCTCAAAGGCATGGCCATTCAAAGTGTTGATCCACAGCTTGGAGATTCAGGTAATTATACCCAAACATCACAGGCTGATAAAGTTTTCAAAACTAGCCTAAAAAGTTAGGTGGGCTGATTCAAGTAATCTACAGCATTCTCCCCTTGAGGTCAAGTTTAAGGCACTGTAGAAATGCCTTTTAGAGCAATGGCAGCACTTTGCCTCCAGCCAAAATTGGAAAGTGTATAAAGCCTGAAGAGAAAAAATATGTATATTAGAAGAATTCAGCAAGTTTCTTGGAACTTCAGTCCCCTCTATGTGTTCAGAAATTTATTTTATTATCATATTGCCCTGCAGATATCATTTAATTTGAAATAATTCTGCTGTAATTCTGCTGTAACCTTTTTACTTCTTTAACTCTTTGGAAGTATATCCTTTTGTGAGTGTCAAATACCAACCATGTATATCTGCATTTAGAAAAATATACATAAACTGGCTATAGTTAATGAAAGAAACACATAACATTGCATTTCAATTTCAAATGCAAAAATAAAACCTGGTTTTGGCACAGTTAGGAGGACGACATAGCATAGAGCATTTAGAAAATGCTGCAAATAAACTGAGAACTACTTTACAATCTTTTTTTTTTTTTAATTTAAACTATCAGAAGATAGTTTCATTCAGCTTTATTAGTATTTTCAAGACTGCAGTATCATTCAAAAATATATTCTTTGCAGTCAAAGCCATAATATTTTGCATTGTGCTATACAACTATACTGAAAATACCCTTGTTAGAGAGAGCCTTTGGTAAATGCTACTTTGAAACTGAGCCTGAACAATGACAACTTCTAAAGCTACAGGGTTTTTTTCCCTAAAACAAGAAGTTATCAGCTGTTCTGCCATTGTCCACTCTTGCCTGCAACTCATACTGAGGAAAAGTGTGAAAAATTACTAAAGGATGAAATAATTTCTAGATAAAATTTGCGTTTTGGTTAAAGAAAAGAGAAGGAAACAGGAGGAGCATAAACATGATTTATGTTTCTGTTTTGTTCCATATGCACCAATTACAAACAAATTTAGCTGCTGGTGGCCAGAAACCCTAAGGATCTTGTGATGTGTATTCCTGTTTGTCTCTAATCCTATATTAAACATTGTACTGAGGTCTGTTAAACATTGATAAGCTTTTTTTGCACTGTAGGTCATCCGAGACCATTATGCCTAAATGCTGTAAAGACCTGGATTAGGTTTATGCATTGTTATTGTGGTTTAGATACATCTCAGCACTCAGCCTATTCTTTTCAAGGGAGGAAGTCAAACTGACTGTATATTAATATTGGTATCATTGTAATGATTAGCTCCTCAAATCTTAAAAAAAAAAAATAAATAATTCAGAGTAGTCTTCTGCTGCTCATTCTTTACTGCATCAAAGGAATTTTTTCAGTCTTTATATGTGGGAAATTTACCAAAAATCGTATTCATATTTTATTGTGTACAAACATATGTAAAGAACTCTAATTTTTTTAAACCCATATATTAGGTTGATTCAGAAACATTGTTTCTCTACTTTCTTTATTATTTTTCAGAGCAAGAACCACCTTCTCTCTTGGCTAAATATTTATTTCCCCATTGTTATTGCTTACTGACTTTTAAATGTATGGAATAAAACTTAGTGTAGGCCTGTGTTTAGGTAAATAATATATTCTATTTTTTTTCTAGGAGATTCCTTTAAGGCTGAAAAAACCAAGAGCATTAGCAAATCACACACAGACTTAATTTTTCAGTGCCATTTTTTGAGGTCTTTTGTTTGGCTGAGATTAGTCCATACAACCTTTAAATATACAGAAATAGTACCTGCTTGTCTGCCTATTAATACAAATCAACAAAAGACAGACACATATTCTATTTTCGGGGTGCAAATGGGAGGATGGCAGAATGTCACCATATATTTCTTTGTCTTCTTCTTAGATCATTTTAGTTTCCATATCCAAAGCTGGCAGCTGCTGTTTATCCTTCAGTATCTTTCTTTTAAAGCTATACTACTAAATACACAAGAATTGTATCCAATATGTCTTTACTCACTCTTCACTTGGATGTGCTGGTGTGTAGATGACTCCTGGATCTCCTAAAGCAACTTAGTCCAGAGAGATTGTTCCCTGTATCTCAGGATCACAGTTGTTCAAGGCAATTTCCCAGTTTCCCCAACAAGATAAATATATTTGCTGACATCTATAAGTGGCTTACTACAAAGTGAGAAGTTAGCCTGATTATTCTCTCTTGTTTAACAGAATGACACAGCTCTCTTCAGAGCCTAAGGTTTTCTAAAAGAGTTTCTGTTCTTAACCCTTAACAGCATGCAAAAACCCTGTAATAACTACCAATAATATTTCCTATTGTCTTTGTTTGCTCTTTTGTGTAGCCTTATCCTCTTAGGATCAGAATAATAAATAATTTTTGCCAAAGGACACTCAACTTGATATATCTCTGTTCAACTTTATAAACAATGGAATATATTGTAGTAATTCTTGAGCTTTAGAAATACATATGGGAATCTTGTGTGTGTGTGATTACAGTAAGAACAGCTTATTTTAGAACATCTAAATTTGTCCTATTGTGAATTTATTAATGTCAGTGCTTTAAAGAAACAGAAGTAGATAAAAGAATGCACTTTAGCTTTGAAATGTTTGCTTGAAAAGGTACAGGAAGGTTTGGCAGGCTTAAACACCAAACAAAACCAAAACAACAAGAAACCTAGACTACAGAGCTTTGCTTTTCATATTTCTTAGCTATCTCGGCAGAGTAAGAAGAAAAAATAATATTATGAAGAGTTTCAGAAGCATCCCACCGACTTTCTTTTGAGTAGTAAATGCCCTTCTGTTTTTCAAAATCCCATTTTTGTGTTCAGTTAAAGTAGTAGCTTTTGTCTATCATTATATATTTTTAATGTTCTCTATGTACTTCTGCAAACATTTGTGATGAAGTAGGCCATGGAAGAGTAATGCTATTTTTTTGTCACAGTATAACAAAGCCAAGAACAAATTATTTGTTTGCAAAGTGCTGTACCAATAGAGAACTGTGAAACTCTCAAATTCTGAGGTTATATACATATTAATGTGCTTTAAACTCTGGTGCTAGCAGCTAAACAAGAAAGTTAGCTGGTGCCTAACATTGATTTAAGTTTTTTATTTCCCCCCGTGCATATCTGGATACAGCTGGACACAGATTCACTATTTTTCCCCTCCAAAATTGGATATATCATACATAAATCTAGGTGGCTAAAACAGAAAGACAAATTTAAGAACCAAATACTAAAACTTAGACTCTGTTACTTTGTGGATGTAATGCCTTGAAAGACTATACCAGCTTTGGCTGATACAAACTTTTGCTGAGGTATTTGCTAAAATATGAACTTTTATTTTGGGGATTGTAAATTGAAAAGTTCATATTGACAAGTTCAGATTGACAAAAATATTCAGGTTGTACCTGTGTGGAAACATGTCTGAAAGCACAGAGGAAAGAGATGAACCAGAGTGTTATTGGGTACATGGAGTGCACTGTCCTTGTTTATGTGCTGTCTCCGAAGTCTAGTGCTGCAGATTGAGGCATTACCATAGAAAAGAAATTTTCATAATAATATGGCAAACATGTTTTGGCTGCTCTTTTTAGCTCTCTCACCCATGTTTACTGTGTCACTCCTTTAAACATTGTCCTTTTTTTTTTTTTTTTTTTTTTTTTTAAAGTAGTTTTCAGTCTTGGATCCCTACCTGCATATCTAATGCACACCAAGCTTATTACTCCTTAGGGGTCAGCACATGATGGAAGTCAAAGGATAGATTTTCACTGTAATTACAGAAAAATCAGGCATTTGACCTAAAGTCACATCTCCTTTCCCTTATTAATTAATTTAAGAATTAGGAATGCAGACAAAGGTGGATGCTAACATGAGTGACTCTGCAAGCCCATTGCAGCCCGCAGCCTCAGCACCTTAAGTATTGGAGGCCCAATGAGACATAAACCTGATAGGTCTGATATGAGCTGTGTCAGTCAGCTCGACAAGTACTCTGTTTGTTTTGTTTTGTTTTTATTTCCATCAAATTTCATGTCAACCAAGGCATGTTGATGATTAAGACCTTGGGCCCATAAACAGCTGAGCTATTGCAACAACTCACTGCTGCTACTGAAGTCTTATTGCTCCTCCTGTTTTCACAGTCCCAAAGTCCTTTCTACCACTTTGACACTACCATTAAAATTAATTCCCACTCAGAAAGACAGAAGGTAAAAATAACTTCGGGTTGCAGGAGAGAGTTAGGCAAAGAGCGGGAAACTGTTCTATGCTCACTTCAGCCACAGTGCTATGAAACTGAAGAGAGAGGGCAGCAGCCTGGCCCTTTTCATGTGCCAGAGCTGCAGTTGTCTAAACTGAGAATACAGAAAAGCCTTTCTCATTCTCATGACCACCCTTTAAAAGAAACAAAAAATATGTGTCTATTTTTTTTTCACTGTGAGCACAGAAAAATATTACACACATATATTTCTTACACAGGAGAAGAATAAGGACAATAATGTTCAACCCAACCTTACTCTCTACCTCTCCACATCTACCCTCTCAGCCCTCTTGAAAGAGTTAGAATAAATTCAAGGGCCCATGTTTCCAAGGCAAAGGTACATGCCAAAGAAGAGTAGGTATAATTTAGAAAGGTGACAAAGCACAAATTGTATTTGAGAACGCCGGAATTATATAGTGCATCTGTGGGTAACTTCCCTCTCTGAATTGACTGAAGTAAAAAATTGTTTTGCATAAAGCTTCTATACTCAGCAAGAAAGTGACAGCATTTTCCAAAATGCTTAGATTTAAATTATTTAGCTGGTGATCTATGAAGTTTTTGATATTGTCTATATTTGAAGAAAAATGAGTATTTTATTTGTTTTTATTAAACTGCTTTTGTTACAGTGCATTGCAAATAGGAATTCTTATACTGCTGACATTGTAGGTTGAGTTATGAGACAATAGAGATATAGGCTGCATGTTAGATTGTGTCTGTTTTTATCAAATTGGTTGAGTGGATGAAGTTTTTAGATCAAATTTGAAAAGTTCAAACTTTTAGCAAATATTAAGAAGAGATGAAGCATATCTTAAAAGAAAGATACATATATATTGCATTATTTAGAGTCCAGAAATGCAAGTAAGATAAGTTTATGTAGATTTAATTGAAAGATATTTTGAGTTATTTGAGTTATTGTCTTTTTGGTCACCTGAGTTTCTGAAGCGTAATTTGTCAATGTAAAACTCAGATATGTGCTGGTAATTATATTTAATATGAGTGGCAAAGTGGTTCTGTTTCAAATATGAAATGCTTTAAATTCATGGGATTCAACTCAAATCTAAATCTAAAATTATTGAACCTTCCTTTACGTAATTTATAAAAAGAGTTTCAGAAATTAGTTCTTTTAAGGTATTTTGCTTTTCTGTAGAATAATGCGTTTTGAACTTTAGGAAATGTTTATAGGTACTAAGGGATTTCTCTTTCTTTCTGTTATTTATCTTGAATACTTCTTATATAGCATGTAATTCTGCTGAATCTGAAAGATAGTTTATCAGATAGGTAGATAATACAACACAGAGGTGATAGAATCTGTTCCAACTGATTTTCAGTCATACCAAGCAGTTCCCTTTGTTGTATATGAAATATGTGAGGTTGCAGAATGCCGTTTTGTCTTGAAAGCAAATAATAATACAATTTCCATCTCTATTCAGAAACAGATCCTTTGCTCAGATACATACCACCCTAACTACAATTGGCATCAGTAGCAGCTGTGCATATGTAACTAAGGGCAAAGCTTGGCCCTAAATCAAAATAATTTTCTGCTGCAAAAAATATCCAGTTTATATTCAGTTTATATTTTAGATGAGCCATTCAGTTATCTTTCTTTCTTCAGTAGCATATCATAAATTGTAAACCTTCAGTAATTATTTGTTGCATATTATTCCATCACATTGCCAAAACAATTAATATGTATTTATATTATTCTGCAAAAAACAGTCATATGTTCTAGGCAACTCTTGCTGTTCTGAATGTTTATGAGACAATCCAAAAATTAAGCCCTGTAACCCAATAAATACAGTATTGACCTTGCTAAAGACAGATTTCGGGTTTTACAGTACCTCGGCAAAGCTTCAGGATTTTTCGGGCTTTGTCAGGACTTCTCTTGGCCTTCTCACAGCTATTTTTCACATCATTTAGCTGTAAAACCAATATTCTAATGACTTATTTCCTAATGTCCATTTCCTAATTTGTTTTACTTTTGCTGAGCTCTGTGTAACCAAGTAGTATAAGCATAATTTTTGTATAGATAATACTACTAAGTAATTATTTTGTGTAGAATGAACTATTTATGACCCTACCATAGTGATGCAACATAATGGAATAAAAGACTGGGAGTGAAGCAGAGCCCTTAAATGTGAGGAAACAGCATGTAGTGCAGAGAGCGTACAGGGGTAGGATCATGACAGAGGTGGCACGTGGTGATACTAGAACTCTAGTGCTATAAAGAACTCATGGGTGGTCAATTTTTATAGGGAAATCCAGCCTTCAGACCTGGGTAAAACCAGTTTATAGAAGTAACAGGAGAATGAAGAACAAGGTAGGAAAGATGCTTGTTTGACTAGTAAGAAATTCAGATGGGGGCCTTCCAATCAAAAAAAAAACAAACCAAAAAAGCAAAACAAACCCCAACAAAACAAAAAACACAAACAAGGTGCAAAAAACCTATTTTAGAAATATACAGTTGGCCTGAAACTGAAATGAGGAGCAAGAAACCGTCAACATCAACGTGATACACCTCAGGGAAGGACATAGATTGTTGATGACATGTTAAAGTGCCCCACTCCTTCTATGATGCTGCAGAATGTAAGACCTATCAAAGCAGTCAAGGGCAAAGAATAATCTCACAGAAAGGAGTACAAACTCCAAGAAATTTCTGTATAACTGTACAGTTGTGTCTATTATAACTGCATTGTTACTGAGACTTTCTTCTGAAATAGTTTTCTGCCCCCCCCCCCGCTTTTATTTTCTTGTAATTTCTATCATGCAGCTAATAAATTCTTGATACTGCATAAAAGTGGGTTTGGGGTTTTTTTTACCTTTTGCCAAAAGAAACATTTTGAGCATAACCTTAGTGATCTTTAGCAGAGAATGCAGCCCCTATGTTGAAGTAAAGGTGCTTGAGTTTTAGCTTTTACGAAACAGGAGTTTATATAATTTAGTGTGCCAGATGTTTGCACTTCCATGTTTCCGGCTTATTAAAAATTAGTTTCTTGCTGCCATAGTGTCTTGAAAAGAAAGCCCTCTCTGGTGTCATGAAAATAATTGCTCTATCTCTTCATGATATTTTAACTATTATGAATTAAGGAACTTTACTAACCATCATTAAAATCTCTTCTTATAAATAAAAATATTCATGCCAATTAGGGCAACTCTTTTCCATATTTTTATATATATTGATAGATCATTGGGTCTGATCTGAAACCTTATTGTAATTGTTGATAGAAAATGTAGGACCAAGTCCAAGGCAGTGAAGATAAATAAGTAGAAATGGAAATGAAACTCATAGAGAACACTAAATATTATCATAATCTATTTCCTATTTGCATTTCTGTCCATCCTCCCTCAGTGTTTTAAGATCTTTTCTAATGAAAGAAAACAGCGTGTTGAATGTCAAGAGCTGAACAAGAACTGAAATTCATTTTTAGGATGAGAAAATTGACATGAAATTGAATAGAACTTTTATCATCAACATTATTCATAAGGACCATTTGTTGATTAAACTATCTGTTGTACTCTCAGCATGTCATATCACATCAATCACATGTGAATTTAAATTAAAGCCATATTCCAAAAAATAATAATTGCCAAGTTGCCACGTGTACCATCTGAGTGCTAAATTTAAGCTTTTGCAGTACTTTAGCAGCTGCATGAAGCTCTGAATAATTCATTAACTGTATGAAATAGTAGATTAGCATTAACCAACTAGTTGCATATTTTATCTAATGTTTAGAATTGAAGAAATATAACTAGCAAATTCACCAGATACTTCCTAATAAAAAGTAATTATTTTGTGCAACACTTTGGAAGATCTTCCTGATTCTTAATATATACTTTAGGCAAACAGAGAGGAATTGAGCTAAATTTCAGAACTGCAGAGTGAAAAAGAGTGAAATGAAAGAAAGAGGAAAACAAAGTCTTCTGCTGGACATAGGTAATGTACAAGTGGCTTGTGAAATGGCTCCAGGGATTTTTGTTCTTGGATTTCTTAACAGGCAACAGGTGTTTTTTTTTAAAGTCTTGCTTTAATGCATCAATTTTTTTTTTAATTTTTAGATGGAAGGAATCATTATATACTTTCTATGCACATCAGGCATGATACATCTTTTTTCCTAAATAACAAGCATTACAGTCCATATTCTCCATTCCTGAATTGCTGGAGATAGGTCAGTACTGAGCTTTCACACTTTTTGTAGCTGATAAGCAACAGTAACTATCTCGTAGAAGGAAACTGAAAGTTTTCTTTGCAGGCACTACAAATTCTTGTTCTTAAACAAGCTGCCAACACATAAACAGCTCATTTTATATCAGTAGGCTCAAAAATAAAGTATTTTTAAGGCCAGGAAAGGAGATGCATTGTCTCACCAAGATGTGACTTAAATCACAGGGCTTTATAGACTCACAGACTATCTCAAGTTGGAAGGTACCCATGAGGATCATTGAGTCCAACTCCCTGCTTGTTGCAGGACTACTTAATACTAAACCACGTGACAAAGAGCACCATCTAGATATTGCTTGAACTCTAATAGGCTTGGTGCCATTATCACTTCCCTGGAGAGTCTGTTCCGGTGACTGACCACCTTCTCAGTGAAAAACCTTTTCCTAATGTCCATTTTGAACTTTCCCTGATGCAACAAAAATCACTCTGTCTAAGGTAAGGATTTTCTCTTCCAGAAAACTGCTGGCTTTGGAAGCTGACAGGGTATTTGTCTTCCTCTTCATCATAGGAGCAGTGTGATTCTTTGTTGTGCATTATGCTGACCTCAGGCCTCTGGGTGGCACCCTTTAAGCTGGCAGCTTAAACATTTCGATCGTGGAGCTCATGGGCATATGTGATTGTAACTGGGTTTTTTTTTGGTAGTTTTTAGGATGGTATTCCCTTTAGTATGTGAGAGCAGGTACAATAATACATTCTGAAAATTTGTGACTGAGACTGCAGCATGACTCCTAAGGGGAAATAGGAATTAAAACCAGCATATCCTGTGTTGTAAAAGAGAAGTTCCATCACTGAAAAAAGATTTGAAGCCTCATTCCTAGAATGCCCTTTGTCTAAAACAGGATGGGAAGATGTTTGTGATACTGTCTGTAATTTGTGTGGGACTTAAATGGTTTTAACTTTTTTTTTGTTAACAAGATGCTTATTCATTCTTAGTGAAAAGAAATTTTAATCTATTTTTTGAACAATTTATAGCAATCATATCCAGGCCTTCACTTCTGTATTATACTGGTATCTGCAACTAGTAGCGGAGTATTTATCCCAACTACTATGAAGGGGTCAAATCATGCCAAGTCAAATTTAGGAAATTGTGTAATTTAGGGCACAATACAACAATATGTTTCCTTGCTTTAAAGTTACTGTTACTACTACTACTACTACTACTTCTAGTACTGCTAATGATGGGAGGTGAGGAAGAGTGTCACATGAAAAGGGGGGATTTCCTTGACACTTAATATTGGGAGATTTCCTCGACCCTTAGTGTATGATTTGACTGTCAGTGCCCCAGGAAAGCTGAGACCCTGAGCCCGACCAGTCTGCCAGTGTCCCATTATGGTACCCTTCACTGAACAGTCCTGCTGGATTGGAAGGAAGATTCAACTGCCCTTTTCAGGGTAATACACCAACAGCATAAGGCAGACTCCTCAGTGGGTCTTCCCACTTTATTCCTGTGTGTCTCTGCTGGAAACACTGGGCAGCTGCCAGTGCCTGTGAAGGAATCACTCTAAAAATTTACAGAATAACACTCTCAATACAAAAAAATTACAGATTAAGGTTCAAAGAACGCCAGTGATAGTATCTGACTCCAAAAATGTATTCAAAGCAATACACAGACAAGCTCTAATCCCAATAAAAGTATTCAGAGCATGTAGAGTATGGTTCTTACTTAATAGGCATCCCTATGGGGGGAAGAGGCAGGTTCAGCCTGTCAGCAGATTGCAGCAGTTATGATGGAGTCTTCCCCAACTTTTCCTCCGTTCTTGACTTTTGTACTATGTCTTTATGTTTAGGTGGAGCTTGGTGGACTTTAGTCATAAATACCTTTCTTGCTGGTTGGTGTAGAATTCTCTCCCTTCACTCTTAAAGATACAGTAAAGAAAAAATAAAATGTAGAATGAGTGCCCAGTGCGGTGTGGTCACACTTTCGAGGCAGGTGACTGATACACGACATGATCTACATACAGCACATCTGGAGGTGTGGAGGTAAGAAACAGTGAATCAATAGTCCGTATAGTCTACACTTCAAATATTTTGCAACTACTAGATCTTTTACTTTAAAAAGCTGTAGAAGAAACAGAGACATCAGAATAAAATTATTAGAAAGAAAGGTAAAATAGAAAAATAAAGGATAATTCTCACATAATAACAATAGAAATAATCAAGGAGTAGTGGACATAAATTAAAACACAAGAAATTCCACCAACTCCTTTCCATTGAGGGTGGCAGAGCACTGGAACAGGCTGCCCAAGGAGGTCTTGAGTCTCCCTTTCTGGAGACATTCAAAACCCACATGGACATATTCCTTTGTCATCTGCTCTAGGTGACCCTGCCTTGGCAGGGGGGTTGGACCAGATGATCTCCAGAGGTCCCTTCCAAACCTAACAATTCTGTGATGATAATAATTAAAAGGAGAAATGTTTTTTAAAACAATTTTTTACCACAAAGTGTGCAGTTCAGGGTCACTGTGTCTTATCAGGCATTTAGAAAAAGAAATAATCATTATTACAGAATACGTAACTATGTAGTGGTAAAACATACTATTGATGTGGAATTGCATAAAACAAGCTAGAGATCATAAGTCAGACTTCATCTGATTTTGCAGATTTAAGAGGAAATGTTCCTTGCAGCTACTCTATGAATGTATAATACAGAAACCTTCCTTCAAATCCAGCTTATCCAATATGTTATATTGAGCCACCGCCATACGCTGTGGGCTTTCTGCTTGCTGCATAGTTTGGGATTGGGGAGGAAGGGGGAGAATAAAGAAATCTTGGCTTTTCTAGAGGCTCAAAATAAGAATTTAGGTCATGTTTTCTCTGATTCAGGACGTAGTTGTTGGCCACTCTAAACTGTCCCTTTGTCTCTAAAGTATATTACATATATATCTAAAAGATGTTTTGGCAAGGTACTTAAGTATTCAGCAGAAAAATACTGCTCAGACTTCTCCTTTCTTTGCTGCCATCATTTCAAATGTGAGTCCCTTAGTCCAAGTCTCTTGTTTCTTTCCAGCTGAACTGGAAAAACATGCCAAAGTTGTGATGTGAACAAACAAGGACAAGGAAAACCTGTCTAACATAATTTTACTTGACACCTAAATTATGGTCATGTTGGGCCCAGGAAATAAAGAATGCAGCAGAAATCAAATGGGCCATTTTTCCTGTAGTGCCAGTACATTCTCTGTTGTCATGTACTGTATATCAAAAATATACAGAACTAATCAAAGCTAACTAAAAGTTTAGGTCAAAATATTTTTTTCTGGAGCTACTTTGAACTTGTAACTACAGTATTAGGTTGAAAAATAGTCAATTTTTGTTTATCCTGTTATTCCTAATGTTACTATGCTAGAACTTGCTCTCATTTATTTTTGTATGATAGCTGTAAAGCTCACCCAATTTTTGATTTTTATAAATGTGGACTAAACAACACTAAAACAAATAAATGCCTTTTAATTCTATATTCACTTTAAATAAATGGAAATTTCATTAAATCCAATGCAAAATTGGATTTAAGGTTTTATGCAACTTTGGAACTTTGTCTACTTTTAAAAGAAATATACTTTTGCATAATATTCCAAAATTGTAATAATCGCTGATCAATCAAAACACATTATAATTTTTAATATATATCTAACCTGACATAGTATACAGACATACTTGTGAAGTGAAAAACACATAAAGAAGCTCTGCATTGCTTTCAAACTGTTGTATATGTCAAATGGATGCAATTTCTAAAGATATTATTTTTCTTTTGTTCTAAGGAGCAGAACTGTTACAAGTTCTGAGGCTAAGGTTGGCCACTGTTGGCACACAGACAGGTTAGAGGGAGTGTAACTACACAGATGACTGAAGAATAATCCATTGCTTCAAGAACCCCAAAGGACAGAAATAAGCCATTTTGTCTGCCTTTTTGTATCTTTGGAAAATATCATCTCTGTGGGCTTGTCTAACAAAATCTGTCTTACTTTTCTGACTGCTCCAAACTCTCCTAATTTCATCAAGTTTCCCTGCCTGAAAAGTGCTGCTGAAAGGCCCTCATTCTGGCTGACTGGGAAATGAACAAAAATATGTAACTTCTGCTTTTCTTTCCAATATTAATATTAAAGTTTGATGGATTTTGAAGAAAATGAAATTTTGAGATGCTTTGCTAAACCTGCAGTTTTAACTAATCGCAGCCTTAATCCATCATAACGCTTATATATACATCAAGATTTTTAGCACGTGGATGTGAGTTCACACAAGTGAGATTTTTAGAAAAGAAAACTGTCTAAGTAAAGTTTAAAGTGAGCTTTTAGAATTTCCCCAAACTTGTAAAAAATTGTGCAAAGTTGAAACTTGCACAAAATGTAGAACAATGTTTATTTTATTTGGATTTTTAGTTGTTGGAAACATCCAGCTATTATGAAGGTATATTAAGAAAAAAATCTAAATTGCTCTGTTTCAAAGAACTAGAAATGTGAAAGGAAACTGGGAAATTCTGCTCTGACTATATTTCATTGCCTTACAGCATACCCATGAAAGGGCCTTGATTTAGTGTCTGATACTTATTCCTCGGTCATGTTATAGAATTTTCATCAAGGCTAGGGTGATATCACCAGGTTGACCAGAGATATGATCAAATTCCTGTTTACAAGAAAAATGGTTGTCCCTTGTCTACTGAGAAAAAAAAAAATGCCTTGACTGATACATCATTGTCAACCTTTTCTGCCATTGTTTATTCTTCTCTACTTTCTGTGGAAGTTCTTCAGACTCTCTCAGTTCATAAATCATTGGTTTTTCTACTGCTTGAAGATACTGGGGCAGCATAACATATTCAAAATCATTTTATGCAAGACCTGTAGGATATTTGCTTAGAAAACAGATATTTACACATTAATGAGTATCTCTTTGTTGCAGGAAGAATGTGTGCAAAACACATTAAGAACATTGATACCTATTTCAGAGGGTTTTGGTTTTGATCAGTTTAATAAAATACAAGCCACGTGGGTCTTTGGATGCTAAATTTTGGTGACCTGTTTTTTAGCGTTCTTTTGTAATATGCAGACAAGTGATTAAAAAGCTTTATTATGCTTTGGAAAGCTGGAAAATTGCCCAGGCAATGTAGAGGAGGAAGGAGCAGTTTTCAAAAAAAACCCCAAAACCAGTTAAAGGCAGAAAGTGTGACCACCCGAGACTGGCTAGTTGACCCAGACCCAACAGGGTAGACCAGGTGACCTGTTTAGATCCTTTACAGCCATTTGAGCCTATGAAAGAATGAAAGGCAGAGGAAAAAGGAAAGAAGCTTGTGTAGTAAATAAAAGTCATGAAAAAGGCAAAGGTGATAGGGGGGCCACAATGTGTAACAGCGAATGACTGATCCTACAAGTTAAAGAATAAAAGTATCTTGTTTTCAGATTGTTTGAGTCTCAATACTTTGTGAGCAGCCTTTTTGAGGAAGGCTTTGTGGGCAGCTGACAAGGCCCAGAAGGTCCATCCTCTGTGTCAAGGGTATAAAGTTTTCCATTATCTTAGAGCAATTTTGTAGCTCTAAGATGAAGTAAACCTCTTTGTTTTGTCTTTTTTTTGTATAGCAATTATGAAATTCATTGAAGTTGTCTGGTTTTGTTTTTGTCTGGTAGTGTGGAGCAGATTTTAGAAGATATTTGTAAAATATCTTGCAAAAAGAGTGGACTGAATATATATTCACAGGTTGAACAGATGCCTACTAGGTTAACCAAAAAAATCTTTCTAACTCACTTCAAAATAATGTGCAATTGTGGGTGTGCATTCTCATTCTCAGAACCTTGAACTGTGATCCATTCCTGCACACTTTGACAGTGGCAATGGAGATCGTTTTCCTTGTCGTTTTCTGAGGGCACTCCAGTAACACAGAACAGGACTCTTGACACTTATGACAGTGTTCTAATACTTCTGAAATATGTAGGGTGGCACAAAATGTGCTTAAAAACATTTCATTTGTACTCTTATTTTCTACCAGCACTCTATCGAGGTGTCCTGCATTCCTCAATAAATCTGAGGTTCTCCGTACCTTTAAAAAAGAAGTGCAACTTCCTCCAGTACCCTTCACAGTATTCTCTGTTCAAGCTTTTGTGTTGCAGAATGAGCAGCACTGGTTTTGGCTCTTTCCCAGCATAAAAGTCTTTCTGTACAAGTGCCCTTACATATCAAGACCCTCTAAATGTGCTGGATTCTAGCAGTCTGTTTATTGTTTATCTGTTGCGTGAGTCACAACAAGATTAGAGATCTGCCTTACGTTTTCTTGCCTTCCCCTTTCATACCCCAAATATTCCCACCCTTTTCTATATCCACAATAACTTTAATAACATTAAAATATTTTTTGAAATATTTATTGAAAGACCTGAAAGGTTCACTGAAAGAATTTTTTTGTTCCAAAACTTGATCAACAAGGAGAGTCATTCAAAAGTCCTTGGACTTCATGGACATATCTATTTTGTGCAATGTTTACTATGTTACTATGGGAAAATTGTTTATATACATAAAGCAGAGCACACCATACTTGTTTTCACATGTGCTAAAAACCAAACTCCCACTGCAAGGTCCATAATAGCAATCAAGCTGTTTAAACAAAGTTTCTTTCACAAGACTCAGACATCATTTCCCTGGTGTAGATTGGCTTCCAGGAGGATGGATTAGTAGTGCTTTTTGGACTGAAACCCTCTTCTGTGGGAATTCCTCACCTATTTTTTTTTTTTCCTTACGAATTTGATAAATCTGTTACTTTCACTGAAATAAAGTCCTGATGTCACCTTCTGGAAGTCCCTTGGTTGTTGGGGTGCCAGTCTATGCCTGTTTGGGGATGGATAAGTCAAGGTGATGCAGATCTATGCTTGCCCTGTGAAGCCACTGGGAGTTACCTGCTTTTGAAAGAACAGGAAATCTCCCTGATCTGATCAGGGTACACAAGGAGCATAATTTATCTTCTAGTGTGGGGCAGTGTGCCTTGACAGTATGTCTGTCATCTCTGCTAGCCCAGGGAGAAGAGGGACAGTAGAGAAAGATGCTGACTTTCATTTTCCACCCTCCCTATTTGCTACTTAAAACCAGGGAGCAGTGCAGAGACTTTGGGATGAAGAAACATAATTGCCTCCATAGACAGTGCCACTCTACTTACTCCTTTGTTACCTGCTGTACCTGAGTTTAGTTCTCATTGCCTGGAAAACTGTCATGCCCCATGACTGCAAGGCATTCTATCCCATGGGAATTTAATTTTGAAAACCTGTTGTTAACAGCTGATGTTGTGTCATTGCTTGGTCCCTGAAAAGGCAAGGGCTCAAGGTTTCTAGCCCTTTTTTATGGTTTCACGACTCAGTGAATATAGTACAGGTTTACTTTTATTGCTACGGGATTACATTTTCATACTGAAACACAGGTGTTCTCTGGGGTTTCTTTGCTTTCTTCCAGATGACTAGATTTGTTCACACTAATGGTAAGCTGCTGGCCCTGTAACACCCTGAATAGATTTTCATGCAGTAATTATAATGCTCAGACAAAACAGACTTTTAAATTACTGAACTGACTTGCTGAAATGTTGAAGGTAAGATGTTGGAGCTATCTGAGAAAACTTTAAGTACATGCTTGAATTTCTATTTGTAGATTGTTATATTTTTAATGATATATTTGTGGCTCAAAGTGAGTAATGTTTTATATACAGGAGAAATAGTTAATTTGCTTAGATGACTCATGTGTTAAACCCAACGTCATTGAATTTTACTCCTGTGTCCATTTCCTGGGAAATGCAACTCTCTTGTTAAAAAAAAATCTTACTCTGAAATGTCATCTTACTGAAGTCTGCAACACAGTTGACACTGTTGCTTCTTTGATGGCTGCTGGGGGAAGCACATGGAAAATATTAAGATACAGTAATGTAAACACTTTACATTGACCTCTTTAAAGGAACAAAATGAGTTTATTGCTGGAAAAAGCAGCACACAAAAATATATTTCTATTGAGTCATTTATGACTCCCCTGTAAGTGTTAGACCAGATTGTGATTCCATTTGCACAGCTATATAGAGAAAATACTGTGTACACTATTTTTCAAGTAAAGAAGGGCAAATTCGTTGATCCTACTGCATCATATCTTTGGACTTCCTATCGATTTTTCCATAGAACTACTTCAGATGAGAAAGTAAGGAAACTGAAATAGATAAAGCCTGGGGCCAGACTGAGAGTAATTGTGTAAGAACTCCTTTTTTTTTTTTTAAGAGAATTTCTGAGAGCAGCAGTCACTGGGTTTGTGGCTGTGTGCAAGCCACAATACTCACCACAGTGATGTCCACCTGAGACATCACTGGCTATATGTCCCAGCAAAACAATTTTTCTGGGCAATATCTAGGTCATCTGTTTTGGTGACTTACTATTTAAAGGTTCTGTCAGAATGTGGAACATTTTCTAGGGGACCATGGCATTTTGGGATGTCCGTGTTGTTCAGACTTACAGATGAACCAGGTCAATGTAGGAAAAACATATCGGAGGACATCTGCTTCCAGCTACACCAAGTTACTTGGTCCATTCATGTCAGCTGGCTAATGTGCCATTTGAGAAAGACTGGAAATTTTGAGTCATCCAAGACTGTTAAATACAAGCTTCTAATGTTATATTGGAATTTATCATCTATAAGCATCATTCAGAGAAAAGATGCTTTGTCAAACTATTAATTGGACAGAAACATTTGACCTGTTGAAACTAAAGACTCTTGAACTCTGTCTCTGTAGCTCAGGCACATATTGCAAGAGTTCAAACATGAAGTCTGAATCCTATATTCCTGTCACTTATGGTCAATATGAATGCATTGTATTAATTTCTATAGTCTTCAGTTTGGTTAACAGATTATAATGCATTAAAATACATCAATATTTTAGGCAATAAAATCTTTACCACTTTTTGTGTTACATCTCACTTGACCCTATTCTTTTCTTAATTATTTGATAGATTTCATAACAACAGTCTGTATTTTAAAAGTCTCTGTATTCTAGTCTTAAATTTATGCCCTTGTATACATAGTTTTGGAGACACTGTCCAAAAGCATTACACAAAGGATGTATTATTTAATAGACCAAAGGTCAAAATGTTCATGATTCAATATGCCATAGGTCGCTACATTTCGAAATGACTGCATATTTACTAAATGATGCCTAGTTCTGAAATATATTTTAGGAACTGACAACACATCAGCTAGTTTGGGAAAACACGACTTCAGAAATGCTTTGAATTATGAGTTATGGGGTTTAGAAAGTATATATTTCTTTTGTCATATCCTTGGTGGGAAATTGGATTTTCAGATTCTCTATCACTGTTTAGCATCATTTTTACATTTAGTATAGTCCATGAGGAGTTCTTTTTGCAACACTTCTGGGCCATATTTTTTAGTTTTATTGCAGTTCTTAATGACATTTTGATAGGCCCACAATGAGTCAGACTATGTATTTGGTACTTTCAAAGGGATAAATATGGTTGTCTGTCTGTTTTGACATGATATACTTTAGAAATCAACAGCCATAATATTGCTGTGAGTTAGTCTCTCTCTTCCTTCCCTTTCCCAATACAGAAATCTCATGAGGTGGGGTTTTTGTTGTTTGTTTGGTTGCTTGGTTGCTTTCAGTATGGTCTACTTCTGATATTAATTTGATGCTTCAGGACCTGAGAGTAGAAGATATTTGAGTGATTTTTGGACTAGTGTTTACACAAAGGTTATGACTTGTATTACCATTAAATGACTCATAACCAGTGCTTTTTTTTCTGTCCTTTTTTTTTTTAATTGTTTGCAAAGGACAATATTATTTGAAACTCTGCATGAACTATGTCAGGGTCCTGTAGTAAACAGAAAGAAAAAATTTATTGTAAAATTTTTTTTTCTATGAAAAAGAAAATTATATCTTCTTCAAGATGCATCAAAAATGTATTCACTCACTCGCTGTAAATGCTGGCATTAATAGCCATTTGATATTAATTTTCACCTGCCTTGTGTATCCTGAAAGACCTGGGTTTGGGGGATTCTGTTCAGTATTGTGTGGACACACCTAGACTGCTTCCAGGTTTGGGGCAGTTCAAGGAGAGTTGGCTGGCAGGTGGGATCTGCATCTCATTCATTCACTTAGATCTCAAATGTGCCTGATTAACAGAGCTCAAACTCTACTCAGAAGACGCTGTTTTACAGGAGTTTTTTTTTCATTTTGCATTTCACAGATAGTGGTTTATGGCTCAACTGTGACAAGATCAAAGAACACACTGGAACAACAGCCATGATAAAAATCATACACAGTTTCTGAGTGTGTCCATGACATTATTTCTTACTGTTGAAATATTATATATGAATTTTGTAGGAATAATTTTGGATAAATATTAATTTTTATTTTAGATCTTTCAAATTTTTTTCCAATTAGACTTTACAAACATTGTTAAACATATATCAGGAAAAGTTCTACTTATCACCAATCATAAGTCCTCTTGAACATCTTTCTGTGAACATAATTGTGAAGTTATCATTATTTTGAAAAAAATTACTTTTTTGACTTTTTTTTAAAAATACTGTTTTACTGTTTCCCTTTTTATGTATCATTTATAGTCAAACAGTTATATTTGACAAATATCAGAATTCTGCTATGATATAAAAGATAACCAGCTGATATGAGGTGCTTCTTTTTAAGTCTAATAAAAGTAACTCTGGAGCACTGTAATGAACACTGTAACATAACTTTCTGATGAGTATTCTGTGCCACTCAGGGACATTAATGTTTTTGATGTTGCAAACATTTAGACTAATTAAGCAACTTAGTAATATTCTTCTGCAATATGGACAAAGTAAATTGGTAAAAAAAAAATCTAATCAATGTGTTAAATATGTAATATTTTCTTTACTATAATGAATGATATTTTTCTACAGATAAGGTCATGTCCCCAAGGTTCAGAGAATTAGTCATATTTCTATATTTTTGGTATACATTAAGAATATTTATATCGTTTTAACAATCCAAACTGGATTTTATAGCAAAGTTATATTAGTTGTGACAGTTTTATGGACAGAAATTGTGTAAGATTTCATCCTACATAAAAGAAAAAGAATATTTTAAGTATTTAAAGCTCTTTGCAATATTAGAAGTTTGGTAGGTGACATTTATACGAATTTATATGTTCATAAATACAAATATATATATACACACAAGGATATGTACATTTGCACAGATATGTGTATGTATATTATAAATATATAGAAAGAGGTATATTAAATATAACAACATTCTTACTACACCTTATTTACCTGCCTGTGAGAGGAAAAAAATATGAGTGCCCTAAAAGGTGCAATAAGAATTGTCTTTGACAAAAATTTGATAATTTTCATTATAGCAGTTTTATCAGTCAGTGTCATCACACAACAGCATGAAAGTTTCTCCTGTCCATCATACTCAAGGCTGCTGTTCTTTCATCTTGTCATGCTTAGGTAATGTAGGTTGACAAGCCCCAGCATGATGAAGATTCCACATAAAAAACACTGAAAAAAGCAGAAGAATGCGCCTAGACTGTGCCTGTAGATCAGTGTCAAAGACTCTGTCCTCTTCTATGGTGAGGTGAACCCAGCTTGTCACATGCTACAGAAAGATTGCTGTGGATAAGGCTTCTAGCTGAGTGTCAGAGATGATTAATGAGACAGATAAGAGAACATCCTCCTTTTGACATTAGGGGCAGATGGAAGAGAATGAAAGACTGAAGGAAAGCAAAACATTTGTTTGTGAACAAATAATAAGGGTCAGCAAAGCTCTGGTCTCAAATTGGAGTTGTGTGTTGGTCCATTTGTCGTTGTAGCTTGACCTCTTCTATCTGATAAAGGACTTTTAAGGGAAGATGGTAAAAAAAATATCCCCTGTGGAGAAACAAAAAGGATGAATAGCTTTAATGGAAAGCAACACAGCAAGACGAAAGCAGAATGCCAGCAAAAAGACCCAGAACTAGGTGTTTTTCAGAATAAGATGAGTTATTCTTTTCTTCAGCTCTGAGATGGCTTTGTGGAGCAGATAAAGGCAAATATCTTCAGCAAGGCTTAATTAAAAAATTACATAAAAGATTAGTAATAGAAATAAGTATTGCTGCACATAATTTTAGAATATACATAGCAAGTTCTGACAGCACGGGGAATTTTATGACCCACCCCCTCAGCTTCTTGGAGGAGGTGGATCAAAAGAATGCGATCAGTATAAATGTCAAAATCCTAATGGAGCTTCCTGTTAATGCTGATACACCGTTCATGCTGTAAAAGAGAAAGATCGTTCCTCATTCACTGAAGTTAATCAAATGAATACTCTTGTTGTTAGCAGACAGTTTGTAGGCAGAAAAATATTTTTTTTAGATGCATGAGTTTCTCCTAATGAGAACCATCAAGTAATTTGCCATCTGGGTAAAATGTATCAGACCTCACGAGAAACTTGAGTGGCAGAGTAAATTAGATAAAATCTCTTGGTTTGGGAGTGTGCTGCAATAAGGTTATCTATTAAAAATTTTACTAAAAAGTAAAATTAGTTCTCGGGATGCTGAAATATTTGTACTACAATGAGTGAGGAACTCATATTTTGAAAATGTTAGAAGGACTTATGTCTCTAAAATACTTACGGAGTGGGGAGGAGTATAATGTTACCTGCATGTGCATGGACTTCAGATCTTGCCAGATGCCCCTGATTTATTAATTTGTAATAATGAATAAAATATAATAATTAATTTATTATTATCTATCTGGTAATTTAATAAATGTCAGAAAATAATAATTTTGCTAATAATATAGTAATTTTTAATATCATGCTATATAAAGTAAACTCTCATGAGGAAAGTGGCCTATTCTTTCTAAAAAGACTTCATTGTCCTTTGAATCTGAAAATAAGATGATATTAATTTTATGTGTATTAAAATTTTTAAGAAAAGATTAAGATTAGTCTTAAAAAAATTCGCAAAAATTAATAGAGCAAGAAATTAATTTATTGGAAAACATGCAAATGAAAAACTTACTGTTGGTAACTTGTGACTGGGATATAACTTGCATTTATCTGTATAGTTCATTTGAGACCTTCATCTGGAAATATGCAGTGGTGTCAAAACATCTTAAAATGAAGAGTCTTCCAGGATAGTTTCTTTTTAACATATCACACATAGCTACTGATAGTGTAATTGAATCAGATTTGTTTAGCAGCTGGTTTTCTGAACATTTTTTGAACATGAGTCTTTTCTATTCATCAAACAGCAATGTTGTATCAGTTTAGTGAAGCAGATAAGTAACTCATATAAAATACAACCAAAAAGGTAGTACATTTTAAAATACCATGGTGATCTCCAAACCAGAGATGTCATTTCCAACACAGAAAATATGAATGCACTGTTTTCACAATTATAATTATACAGCTTATCAGTGCAAACTGGTTTATATAAATATAGTTGATAAATAGCATTCATTTTGGTTTGGTATGTTTATCAAATGGATCAGTATGAAAATAATTTTTTCTATAGCCACAGATAACAGAAAACACTATCCAGGAGAAAAGAAACAGTGCTGTTGTTATTTCCATCTACTTGTTCCAGTTCATCTCAAGAAGATAGTTAAACAAAGATTTCTTCAGCCTGGCCCCATCCCAGCCTTATCTGAACACCCCACCACCCCCAAACAAAACAAAACCAAAAAAACACACACAGACACACAAAACAAACAAACAAACAAGAAACCAAAAACAAAACAAAAAAACTTTTGCTTGAAACATAAAAGACATAGAAACATAAAACCAGACATATTTTATCTCAACCACATTTGGAAAAGGGAAGCAGTGGGAGTTCGCACAGACCTATAGTTAAACATAAAGACTTGGTGGATAAAAAGCAAAAGACATAAAGACATTTACATGTTTTATCCTACATAAGATGTGATATTCTAGTCAGGTTGTCTGAGGTTGCCCAAAGGTCTTTAATCAGTGTGTGACACTATACAGAATTGTGAAGAAAGCGAACAAAATACAGAATGAAGGCTAGCTCTGTAGTGTTCATTACATTAACTTAGATTTTTTTTTAAAAAATTGGATTATTAATGCATACATCATAAAATTAATATCACAAATATCCTGTGTCAGAGGGAGAAACCTAAACTCTTTTTAATTATGTTTTTTCAAGCAACTGCAGTATTCTCCTTATTATAAAACCATTCTCAAACTTTAAAACCATGGAAATATCCTCAGTTTTTCCTTTTATTTTTAGAAACTTCACAGTTTCTAAATTTTCACATAGATCTTCCTATGCTTAAGGAAACACAGTTTCTTGAAACTTCTATTCTAGGATTTCAGTTTAATGTAACACAGCTTCTCCAGAACCAAAGGATAATTTTCAATAATGTAAAGCAGGAAATGAAGATTTATTTTGCAATTGTGATAGTAAGGCAAGTTACGAATTCTTGAAACTCGGGTGAGAGTAGGACTCTGAGGGGGCAGTGCAAAAGTCCATATACCAAAAATACGCTTTATGTGCCACTTTTACAGTAGCCTGGGTATAATATTTTGGTTTCAAAGAAGAAGACTTCATAAGAAAGACTTATCTATTGAGGAAACCTGGGGTGGAAGGCAGATAGGCAGACAGTAGTACTCAAATTCTGTGTATTAAGATCTTCCTTTCCCTGGTGAAGTCCAGTGTATTGCCTTTATTTCCACCAGTCTGTTAAGAAACACAAAGAGGCCTCATTGGTTACAGCCTCTGATGGGGAGAGGTGAGGACTGAGAAGCATCTGGAGGCAGTTCTTGGAAGGGTGGAGTGATAGACATGGAATGCCAGGGTTTAGCTACTGGAACTGGGTGTAAAATTGTTCTGACATACTGACACTTTTGACAGAGAAGCAGAAGAATCACTAAAGATACAAATTAGGAGAGGAAATGTTATTAATATTCCTGTCTTAACCTGGATTATTTTCTTAACTGCTGAAAATTACTTTTTCACTTCCTGTTTTCCTTGTAACATTTTTATTGTCCCCAGAAAATTTTTATTTCAATCAAAGATAAAAATTATATCATATTTAATTATCTAGAATTATAGACAATATGAAATAGAAAATAAGGGGTGCATAGCACCAGCTGGAATTTATTTGATGTTTTTAAATAAAATAATATTTTTACTCTTTTATTGTGTCATATTGTATAACCCCGAGCATGATATTCTTCTGCTGTAGAGATAATAAATCCTGGAATAATATAAAACCAACAATAATAAGTAACATATCTAAATATTTTGGTGTTCAAATTTGGAAAATAACATTTTTTTCAGGCTGAAAATAAACTTTGAACCAAAAGAAGACTATCCAGTTCACACTGTTCTCTGTCTCTGCAGACTGCAAATGACTGCAAATTTATGACTGTCAGGTTGCTTGAATAATTTAGAAAACTAGAGGATAAACAAATCCACATAAGAGGTCAACAAACCTGGTGAAAATGCCATTAAGGGCTCCACTTATCTGACTTTGTCTTTTTTTTTTTTTTTAAGAAATAAATGAAATAAAAACTTTATTTTGTCATATAAATAGCCATTTATGGAGAAAATTAATATTGAGAAAATGTAAGGGAGAAATTTATAGAAAGAGACAACACCTACAAGCTGATGCCAAAGTCAAATAGTAACTAAGGTCTCTTTTTTTAATACTGAGTGTATTTATCAACTCAAAACCCTTCCTACCAGTTATTAAATTTAGGAGATAAGTAAATTATTGAAATGTAACATGCTGCAACATATGAGGTTTGACCAGATACGCAAAATTCTTTCTTTACTTTATTTCCATTAATGTGTGATGCTGCTCTATAAGGGGAAAACGATTGGCACACTTGGTAATCTCAACTGGCTGCATTTAAAATGAAAGCTATATTTGCATTTTTTATTTTGGTAACTCACTGCAGAGAACAAATGAAGTCTAATTGTACTCTCGCACATTTTTAATTCCAGACAAATTCCACTTGCTTGCTACAAGTTGCTCTTCATCCATACCAAGGAATATACTTTGAACTTGGGTTGCATGATACCAACCTCCTTTTCCAGTGCTTCCAGACAGTTTTGGTTTGCTATTTAGCGCCTTTAGCTGCATCTGCAGG
>JAYRBT010000001.1:105970082-105992936 GCA_036023395.1 Myiotriccus ornatus
ATTTGCATTTCCTTTTCATAGAAACTGTGGTTCAGCTGAGAGGTACTTACTCTGGGCTTACTCTGAAATGAAAACAGAATATGGTTGCAAACTTCCAAATCCTGTAGCTCAGTTGCCATCTCTATAACCTCTTATAGTCTTTATAAAATAGAAAAATCATCTCATGCTTTCATTGCAAGAATAATAGATCAAAGGCTCTAGACAGAAACATGTCACAAAAATATTTCAGGGGAGCTGCATTCTCTAAACTTTCTTTCCCCGGTCATTATCAATGTTTTTTATGGGTAGATTAGAATTAAAAAATTTGTTTTATTCTCTTAGAATTATGATCTCAGTTTCTTCTGTACTGAGTATGAGGATACCACAGGCAAACCCTGCGCCTCCCCCCCCCCATCTAACCTCTTGTTTAGTTCATGCTAACAGTTTGCTACTGGAATGATATATTTCATAAGAGAAGGAGAAAGAGGATATGATCTGATCATGCTCATTCCTTCTTTTGTTGTTGTCCCATATTAGAAGAGAGGGCTGAAGCAATCAGACCGTTTATGGCCTCATATAATATGAGTGTATATTGCTTATATTACACTGATTAGTGTTTGTGTTATATTGACTCAGTTATCTGGATCTTCTACAGGCATTCTGGAGAGAGTCAAGTTAGACATGTACTTCGTTTAAATCTAGGGGTTTCAAGCTGACAACTGAAGTCTTGGTTAGGATAATTGCAAAGGAAAGATAGGAAAGAATGCATTCAAATATATTTAGGGTTGTTTTCTTTAAAAATGTGTGAAAGGAAACTGGGGCAAAACAGAGTGAAAAGATGGAAGAAAAGGTGAACTTTGAAATTTAACTGATTGTTAGTGCCTTCTTTCTCACATTTTAGAAAACGTGCCTATGTTCTTCCTTACACTGTCTTTCTCTATTGCTGTGTTTAGTAAAAGTATTTTAAAGCTTTGAAATTACAACATGATCTACTGAATTCTGTGATACTATGAGGTACTCAGTTTTTCTCTTTAAAAACCTAAATATTCTCAGGCTTGTGGATGCATATAATTGAATCAATAGTTAAATACCAACAGGTTCTTGGATGCTTTCAATTAAGCTTTGTGCAGGAAAATATTCTTTTTTTTCTGGCCAGTGCCTACATCTGTTCTTAACACAGCATCAGAAATCTTCCTGTATGTGTATGTATAAATCAGGAGTGACTCAATAGTAATGGCCATGTACTGCAGAAACACCAGGAAAAAACTAGAATCAGGAGTTTAAACTCTTTTGTGACCGTAACTTAATCAGTAATGAATTTACATTAGTTTTGGAAATGTTAAAGTCAGTAAATGGAAGCAGACCTTAATTTATTGTAGAAGATGCATGTGGGTTAGTCACAGGGTCCAGAAATCAAAGTAAAGTGCACCTGAGAGCTCTGCTACCAAATGAGCTCATCTAAGTGTGGGATGCAAATATAGCAAACCTGGCGAACAACTTGTCAGCGTTGAGGCTGCAGCCCTGGAGCCTTTTCTTCACAGGGGCCGAATGCTTTTCTTCAGCTCATATTTTTATAAGAGCATATTCTGTATGTGATAAGCAGAGATAGCCCAGGTATTGATTCAAAACAAGTTTGATTAAGGCCAGGAGCGTTTCCATTTCAGCCTCTTGAAAATGACTTGACATTTTGCTCACAGGAATTGTATTTAATGATCTTGATAGCTACTGACACATCACTCTTTTCAGTATCCTTTCTGTCTGTATAATTAGACTGAAGGTTGGCACCAGGGAATCTCAGGCTCTGTCAGGTAGTGTATGTTTTTCCTGGCCTAGAATAGAGAGACTGTATGGGCAGTGAGGTATTATTCTGCTTCACTGAATCAGAGAAAAAGGAAGAGAGATTGGTAGTAAGCTTTTTATACTCAGGTGGATTCAGTTTTCCATTCACTAGGCTATTGTTATTAAGGGTGCCTGATAACTCTTTTCTCTGAAGTACTTTATTTACATATGTTAATTTTAAACAACACAATAAGTTTCTATGTAAATTTAGATAAAATAAGAGAGTATGCTTTTTTTTTTGTGCTGTGAAATCCCCTCCATTTTCCTTGCTTTGTAGCTGTTGACAGGTCTAATTTGTCCACTGGGTGACCATACACCTTTTGCAGTGTTGTTGTAAAACAAGGTTGGCACGTTAGAAGACACACAGACTTTTGCTCCTAGAATACTATTTCTCCATCTTAATTTGTCCATTTTCTTTAATCGTTATTTCTCCATTTCCTGCATACACATATATAGGTATATGATTAGGAAATTATTGCTTACAAATGTAATGACTGCACAGATAGATGTTAATAAAATAATGCTTCCAAAATAGAGACAAAGAAAACTGAGTGATGACAATGCATCTGTTTTTTAAATAATCTTAATGCAAATTTAATGCAAAGGGAAGAATGTTGTTAACTCTGCTAAAACAGAATAATGTTTTTCTGATTTACATGGAGAAAGTATTTTGTAAAGAGATAGATTAATAGAGCTGGTAGAGAAGAAAAACACTGAATTTTTCAGCATTCTTTACTGTCAAAAAGTTGAAAAGATTGAAGAGAAGAAAACAGATCTGTATTTTGGGAAAACAAACTTCATAACTTCCCTCCAGATTTTTAGTCAGGTCATTTCAGGATGGCTATTTATGCATGTAAATCAAGTCACTAAATATGTATGCAATGTTAACAAGCAGTAATTGCAAATAAGCATCACATGGATATTTGAACAATAAGTATTACATCTCTAAAATTCGATTTGTATGCTGTTTTTTGAGAGTTTACCGTGTAATAATTTTCACTTTTGTACATAAAAAATGCATATAGGAAATTCTAAGTCATCTGAGAAAGCAGAAAACCCATCTATCAAGCAGAACTCAATTTCCAAAATTATGTCTGTTATAATGCACACATGCCATCTGCAGTGCCTGTCCACTTATTAATTCAACTTCTTTTTAATCCTACAATGCATGGATTTTGACTGTATTAAAGACCTTGACCCTTGACATCTCTGTAAATTAGGGGCCTGAAATGGCAAAGGCAGAGCATTCATTCTGTTCCCTCACAGAGAAGGAGTTAGTACAACATGTTAAAGAAGGGTTTGAATAGCAACAGAAGTTCTAACTCATCTTGAGAGAATTGCTCCCCCTACTCATACGTTTGAGAGTTGGTAGCCAGCTGAAGAATGGCTGGAATTTACTGTCCTTCTCTGCCATAGCTTTGCTTGGTCTTCAGTTAGAAAGGCTCTGGTGGGACCTTCCAAACCATGGTAGATCTTGGAGGGGACACCACACATAGTGGTGGTCCAAAAAATGTGCATCCCATTAAGCATTTCTGAGTTAGTATTGCTGGAGAAAAATGCTAGAAATCAAAGTATGTGGTATTTTAAGGGGAAAAGATAAAAATTCTGTATTAGGATGACTAAAGCGAGACACATTGGAAATTGTGCCTCCTAGAACTGACTCATCTTACTGTTATTTCTTTTATGTTTTATTTCTAGATTTTAAAAACTAATTCAGACAGAAACTTTCGTGGCAGTCAAGTAATTGTTTCTGCTTCCCTGGAGTTAACTTGGTCTGAACCACTGCATCTAGTCAGTTGTTCAACAGCCTGGCTGTTTCTGGCTTCACGCTGAGAACTGGCTCTGGTGTGCTAAAGCAAAGAACCCTCTTCTCAGTGCTCTCCTAAGTTTTTTCCCTTTATAGCAGTCTGAATCTCTTCTTGGCTTTCATTAAGCAGGTCCTTCTTAAACTAGTTAAATAACAATATCTCTTGCTTTGTGGTTACTAGATCATCCCTTTGTGAGCATCAAGAACTTACATGTATGGAAAGGTCAGCAAAAATACTCAAATGTTTTATAAGCAAGATTATTTGTTTTAATTTTTTATTTTGTTAGGATGTAGAATTTTATTGATCTTAAATACAGTCTGAAGACCCTGTTTTATAGTAAAAGATTACTAGAGTAGCCCTGTTGTACCATGACATACTGAAAAAGAGAAAAAGTACAAGGCAGGTAGTTCACAGTATCTGCTCAAGACAAACATGGTTAAAACATTACAGGTCTCGAGAGATATACTGAACAACTATCTGCTTTAAATTGCTGTGGTGTATGCAATTTTACTTAAAAGGGTTTAGTGACTTCAGTGCTACCATTATAATATATGTAACTGTTTTAATAACAGAAGTCTTAAGTCTACTCAATATTCTGTGAATTTCAGTATCTCCTTTCCCTTTTGAATGAATTATCAGTAAAAACAGTTTCACACTCTTCGTGTTGCGTGTGCAGGCACTTACATTTTGTCAGACACAAGTTGTCTTTAATTTCTGGATATTTAGCTGTTGCATTGTCAGGTTATTCCATTATGAATATCCCATATCCCACTATTCTTCCCACAACAAAGGGAAAAATATATGCTGGAAAATATCTAATCCACATGTAAAAGCCATTGAAAGGGGTTAATAAGCAGGAAAATTAGTTTGTTCACTTACTAATGATGAACAAGAGAGCTATCCAGAAGAGGAGGAGACTCCTGGTCCTGTCTAATTTGGTCTAGAAAGAACTTTTGAGGCCTGGAGATACTGGACAATCTTAACAAAGGGAAAAATACCGTGTATTCTCCTTCTCTAAAGATACAATGGATGCTTACATTTTGTTTGTCAACAGTAGAGAGACATGAGTTAAAGAGAGTGCTGACATTACTATCTGAAATCTTTGTTCATGTCCTTTGGAGGTTCTCACTCTCCTCAGGTCATTGACCTCTTCCTTAGCACAGCAACTTTTAATATGGGTCTGATTTACTGTAAGGGAGTTCAAATGCTTTATTCCAGCTGGGATGAATTTCATGTTGTTTTGTCTTTGTGATCTGAGATTCAATGCATTGGCTTTTCTAAAAAATTGATCTAAAAAATTGATGTGAACAAACAGAAAATAAAAAGACAAAAAGGGATAATTAATAAAAGACAATATATGCTGCCTACTTGCTAGACAGAAGTAGAAATGGAAACTTTGATGCTATAAATCCAGAAATTTATATTTAGTCCTCAATGGGCTTACCAGTAATTTTTTCCCATAGATTACCTTAAATCTTACTGGGTATGTGCATGTGTGTGTGTGTGTATTTATATATGTATATGCATAAGTTAAATTTAACTATCTATACTTAGCATTTCACAACTATTTGAAGTAATCTAATTATCCTGGTGTTCTTCAAAGTGACTCTAGATTGGTTGTAATCAGTACCACTCCTGTATTTACTGAACTTAGCTGTGACTGTAATTAGCATAACCCTTTCTCATAAAAGTCTTTAATTTTATAACATTTCTGTCCTCTATTCTGAATCATTTTTAACTGAAGGAAAGCTCCCAAGCTATGGAAGAGTTCTCAAAACAGATAAACACCTTCACTGTATGGAGAGTGGAGGGGGTTTTGAATATTTTATGGCTTTTTGAAACAAGGGATTGTTTGTTTATTTGTTTTTGTTCAGTGTTGCAAGTGCAAAAGTTGTGTTAAGTACATAGTGGAACAGCAGTAATAGAAAATTTACCCTGTATGGTAAGGTGCCTTCTGTAGTTCTTAGTATTTCTTCTTTCCTAAAACACTGATTTTGAAGGAAAAATAAATGTTAAGTGGTACCTGATTTCTTTGAAAAGAGAATCTTCAATACTTGTTCATGAACCTTAAGGTTTTTTTCACAAATAAAAGCTGTGAGAGGAAATTGTATGCCCTGTGTTCTGGAAGGCCATGTATCTTGTATCTGAAGATGTGTTAGTTAAGACTGTTGTTGTGTCTTCAGATAACTAAGCTTATTCATGTTTGTTCCTCTTGTAACATATGATCTAGTGAAATGTCTGAAGATTAGAAAAACTATATTGAGAAGGAAATAAAAATAATATTGTGTTGATTGAGGTCAAGTGTTTAATGAATTATTTCAAATATTTGTGTGCCAAGTAGCATCTTTCTGTTTTAAAGTGTTTAGAAACAAATATGATCTTCCAAGGCTGTAATTGTAAACACTTCTTAAACACAGAGAAGATGTGCATAAATTGTGTGAAAGCTGAATCGGGCAGAGGTGAAGCTGCCACAGCTCCATGTTCTAACATCCAGCTACTACCGAGCTTAACCACACACATGAATTGATTTGAACACCCAATAACTGGCCTTTAGATGTCAAACTCAGTCTACCCACTAGTGGGCCTTGGGCCTTCTTAATTCAAGTTGCCTCAGTTTGCATGTGAACATTTACACACACGTGTGCACTCACACACACACTTCCCATTCTCTTCTCTCAGGTCTCTTCAGTAGCTGGCACAGATGTCCTGGCACTTTCAGTAGATACCTCTCACACTCTGATCTTTCTGCCTCTTTACACAGACTTATGGCATCTTTGGTTCCTGCATCCCAGGCTACTTACCCAACTCAACAGCAAGTCCAGACTTATATTTGTTCCTGATGTGCTGACAAACAGAACCTCACTTATTGCAGTGGTGGCCCTCAGGCATGTGGCTCATCATCCCACTCCAGTTGCTGCCACTCAGGCATCCCAAATCCATGCTCACAAGATAGAGGAAAATAGTCAGAGATAGAGTTTAATAAGAAGACAGGACAGCTCAGGTACAGGACATGGCCAGACAAGCACAGTGTTGAGCTCCTGCTTACTTGTTATTAGCTCCTTTTATCCCCTTATCCCCTTGTTTTCCTGGTCTTGTTCCTACCCAAACCATTCAGCTGCCTGAGGGCTTTTCCCTGGCCTGGCAGCAATGGGTGCCCACCCCAGCTGTGGGGCTGATCATCTCCTGTAACATCTTGGGCAGAGGTTGGGGCAGTGGTGCCCCTGCACCCGTGTGCCTCTGTCCTGCTTCAATTTACCACGTAACCCAGTGAAGGGATTTGATCTTCTCATCAGACAGAAATTGATTTATCTTCTTTGTTTAACTCATCACACAGAAATTGATTTATCTTCTTTGTTTAACTGTGTTGAATACAGATTTTGGTGTTTGAATTGAATATATTAACTCCCCATGCCAAATACAAACCCTAAGTATATAAACTATTCCCTTAAGCATTTAGATTTGTGTTGCATTTATAAGTCAACTAAGCAGTAGTGCCACTAAGCTGCTACTGAAAAATATGAGCTGGTTGGACATTTCTGGGGGAAGATCATGAGGATCAAGGATGCCTATACTGACACTGAAAGGACTTAAACTGCTTACTTGTTCTGTCTACAGAAGTGATAAATTTTTGTTGTTGTTACCGAAAACTCTCAAAAACTAGTATTTTGATGTCTCATGTAAGGACAAAAGCCATGTGATCTTTCCTCATGTCTTATAATGCTGGTGAGGACAGAATAGAGCACAAATTCTATTTCCTCTCTTTGAAATCATACAGTTCACAAATAAGGTATGAGGAAGTAATATATATGTAGAAAATTCTATAATTTTCAAACCATGAAGAATTTTTACGATTAGTTGTGGGAACTGTGTTGGAACAGTTTTCCCATCTTAAAAGCCTAGCTGCCACTTTTTTCCCCTTTGGGAAGCCTAAACACAAGGTTATTTAATTAAATTATATGCACTATCATTTTAGAATTTATTATTCAATGAATGCATATATAAATATGAATTTATAAATAAACATGTTCCTGGCAGTGTGTATAAAACAAAACTTATTTATCACCCATAAAATCATAAGGTGATGATTTAATGGACTGGGAAAAAAAAAATCTAGATGTTTCTTTAATAGCTAATTTTCCAAAGGCATTGTTAACCTGGAAATAGAAAATAGCATCAACTAGTATTTAACCAGGGGCAGGAAGGGAGGAAGACTAAGTTTGTAATTTGGCCAGAGAAAATATAGCTTAAAGCTCAGGCTTAAACTAGGTAAAAAATATTTGAAACCAGCTTGACTGCAGATGTTTAGAAACTATTCTGTATATAAAACAAAAATGTACAAAAACATATATGCTTTTTTCAAGTTCTCCTTTATACAATTTGGTTTTAATCTCCAAATTTAGAATTTTTCTTCACCTGACTTTTAGATAATACAATGACGTATTCTTTAATAGGCCAGCACTGGTCCCTTTCCCCAGTGTATTTGTATGCCTCATTGCCACATGAACAGAGGAGGAATAGAGAACACAGTGAAGGTTTAAGGTTTAATTCATTCAACATATAGGACTTTTAAAATGCAACTTCGAGGAAAAAATTTACTCTGTTTTTTTTGTTTTGTTTTGTTTTGTTTTTTGTTTTTCCCTGCAGTCTACAGTGATTTCTCAGACCAGAAATAAAACACTATACAGGACTGGTAAATTGGAAATATACTCGATGTTTGATAAAACTCACAGAGGGTGGGACAGACAAAATATTTAAGATTTCCAACAGAAAAAAAAAAAAAAAAAAGGCATGCATATACTAAATGTCACTCGGGTAAAAAGTAATGGAAAAATGTACTGGACATGGTCTGGATGGAAGCTTTCAAGCTCATTTTTGTCTCACATGAGCTGTTCCTGTTCCTAAACCTAAGGCAAAAATGGAATACCGTGTGGTGTACCTATCTTAGTAATTGTTTGCCTTTCAGACAGCAAAACCCAGTTTTTCTCATCATAGTTTTTCTTTGTCACTTAATAAGTATCTTATATATAGCACTGTAACAGTTATTGGTAGAACACAGTAACCGAAAAAGTATTTAGGACAGAGATTATAAATGAAAGACAGAGCAACCTAGGAGATATGAAATGCAATTTTATCAAGTCGCATCATCAGATCCTAAGAATTTTGCATGGAAACTATGTAGAAATTCATGCTGCATAACAGAAAGAGGTTTTAAGAATTGTTCACATGAACCTGGACATTAGAAAATGTCAAGAAAAAAGAAACATGACAAGGTTCATTTGACTAACCTGCTTGTTTTCCCCTCTAAAATGTCACAGGGGAATATGATAGCATCCAATGGCAGGGGTAGAAATCTATTTACTGCAGCAATTTAACTATGAGCTTTCAGGGCTTCTGTTGCCAAGGGATCCAAAAACCTCAAAAATCTCAATTACTTCATCCTTATGTCAACCAAAGTGAAGGCTATATTGTGTCATGATTCTTATCCGTAAAGACGGCTCTTAAAGCTCCTTTCAATCTCCCTGAAGATGTTTTGACCATTACAGAGTATGGGATAAGACTTCAAAATGAGACCTTTTTCAGAGCTGTATTTCTCAGAGCTAAGAAAAATAAATACTAAAGATCAGGAGAGGAAGCATGTCATGATGAGAGAATGGAGAACTAACATTGTAGGTCTTTTCCTTCAGGAGGCTAGTCATTTTACCATCAGACTTAATATATTTACACAGGTTAAATACTTTGTGCAAATATGGTGAAACACGACCATCTTATTTGACACTTTTTTTCTTGTAAAGTTGGCAGTTAAAATGCCAGGTAAAAATCACAAATCTGTACAACTCTTAAGAGTACCACGCATTTCTTACAGATTTTACAAATAGCGTAATTCACTTTCCTCACTCTCATTTTTCAAGGAACACAATTTTCATATGATAAAATTATATATCTCTGTCTAGAGCTTCTTATTGGGTTAAGAAGACATAAGGGTTTTGTATATTAGGGATTGCTCAACAGGACTGCTAATTAGTAAGGCAAACTGAAGAAGCATTTTGGATGGTAGTAAAGTCCTGAGGATATTTTTTTCTCTCCCATGATCACCCTACAAAATAGAGGGATTATCCAAATACTAAACCAGATTCATTTTTAGTGGACTCTTCTAATGCAATCTTTTATGTTTCTTTCTGCTTCTGGAAAAATAACCCTCTAAAATTGTTAATTTCCTTCAGAGAATGTGGTATTCAGCTATAGAGCATATTCAGTAAGAATTTGCTCACAATTGGGGAAGTCTTTTAAATTTGGAATTTGCTGTAGGTGGTTAGGTTTTGTAAGACATTGGGTACACTCAGCGTCGTGTTCTGACTCAAAATGACAAGAAAAAATTATTTAAAGCTTGAGAAGAACTTGTCTAAGTTCTGTGACTTCAAACGATAATTAAAACATGCTATTACTTCACCTGTTCATACTGCAGACCCTCAGCCTGAACAGTCTCATAGAATATCCTGAGTTGAAAGGGACCCTCAAGGATCATTGAGTCCAACTCCTGGTCCTGCACAGGATGGTCCCAAAAATCACACCATGTGCTGAAAGTGCTGTCCAAGCATTTCTACAGCTCTGCCAGGCTTGGTGCTGTGATCACTTCCCTGGGGACCCTGCTCCAGTGCCCAGCCATCCTCTGATTTTTTTAGCCTCAGCTCAGAAAAGTAGTAAAGCCTTCTAGTCTTAGCCTAAAGTGTGATAAGGAATGTTAAGAAACCTTGCTGTTGTTTCCTAAAGAGCTTTGCTGAGTGTGATGTTTGCAGTAGTGCCTTATAGCTTCATGAGACTGACAAGTGTGACTGGTCCTTCCCAGTGCTAGAGTTTTGGAGAAACAGTCCTGTTGAAGACCTGACTGCTGTGTTTCTCCACCTACGAATGGAGTTGATGTAAGCTGTGGTTTTCACAGAGATTTCTTAATAGGACTCGAAGAATTGTGTCTGTCCCTTCACTTAGCTTCCCAGTCCTCTCTCTCCACAGCTGGGCCGAAGGTTCTCAGTAGCCTTAGAAGATAGCAGGAGAGGAAGACAGAGAGAGACAGCACAAATTATTATTTAATGAGTCTAAGCTTCATAGTCTTCTCCAGGTATTGACGGGTGAGTAGCACACAAGGTACACCTAGGGTTTGTAAGTGGAAAAATTTGAAAGACAAAAATAAATCAGAAAATTCTGAGTTTTCATGTGAAAAAAATGAAGAATGAAGAAATTGTTTTCAATCTTGCATGGATATTTCCTGTGGTCCCAAATTTTATTAGGTCCTCAGAAGAAACTAATAATTTTCAATACAAGCTGCACTATTTTTTATTTCCTAAGACAGCATTTCCTGCTCACAAGTGACTCTCATCTGAAAGTGTTTCCTAATTCAGCATTTTTGGGATTGCATATTTACTGTGTGTCATTGACTTTCAGCTCAAAGCTGTTTGAATTTGCACTTGATATTCTGAAGTTTTTAAACTGCTTTCCCTGCAGGGAAACCAAGGCAAAGTCCTTCTGTTTTCTGACTTGTTTTGTGGTGCATTTCATTGTACTAACCTAAAACGGCTGATACTGTATTTAATGACTGGCTATAAGTGCAGACAAACACTTTTTGTTCAAACTGGCTTGTGTTCTCCAAGAGTTTCTCTTTTCTTCTGAGTTTGCTCTTGGAGGAGGGGGGCATAATTCAACAGAAATTGTAGGATTGCTCCTTTTGCATGGAAAGCTACAAAATGTGACAGAAATAGATAAAAAAGCCAAATTAACTGTGCTGTTTCAAATGCAGAACTCTTGTCTTTAAATTATGTTCCCACTTTTCTTGTTGCTGCTGGTAATCCTGCACAGTTTAAACTGAGGTCAGAGTTTTGCCTTACCATTCATAAAACATGAGAGGTTCCAGCTGGCTTTCACATCAGCAAATTGGCTATACAGGAAAAAAAAAAGTAAAACTAGCTTAGTCATTAAAATGAGTGGATAAATGATGATTCTGTATTTGTCAGACTTATTTAAGGGAACAATGTCAAATGTCAATAGACGCATTCTAAAAGTTGTTAAACTTTGAAAGCAAATTGTACACCATTTTAAGGACTTCAACTGGTTCAAGGGCTTGTCTGAGTTAAAGCAGCTTAATTGAGTTTCACCATGTTAAGTTAAGCTGATACGCAGTGCAGGACCTAATTAAGAATGTCCTACATAAGCAGTATCAGATCTTCTCCTTGTAGAGTGTCTATCACATCTCATTTCTTTGAGAAAGAAATAAAATGTTATTATTAGTTGTCTCTTAATCAACTCTATAGATCTAGCTCAGCTCAGGGATGCTACAAAGAATTTTCTTTCAGCTTATTAATCATCTGGTTCCTGCTAGCATTGTTGAAAACTTCTTTATTTCCATGGTGTCCCAATGTGGTGCTGCTGAAAGGCTTTTCTATGGTTCCACAGGTGTAGAGGGCACTGTTCAACATCAACAGGCTTTGAATTTGTGGGTAAAGATCAGTTTAATTGTGGAGAGAGGCAGGACAAATTTATTTTCCTTCAATTTACTTTAATATTGATAGAACTTGCAGTGTAAATAATTTGACCTATATATCAAGGCTTTTCTGCAATTTATAGTACCTATTATTAAAGGAGACTCAAGTCTGAAATTCCCAAAAGCTGAAAAATAACAGATAAACTACTTTAAATACCCAAGAACTCATTTAGTTTAAATCAAAACAGATTCCTTAAAACCTTAAACTGAAACAACGTTAGCTAAAGGGCTTTCATAAAAGGATTAATTCCATGAGAATTAACCAGCTTGAGCCTAGGTGTTAAGCCCCTAAAACTTCCTGAACTGTTAGGGTGGGCTTAAATACCCAAATTCATCAGCAATGCCTTAGTTAAATGCCAGCTCAATTCTAAAGTGCCTTAAAGACACTTCAAAAAGTGAAGTATTTTCTCTTTAATTTTTTTCATAATTAGGTCAGCCTAATTAAGCGAACACTGAGTTCTCAGAAATTAGAAACTTAGTGATTTTCATAGGCTGTCAAGTTGAAAGTTGTATCTTGAAATTTTGGTTTAAGAAAGGCTTTGGATGCATAAAATGCAGAAAATGTGGTAAGTACGAACATGAATTAGAGACTGTGCTAGATAAGACTGAGTAGATGTGTAAGATCGGAAAGTCAAATACTCATGCTTATATTTGTAAGATATCTTTCATTGATTTTTTAGGGTTACGGAGATTGAAAAGAGAAAGATCTTTCAAGCAAAATTTTGGCACCGCAAACATCTAATCAGAACATGCAAAATCCTGCAAAATTATTCTAGAAAAGGAAAAGAGAAGGAAAAACGGTGTGTTAGAAGTCAAACAAGTATCCCGAAGAGAAAATTAAAAAGGACATAGAACTTGTAAAACCATACTTTATTAAGTTGTAGAGAAAATAATAAGTCAAAACAAACAACCTCCCCTAAAATTTGCCTGAAATTGTATATTAATAGAATGAAGTTTTGCTTTTATTAGAAAAAGGTTCTTCACCCAGAGACTGGTTAGGCACTGGCACAGACTCCCTGGGGAACTTCAGAGTCCCAAGTCTACCAGAGCTTAAGAAACATTCAGGCAATGCTCTCAGGCACATGCTGTGATTCCTGGGGTTGTCCTGTGCAGAGCCAGGAGCTGGAGTCAATGATCCTTGCAGGTCCCTTCCAGCTCAGAACATTCTATGATGTTGTAGTTTTGTGTCATGCAGTAACTTTAGCAGGTGCCATTATATTTGCTGCGATGCCAAGAGTTAATACTGTAGTGAATTCCAAATATCTAGGATGAATTCTGAAGCATTTATGAAAAATAAATCTTCATCTGTCTAAAATTAATAATTTAATTGAATGAAATCTTGTTGAAATAGTTTTACTTAAACATTTCACACAAATTCATTGAAATACTCAAACTAGAGAGTTCACTACTGTCTACACATTTAGGTTAAAGCTCTTTCTTAACTAAGATGTTCAACGAATTATTATCAAGATCATTTATGTCGTTTGAAGAGGAAAGGCTTCATAAATCATCAGTAGAATAGTGAAATTTATTTGTACACACACGAAACATTCTTTTTGCATTTTCTTGCATTCTGTTCTTTACTGTTGTGTATTTCTTAAGCTTGAATGTATGTTTGTGTATATGTTTATCAAAGGTGTTACATTTTTGATAGTGGAATTATGAACCACTGCTTCCATGTTGTACAGTATGAGATGTGGTCTTACAAACCTAAGTGAAATCAATTGGACAATGAGAGATCTATTTGGAAAGAGAGAGAGGGGACAATGTACAGGTCTTTTCTTGTTCTCTGTCTTAATAGCTATTGCAAGAAAGGAGGTCATCTGACCAGCTCCCAGTCACGATTATCAAACTTGGCTGCACCTTTAGTTATACAAACAAGTGAAATCATAGGATCACCAGAGACCATTTATTTATAACTCTCACAAAAGAACTGAAATACTGGAAACTTAGGAAATTCAATACAGAAAGGCAAGGTAGTTTATTTATATCAAGCCACTCTACTGCACCATCTGTGTTTTCTGACGCTTGTGAAAACTATTGCTGCAGTCAAGCTTGGTGACAAAAAGTAATTTTCAGGGAAAAATGACTGTAAAGATACTACATCCCTGACTTCTTTGAAATAATTCCATAGCAACTTTGACTTTACTCTAAGCCCACTGATTCATGTTTGCTATTAATTTCATTCTTCTAGGTATACAATGATCTGAGGTGAAAGAAAATTGGTGCAACTAAGATCTTAGGCATTAGTAGCTTTTAAGGACCACACTTAATCCAAGAAATAAAATAACAATAAAAAACTATTATAACTTAATTGCAAATGAAAATCACTCAGTTTGAACTCATTGAGTAGTTTATCTTAAGGTTCCTGTAAGAACTAGCATTTCTACCAGATATTGCTTAAAAATATGACTAGAGAAAGAAAGCAGAATACTATGTCATCTCCAGCTGTGAGACAGAAAATATGTGGGTGTTGTTGTTTGAGAACCTAAACATATTTGATTTATGTGATTTAACTTAATTTCATCAGAATTTTACCATTCATGATTACCACTGTAATTTGATGCAAAATTATTACATGCATGAAAATTAAATTGGGTTTTGTATATTTATCCCGTTAACTTCAATTTATTCTGCAGACACTAATCACTGGAAGCAGTAGAATAAAATGTTTAAGCTTAGGGACTCTGATCCAGTATATTGTATGTTTTCTGTCGCTGTTTATAATTCCAAAGTAAGTAAAGTTCCTTTAATTGTATTTTTAAGCTACTGAAAATTTACCTTTGAAACATCCAGATAACTTGTACGGTCAATGCATTCTGATGTCTTTTGGCATATTCTTGGTTATTAAAGTTCTTGCTTATTAAAGTTTCACATCATTAAGGACAGTAAACTAATATTGTTAGCATTATTCCTTAAGTCTAAACTCTAAGTTAAATCTTGATCAATTATATAATATTCTTGATTGTTATAATAAAGTGTTCCTTGATTATTTTGATAGGAGAAGAAGATCTAGGTAACTTCGGGCTGCTTCTTATCATTAAAATTATTTCAGCAGTATAACATCAAATATGGGATCAGATTAAATCAAGTAGATCAGTTTCTATGCAGAAAACTTTTTGTTCCTAGTTTCATGCTGGGACAAATGATATAATCTTACACAATCATAAAAACGTACTTGGTTTAGCAAATAGTCATTTAGACTCTATCTCAATAGAGATAGATTTATCAAGTCTCTCAGCAGTTAAATGCTGCTATTTTGGCATATAAATTAGTAGTCTTATTCTCTGGAATGCTGGCAGCTGCTAATTTTCAATAGAAATCATTGCACAATTTAAAATAAAATTGAGTATTTCCTTTATTGTTGATATCCCCAAACTGAAAGCATGACCAGTGTTTAAGAACCTGGTTCTAAAACCCACTCAAACTGAAATCAATTAGGAAATTTACACTGAATTCAGGTGAATGTGAACTGGTTTTTAACTATTTCTAGATTACTTTGTAAAGAATATGTAGTCTTCTTTCTTCTGCATCTCTGCTTTACAACTGTAGTGAGATTTTTCGGATCTTCCTTTCAGTCTGACTGATCTGAGTAGTTAAATATATGATAGGTCATACTCCTGTATTAATAGGTGGGATGAATATCACCCCGTGAGAATTTAGTCCATCAATAAAAGCACAGTTAATAAGTGTAATTTTTGTATGTCATCTAGTCATTTTTTTATCCATATCAATGAACTGACATGAGTAAATTCACAAGCATACATATAATTATATTCACCTCTATATAAATAAATGTAACACTTTATCCAGTAAGAAGGTTAACCTACTATCTACATCTACAGAAATTTGCTGTGACCATCTCCTTTTCATAACGCCATATTATGACTTGCAGCTCCCTGAGCTCACTTTTGCTCTTTGTGGGTCAATCCACCAGTCAGGCATTTACAGGTGGGGTGCCAGGAATATTGCCATCTGAGTTAATCTATTTAAATGAGATAATAAAAGTCACAGGGGAAAAAATATAGTGACTTGGCCTCTACCCTGAGCAATGGAAATCTGTCAAAAATGTTCTGGGGACATTTGAACAGCCAGAATTCAAATTCCAACTGCAAAACCTTTTTCTTTTTTTCTTTTTTCTTTTTTTTTCCAAAGATACCTGTGCAGTAATCACACGTATGTGAAGATATACAGAAGGAAGCTCCTGTTCTTGTTTAGCTCACCTCCCATTTGCACTTTATTGTCAAAAATACCAGTAGACCTTCTCTTGTATATAAGAATAAATATTTTATTTTTTCCCATATTTTATGGATTCCTCTTTCCTCGTTTTGAAGAGGACTGTTTTATGACAAAGGTTTACTTTTAATGTTTTTTAGAAGGATGTAATTGAATAATCTTTGAGAGTAGCATTGATCTTGGCATTTGTGTACCTGGCTAGAGTTAAAAAGAAAATGATTTTCTCACAGGCAACTGAAGAGATGTGGGACAGCTTTTTTCCTAAGAGTGTATGAAAAGAACCTTTCAGATCTTTAAACTGAATGCAGTTGGAGGTACACCAGTTTTGAAGTCATACCTAATAATAGATATTGGTGACTTTATAAAGTCCTATATAAGTCTTTTATATAAGTCCTGTTCATGTCCTAAAGAGACTGTTTCTCACAAAAATGGGACTCAGAAATTTGTATTTCAAAGCTAGCTATTGAATTAAAGAAATGATTCTTGGTTCACATTTAGATTTATGAAGTTATAGTCCATGAGGTGTGTATCACACTTGCTTAAAAACTATTTTGTGTTCTTTAAGTATCTCAAATTATTAGGACTATGAAGACAGGTCAAACTGAGGGTCATATTAAATTGGCAAGCCTCACGACAAAATGGACCTTTATTCTAGATTTTTCAGAAGCAGAGGTACAAAGACAATGATTTATTCAACTATTGGTTTATGTGGACCAGTTGTGTTTGTATACCTTTTTTAATAGAGATTCTGAGTGTGTAGCACCATTGAAGTGCCCTTGTAGCACCATTGAGGTGATAAGTCCTTTTTTCTGCAAGTAAAAAGAGTTATCTTTCATAAAGCTATAAGAAAGGATAAGAAAAAAAAATACATGTAGGAAGGTTTTAAATTTCAGTAATAAATGCCTTTTGTTACAACTAGGTGAGCATAATTTTTTAATTTTTCAGTTTAGTCCCTTGACATCTGAATAATAAATAATAGTATGTTAATATTTTGTGATGATGGTAAATCAAGTCATTCAAAAATATCCAAGAAACTTTCATTTCTTTTCACATACAACACTTCAAAAAGGTGTTTACTGTTCTTTTACTCAGCTAAGAAATATAGAGCTCTGTGGAGAGCTACAGACAGTGCATGATGATATCTTAGGACATACAAACACTACGTAACTTATTTTTTAAGGGTTTGCTTATAACTTCACCAGAATATTTTTATTTAATTGAACAATAACAATTTAAGTCATTATATTATAACACTTTTGTTGCATGAAGTGCGTGAACTGCGTCCATATTTGGGTTTCAGGCCTTGACAGAAGCTGAAGCAAATACAACGGCCTCTCAGCATGATTTGTCTTGGTGTATTTATTCTCGTTAGATATTTATCACAAACCTCAGGTGTCCACCAATCAATCTGTGTTCTGTGGGAGTAATTTAGAAGAGAAAATTGTAAACAATTAGTTTGAAACTAGGAAGTATCAACCAAAATATTCTAATTCACAGAGCTTAATATTCAAACACAGGCTGTGTACTTGGGGTTTTATAATTTATATTTTATTGATTTTTTAAAATTTTTGTCTTTTAATTATTCTAAACCACTTATTTGTACAGGAAAGGGGAAAAGTTATACATATGCACAACATATCATGACTGTCGTTAGGCAAAGTAGAATGTTTCCCTGAATGTTTTAAAAACCCTGACTCCAAAAGTCAGAAATACTAAAAAGCAGAAATTCAGTAAGTGATTACTGTAAGGGACATGTTAACCTGGTCAAGTTTCTGATAGAAAGTAAATACTTGTGATTTAAAAAAAACAAAACAAAACAAAACAAAAAAACACACAAAAAAAAAGTAATTTTTTGGAATCTGACATCATTCAGCCATTTGCATTGTACTGTATGAGTAAGGTAAAGAACAGCTTAACCAGAGCTTTGGTTTAAACTTATCACAATTCCATAACAAATTCTTGCAGGTCTTTGAAAAGATTCATTAAATTTCTCTCACTCAGAGAAAATGGAGAATTTTTTTTGTTAGTTCGATATCACATTTATATGTTGTTGCTAATCTGTAAATTTAATGGAGCTGTACTGAATCAGCTTCGCTTAAGGAAAGTATTTATTTCAGAAGCTCTGTTTCTTTGATTTATTATTTGTGGCAGCATAAACAACAGAAATGATGCTTGTAAAAGTTTTTTTGTACAAATACATTTAAAAAAAAACCCCTTTTTTCATTTGTTTTATTTTGTTGGGTTTTTTCCCCCCACTACAGAATTAGTTAGGTCTTCTAAAGGTAGCCTTAAAGAATTTCTCTAGGAAATTTTTTTTATAATAAGGATGCAGCTGGGAAAGAAAAGTATGGGGGAGTGAGAAGAGACTGTTTTTTCTATGCTGTGAGTATATCCTAGTAGAGATCTGGAAAATAAATGTAGCATATTGGTCAATAATATGTATCCAGTTACATTTTTTTACATAACTTTACTTGCATCAGAACTTCAAACAATCTCAGTTTGGGGTTTTAGCATGGAAATGTTGGCATTGATATCCACATGCAATTTATACTATTTTACATATATGTTTAGAAGTAATTGAAAATGTGTTAACAAGATTTCAAGGTGAGATATTTGAAGTCATCAGATATTGGAAATGATATAGAAACTGGTGTCTAGAGGAACCTGTATCAGCAACACAGAACGGAAGAAAAAAATCTGAAATCAAAAAATATGTTTAAAAAATTCTAAAAAAATTTAGATCTGTCAGAATTGGAGATAAAATTCTCAACATACAGATATACTTTTAAACTTTGTAGAGTTCAGTTTTATTGTTATTTTCGTGCCACAGTTAAATTTTCAAGGACATATTTCTGTGAGCAGAAGTTAAAATGATAAGCGCTTATACATTGTATACCTCTAATCTGCTACATTAAAAACCAGTTTTATTTTTTTTTCACTTTCTCTAGTTCTTCCTATTGAGTTTATATGTTTTTTTAAATCAAGCTAAAAGAGGTTGGGGTAGTAAAAACACATTATAAGTCTTGAATATGCATTTAGAAAGAGACCTGTGTTTAATCATAATAATATTAAAAGAAATTCAAGGGAATTAAATTTTTTCTACACTTGTTTACAGGATGCTAAATATTACCAATAGTTTATTTATTTTGTATTGTGTATTCTGCTATGGTCTGCCTATGAAAATGTGCTTCATTTCAAAATAAAATAAATTGGTAACTTAGAAAGGCCTTTGCCATAAGTTAAGTTTGTAACCACCTACAAACTTAAGTAAGTAATCAAACTATATTGGATATATTTTTAATACCTGAAGAGAGGTGGCTAATCTGAAGTACTAAGTTATATCTCCTAATTTCATGTTCTTGTGATACAAAAACTTGAGAACTTAACTTTGTAAGTGTCAAGAAATTGAATGCTGTTTTTGAACGATTGATGCATAATTATAACATTGAACACATTATATCAAGGTTTTAAATTCCAGCCAAAAAGTTTTTTGACATTTCAAAACAAAACCCAATGATTTCTTTTCCTAACATCTCCTTCAGCTTCTGAGTTAACGTGGAAACAAAATTACAAGACACAACTTTGCATGTTTATGGAGGATTTCATCTACTGAGAAAACTTCACTTATTTCCACTGGTCTTTTGGATTTCTTTGGGAATTTCTTTGAAGATGCTAAATTGTGAAGTTTATAAGTTAGACTGAATGAAACTCTAATATAGATGCTGCTATATTTTGCCATGATACAAAGAGGGATACTATGGAAGTCTAGAACAAAGAAGTTAAAATTCAGCAACATCTTATCTGGAACATTATATACAGTTACAGGCTTGCAGAGTGAAAACTATTCACTTGAACTGAATAGTTTAAGAGGACTGATCAGATCTCTTTGTATGAGAATAAATAGTCCAGTTTTTAACCTTCTGAAAAGTTAACTGTTTATACAATTTGCTGTCCAAAAGGTAAATACCAAGAAAGAAGAAAATATGCTGGTACAAGATCAAGTGACTGTAGATTAACCATAAATGTGTTAGAACTGACAAATTTTATAAGCATTAAAACTTTTGAGGCAACATCCAGGGAGTTATAGGGCAAACATAACTGAATTTAAAATCAATCTTGACAAATTTATATAATTCCTCTATATTAAGAAGAAGGTTGCTACTGAATCTTCAGGTTTTTTTCATCAGTAAGAAACACAGCTGTCAGACAGCTAGCTCAAAACAGGGGTTTTACAATATAAAACAGAATATAAATGCAGAAAAGGTTGTAAGTATGCTTTATAAATAGTCTGGTGTTACCATTTGTAGGCTTCTTTTATGTGTTCCTGTCAATCAGCAACATAAAATATTTTTGCTTTTTCTTACTGTTTCACATGTATTTTTTTATTGTATTATTCTACAATGAACTTTAGGTTTACTTCTGAAACACATTGTGTTCAACCTACATTTAGATCTGTCCTCTAGATAAATGTCATCTCAGTATATTTTGGCAGTGACAGAAAGCAAATGAAAAGCATTTAGAATGTGGCATTAAATTTGTATTCCTAGGTCTTAACATTTCCTTAGTTATGATGGCAGGAAGGGGAAAAAAATCTGTGTTCTCTTTCGTGGAAGACTGCATTACTGTAGACTCCCTTAAATAATCTTGAATTGAGTAAGAAAAGCCTCTGTATCTTACCTGTCTTTTTAAACATTTAAGAAACCTAGTTGCTTTATTATTCCAGAATTTTCCTGCATTGCACATACATTACTAAGTTTCAGTGGCATTGGATGCACTATGACAAGATAATTCTTTAGTTTTTAAATTTGTAGACAGTTAATAAAGTGTGTGGTGCTTGGATCGATTAACAATAAAATGGCAGGTTAGGCTGTAATAACTCCAAATTGCTATTTCTGATTGCTTCCTTACCTGACACCTTTGCACACTGTATATCTTGGCACACTAAAAAAAAGGGTTAAAGTCAATAACATCTACTTTCCAGATTGAAATAATTTCTGGAATTTTGTTTTTATTAATTGTTGGTGAATGTAAAGTCAAGATTGAGAACTTTTCCAGGCGGCTATTTTGTCACCTCAGTTACTCCTGGAAAGTTTATACCTGGTTGTTTTACACTGGAAATCTACATTATTTTTGTGCTAATCTCATTACTGACACCACATACTGCTGTGTTGTGTTTTGCAATGTACTTGCATTATTATCACTGTATAAAATATCTTTCAGTTTTCTAGAAAAGTGCTTCAGAAAAGTCATAAATATTACAGAAAATTTGGCTCCAAGAATAAGGAGTCGTGCTCATATAACTTCACAGAAGAAACAGAGTGTGCTTCTCTTCTGTTGTGTAGGGATACCCTGGTCTTGCTACACAAGAACTATTCTGGCATCTTTAGTGATGAGATATGTGAAGCTCCCAAGGTTATTTTCCATTTCAAAGAGAGCAGGTGAAAGCAGAACAGTGAAGTTATCAGATATTCCGTATTGGAAAACCTGTTGTGAATTCAATCAAGTTAAACTTTTAATCACGTCTTCAACCTATTCAATAGCAAGAGACTACAGTGGGTCTGTCTGAACATTAGGAGCACATAAGCAACTGTTTTCATGACCCCCTGCAAGCTTTCACTTCAGGTAGCTCCATAAAATGCACAGATTTGGTCAACATCTAAAGAACAGATACTTAGTTTACAAAGGCATCATTTCAGAGAATGATTAATTGTGGGATTTCTCTTCTCTGTATTTGGCATATTCAAATATTACCTTATGAAAATAATTGACCAACAAGCAGCCAGTACTAATAAGCAGAATGTAGGACTGGCATTAAACAGCAACTCTTCTTACAAAAATACAGTTTTGATTCTGGATTGGGGGTTTTGGTGTTTGGGTTTAGGGTTTTTTTGGGGGTGTTGTTTGTTTGTTTGTAATTGGTTTTGTTTTGTTTTGTGGGATTGAGTGGTTTTTGTTTTAGTAATAAAGGCATGGTAGAGAAGAAAACAAAGGGAAAAAAATGAAAAGTAGGAAAAATGAAAGGTTGAGAAAATTGTGAAAGATATTGCTTGGATAGTCAAGATCTTTTGAAATATTCATGAAAGAGGAACTTTTCTGTTTCCTTTGCCATGCGTTATGTTTCATAGTGGTTTTCATTCCTGTGTGATCAAATTGTTTTCTCTGGATGACACAGAGCATCTGATTGAAGAGAAGCAAAAGGAAAAAATAGATTTTAGGCTGTAATAGAAGTGGACGAGGATTATCCTCTTCACTGAGATAACTGCCAGCTGACACTGCTTGTAATTGCAAAGAGGTCTGTATCTCGAGCATTAGCTGGAATATTACAAAATGTAAGATCTGGTGCAGGAACTGGACGAATGTAACATACCCCATTTAATAACTTTGTTCTGGTTTTGTTCTAAAGAAATGCATATAACGTTTCTCTTCCCTATGAGAATAATAAAGCATTAAAAAGATATTCTA
>JAYRBT010000001.1:105993036-106037436 GCA_036023395.1 Myiotriccus ornatus
AAAATCCAATGCGCAGGCTGGAAGGTGTAAAGACCTTCCCCGGCTCTTCGTTCGCGAAGGCGGGCCATTATTTATTATAAAAAGATATTCTATTGTCATCTCGCAATATAGCTAACTTTTCTCTTCTAGATAGTGATTCCTGTTTAATGAAAATATTACTATAGAATAATAGTATATAATATAACTTATAGGGATGTGTTACATAATTACATTTCTAATATTAGATGCTTTTAATTACCAATTTTCATATACTCTTTACTGGGTTATTTCTATTCAGAGAATTTTACTTGTATACACACATACATAAATACACACACATATTTATATTAAAAAACCCTCTACTATTAGTCAATTAATTGTGCTTGGGAAATAAATAATGTATATGCAAATTATATGCAATTATTGCTAAGGTTGCAGCTTTAATTTTAATTCTTTATCAGAAAGATTTATTGTAAGTTCAATTTGCATTTAAAATATTTTAATCTTCTGACATGAACTATAGTTAGATTCTATTATAGATTATGTTTCCATAAAGTTTCTGTTATTAAACATAAAAATTAAGTTTTTGGATTGTGTTTTTTGTTCTTGGTTTAGGAACACTTAGGTCCTGGATTGCTGCGTTTTTATGTATTACATGTCTAAAATCTGGATTGAATTCCCATGTTCCAAACATTATTTGAAAACTGACATTTGTCAGTTATAAAGATTACTTAACATGCAGAAAAATATTTACTAAGGAATGTGTTTCAAAAAGAATACTTTCTGTATTGTAAGTAGACTACTTTCAAGAGGTAAAATGATTTATTATTAAACCGAAGGCTTGTCTATCAAGAACTAGGATATGGTATTCATTTGTCTTTTGAGGTTCCCATCCTCATAGGATGAACTCACATTTGTGTGTGTGCAGGCAGGGGTTGTGCCTTTAGTGTTTGTCTCTGCTTTTCTTAAACAGACACTGGGGCCATAAAGTCTTCCATTCTTCTTTACTTTTTGCACATTTTTTTTGTGTTGATCAATGCATCAGCGCACGTCCTTTTCAGAGGAAAATTGCAAGACAATTGAAAATTGGAGCAGTTTAATTTTTTGTTATACTGGCAATGATGAACTGAACAACTTATTTGAACCTCTGATTCTTCAGTTAAGTGATTTTTTTATGACACATCAGTGGCACTGGTGTGTTTGGCATCTTTCTGCTATCCTGTGGAGAAAGGTTCTGAGCCCTTGCAAGGTCATAAAGTTGTAATTAGTGAGTTGCTGGTAAGCAGACAGATTTCACATAGAACAGCCATGTCTAGAAGTGAACAACTATGTTCTAGTTTTGTGATTTTTTTCATACCATAGACTTCTAATACTATTTTGGAAATTATGATCGTAGGAAACCTTGAGCTTTGTTACTAAAATAAGCATTTTCTATTAAAATTTTTATTAAAAAAATAAAAGAGAGACTAGAATTATTTACACACAGATGATAACCTTCAAAGACGGCTTTTCTCCCTTTTAGAAGATTAAACATTTGCTTAAGTTAACATGAACATGTTTGGTACTCTTCTTTCCTTAGAATATCTTATGAGGATGCATTCTGTAATTTCTGTAACTACAGCTGTATTCAAGGTGTAGTTTAGCTTTAAAATTAGATCTATAGCAACATAGTCTTTTACTCTCATTTGTTTGAAATTGCTTTGAGAGATGAAATGCAATGTGTACTTTCATTTTGCATTTGTTTTTTTCTCTGCCACAGAATTTATAAATGTATCTAGGGGAAGCTTACTTTTTCCCATTGCAAGCAAATGTATTTATCAGGGCAAATGATGAATCTCATGTGCTTCATAATATAGCACTGCAAAGTATTGAACATTTCTATTATAAGAACCTGTAGAAACAAAAGCTTCTTCTTTGGAGGGATGGAAGAAGCATGCATTTTTTCCCCATTTATTGTGAATGCCATTATTTTATGAATTTAACATTGAGCCACTTCATTCATACTAAGAATATGGTAGGATGATGTTGTCATATCAAAGCAGCAGTCTTAGTCACTTCCTTTTTTTAAATTTTTTTAGTGAACTGAACATTCTCAGTTGGATCTGTTGGACCATTTAACCTGCAGGCTTTGTTATTGACTTTCCTAGCTCAAAGAATCTCATTCGAGGTGTCCTTCTGGTATTCAGATCATAAGATTTGCTCAGCTGCCTGTTGAAACTGTTGCCTTCTCTGATTTGATAAGCAGAGGTACACATTTGTCAGACCCCAGGGCACTCAATCTGCCTCTCTCTACAAGCCTGTGAAATTCATGCTTACAGCTTGGATTTTCTCTCAAGTTTCATAGTATCTTGTAGTCTCTGCACAAAATTGGCAAGGAAAGAAATTAATATGTAAACTAAGCGTGTGTCACGATGTACTTATGTTACTTAATGAGGGCTATGCAGCCAAATCTAGAGAAGATCTTGGAGTGTTAAGAGTTGTACAAACCCAGTGGTGACTGTGTTGTGTGCTGAAGTCAAAGCAGAATGCTTGATCACATCTGAAATGGAATGTATGTGGATATTTATCTATTTATTCTACAAAGAAGTAATCAGAATATCAGAACAAATTAAAACCCACAGAAAACAGTCACTAACATTACCAAGTCTTCTGGCGCACGTTGTCTCCATCCAGTGTTTCTGTAGCAGCCACGAAGGCTGATTCCAGCCTTGTCCACTTGGTCTTGGGCAGGAAAATGCACAGCCCAAGCTAACCACGTCCCCACAATGCATTTCCACAAGAAATACCAAGTCCAGCTCAGGAAGGAAATCCCTGGCCTGTCTCTGTTTCCAGCACTGCAGGGGCTGAGGGTTCACAGGCACACACAGCTGCAATCCCAGGCAGCTCCACAGTGACTCAGGCAGCTGGCTTGTTGAGCAGGAGCTCCATGAAGGGCTGTGGCATCAGCTGTGACCCCGAAGATGGCTGGCTCCATCATGCTGCACATTTGTAGGGCTCACCAAGTTCTCTTATTTCAGGAACAAGCAGTGAAGTATCTGTCTTGGTTGGGGTTTTGTGTGAAAATAAAATGTAAAGTAATATTTACATTTTGAACACTTTTTTTCCCAAGTAAAACCTACAGAAAGCTGCTGATAAAACCCATGTTCAGTGAGGATTCTTTTACTGAAAAACTTAATTTCTACCTGCTAAGATTAACTCCTATTTATACATCCTTTCTTCATTAAATTCTTTGTTAGGATTTATTTGATTAATTCATTATAATTTAAGAAAAATTAAGCTAACTTTTTTAATATGAGGGTTTATCACCACTATCACTGTCTTAGAGTTTGATTTGGAGTGTGTGATCAATCCGTACTCATCCTGGAGAAGATGTAGAATTCAACTGATAATGCAGAAGAGAAATGTTTTTGGTGTTTACTAAAATTTAGCAAAAGCTTTATAAATAACGGCATTCTGCAAAGTCTTAAACATAAAACTATTCAGCATGAAGTTTTTGGAGCAGCAGTGTTCTTGGTGTGTTTTCCTGTGGAGATTTTTGGATCTATAATGTTTTTTTTTGCTACAAAATGTTAATAAGCTATTTTTCACGTCCTCAGAAATAATGATCTGTTTTGTTTGAAGAGCAGTTTATGCTTTTCTCAGAATAGTAGCTGTCACTGTACTGAATTCATCTGTTCTGCTCTGTAAGGGAAAATCCTATGTATCATCATGCACACCCATCAACCATATTTAAAAGCTTGTATGTATTTGGCCATCATTTCTGCTACATTGGCTAAACTGCTCATTTATTATACAGTTTAAAATACAACCCAGACACAGAAATATTGAATATCCATTGAATATCACTGAAGTTTTGTACTCTTGTCCTCAGTTTCCTTTGCAGAATTATCCTGAAAGGAACTTCTATATGTACAACAATATGAGAAGCTATTCACACCCACTTGTTGTGTGTAACTAAATTTCTTATTTGCCTTTGTTTCCCTTTAAGGGAAACAATTAGAGCAGGAAGAGGTTTTCTGCTGTTTCATTTTTGTAACAACAGGGTTTGGAAATTGGTTATTTTGCTTTATGGAAGTGTTTAATGATCCTTTTTAAAACTAGACATGTGCCATTTTTTTCTATGTTCAAAACAAAATCTAAGTAATTATAACATTAAAAAATAATATGAGCATTCTTCCTTTTCTGGAAATTATATCAAATTGGGGTTTAAAAACAATCCACTGATTTAAAAGCCAAATTTGATCTCCGAGTCACAGAATATGCTGAGTTGGAAGGAACCCATAAAGATCATCACATCTAACCCTTAGCCTGGCACAGAAACATTCCCAAGAGTCACACGATGTGCCCGAGAGCATTGTCCAAATGCTTCTTTAACGCTGTCAGGCTTGGTGCTGTGACCACTTCCCTGGGGAGCCTGTCTCACTGTGATTTTTCTAATAAAAAGCTGATTGTTTAGGAATGTTAAAAAGGTTATGATTGAGAACTGAGCAGTCAAACCAGCAATCAAGAATTCTTTCACAAGGGACTTTTCTAAAACTTTCCTAACCTCTTTTTGTCATTCTTATGACAATGCGTTTTCTCCAAACTTGATGATTGATCAGTCATGGTTTTTAATTTTGAATTTTAAAAAAATGATTTTTCCAAGCTGAACATCACTACTGTGACCACTCAGCACAACAAAACACAATATTATCATTTTCCCCAGAAAAAAAAAAAGTATAATAAAAAGGAGTTCATCCTAAGAAGTCTTATACTGTCATTAGTGACCACAGCAAAGACTTAATGATCATGTCAAGTTTGAAACTTGCCTATTTAGAGAAAATTGTTCAAAATGTTTTGATTTTTCAACACCATCATTACAGGTTGATAAGATATAAAGATATTCTGGTGAATAAAATATTGTGGCACAGTAATTTTAGTATGTATATTTGATTTCTTTGCTATAATTTTCAAACACGAGTGAATTCAGATTGAGTTTTCAAAGGGCATTGTGCTAATACTGTGTTTTGGATCAGAAGGTGAAACCATTTAACTTCAATTCATGCAACTGTTTTGGACAGGGATGTTACCAACACAAAATGATGTGAGTGCAACTTAAACCATTGCTCTTTAACCCGCTAACCAGCATATCTTGCATGAAATTCTGTTTCAAGCAAAATTGGTGGGATTTCTTCCAGCTATTTAAATAATACAAGGATTTATTTTTTTCCTTGACATCTCTGAAGAATGGTACTGGCAAAAGGGCTGGACGTGTAGTTAACCGAGCATGTATAAGATGTATCCTTGCTGAGCACTTCTGATAGCCAAGGGAGCTCTACGCAAGTGTGGGATAAACCTGTACCTGTAAACAGTTGCACAGAATTAGTGTGGGTGTTATAATTTTTGATTCTTGAAATTACTTATGCACAGAAGTTAGCAGAACACATAGAAATTGAAGTTTCTGTATAGTCTTGCAGGTGTCCTGGGCATCATGGAATTCCATAGGATGGGGTTTTTTTGAGTGTTTATTTTTCAGTTCTGTATTAGCATGCTTTAATGCTTTGAAAATAAAACATTAGGTTGCAAAAAAAAAAAAAATTGGGTTGGAATAAATTATAATTATGAAAAGACATTTTCACTATAAGTAACTGTAGTGGAAAAAAATCTTTTTAGTTACAGAGGCTTAGACTGGAACAAACTACTATAAGGAATACAATAATGTGAGAGTACAAACTAAATTAGAGCAAAAAGAATGAAATTTTGAGTGCCAGAGAAGTCTTTTATAAAAATAAATTTAGTGTTTAGAAAAAACATGTAAGCAAGTAAGCTCTCTATGTTTGTCACATTGCAGTGGAAGATCAGGTGGAGACAGGAAGGTGGTCTCTCTTTCCTGAAGAAGTTGAGTACTTCTAATGAGCATCCTGAATTCAGAGAGTTTTTTGCTGCTGAGTTAGAACAGAAACCAATATGCAACTCCATTAGATAATTTCTGGCTATCAGGAGAAATCTGCTATTCATATCTCTTTCCCATTTTTAAAATTCCCTGAAAGCCATGTACCAATTCTGTGACCTCTAACAAATATGTTAAGTTCAATGCAGTCCTACACAACTCCTCTGCAAACCTCTAACGTCATAGCACACACATCCAGGCGTCTTTCCCCAACTTTAACATATAAATATCAGTTTCTAAAATTCAAGGTATTTACTCATGGCTCTATATGTCTGCTAACTTGAATGTCCTCAGTGAGGACATTTTTTGTAGAATGTGTTAGAAACAAAAAGCAAAAAAAGCCTCTCAGAATTTAAATCAGTGTATTTGTCAGCTAATTGCGTGCTGCAAACCTTGTAGTTCTTGAAGAGCTGTTTTTAAATTTCATCACAAAAGTTTGGAATTTTGATTCCTTTGTATTCTAGATATCTTATGCAGACATACTTTGGAAGCACTGATTATTTGACAGCAGAGTTTAGTTTATCTTTTTTGTCATAAAAGTACTTTTTGAGCTGGTAAGGGAAGGAAGAATTTTGTGTTAGAGTCTTTACTGCTAGGTGTGGCAAGTAAGAAAGCTAATACAAAATATTTTGAGATTTAGCTGTTTGAGACTTGCCTTGCAAGACTTTTAAGAATTTTGGACTTTTAAGGCAATGATCAACATGCCAATGATCATGGGCTCACCTTTCTTGCCTGTTAAAGTCCCTCTGGATGGCATCCCGTCCCTCCAGAGTATCAACCACACTACTCAGCTTGGTGTCATCTGCAGACTTGCTGATTGTGCACTAAATCCCACTGTCCAAGTCCCTGACAAAGATGTTAAATAATACTGGTTCCAATGCAGATCCCTGAGGCATGTCACTCTTTCCTGTTCTCCACCTGGGCATCAAGCTGGTGACTGCAGCTACTTGAGTGTGAGCATCCAGACAATTCTTTACCCACTGAGAGGTTCACCCATGAAATCCATGTCTCTGCAGTTTAGAAACAAGTCATGGGGCACATGACATGTTTTGCACTAGTCCAGGGGGATGATGTCAGTTGGTCTTCCCTATCTGCCAGTATTGTAACTGCATCAGAGAAGACCATCAAATTTGTCAGGCAGGATTAGCCTTCAATGAAGCCATGCTGGCTGTCTCAAATGCCCTCTCCTTTTTTCATGTGCCTTAGCATAGTTTCCAGTAGGATCTGCTTCATGTTTTTGAAGGACACCAAGGTAATACAGGCTGGTGTGTAGTTCCATTTTTTGTCTTTTTAATTTTTTCAAGACTATAGCAAGTCTCACCAAGGCAGTCTATGAGGGTAAAAATCTTTTCCACTCTTGGTATAATTCTTCATTTCAGAAGAAGGAAAGCAAAACCATGAAAGCTTTAGTTAAATTTATCATTGTGAAATTACATCCCAACACAAATTTCAAATCTGAGTTAAAAAATCAAAGCAATGCAAGAAGTAAATATTTCTCTGAAGTACCTTAAAATGTGTGATGATGACATAGAATCATAGAATTTTTTAGTCCAGAAAAGACCTCATCTTTTCCACATGTGTGCCACATCTACACACCTTTTAAATACCTCAGGGGATGGTGATGCAACCAATTCCCTATGCAGCCTGTTAAAATGCTGGACCACCTTTTAAAAGAAGAATTTTTTTATAATATCCAATATGAACATCCTCTGGTGCATCTTGAGGTCTTTTCTTCTCATCCTATCACTCATTACCTGGGAGAAAAGATCAACACCCACCTTTCAAAGAGTTGTTAACTTTTCTCCAGACTAAGCACTCCCAGCTCCCTCATAAGACAGCAAATAAGACTTGTGCTCCAGAACATTCACCTGCTCCTCAAAAATGAGGAGCAGATGAGCTGATAAGTGATGAAGAATAATACTATTTAAAATTAGGCCCTTGTGACCTCAGCGATTTAAACATTGGGAAACCATTATTGGTAGTCAAAGAATATAAATAAGAAGTGGTCAGAAATAATGAAATAAAGATTAAAAGTGGTGTAGGAAACCACACTGGCTTTGGCAGTCTAACTGCAAAGTGTAGAGTTGTCACTTAACATCTATTCCAACAAAAAACTGATGACAGTGGGAGGTTTGCTGTGAATATAAAATAAAGTTCTATCTAAATCAGTTTGAAATTCTGACCTAATTTTCTCTTTCTTCCTTTAATTGTCTTTAAAGATTTTGTGTTTTAAAAACTGAACTATGACACCTTAGGCAGAAGCATCATACTGTCCCCTGTATTTCAAGAGATTGCCTTTGTATCTCATGAGTATTCAAAAAAGTTGTGTGAAAAATTGTACTTCATTTGTATGGATGGGTGCCCAGTATATTCTAAAAACATAAAGCTTTCGACAAAGAATCATGCATTCAGCAGGTTGTCATAGTTTAAGAAAACCCATTGCTCCCTTCCCAATGAGACAAAATTTACAGAGCAAAGCTGCATAGAAGCGGCTTTAAAATTTGAATCAATTTAGAACCAAAAACTTGCATTATTTAATAATAGTAGGCTTTAATAGAACACACACCACTCTAACTCGTGTGATTAAATGACACCTTTTTCCCATCTCATATTGGCAAAAGATGATGTGGTTAAGATTTAAGTGTTTATTGGTGCTTTACAGTTGGAGCTCTAGTGTGTAGTAAAAATTATATATATGACTCTCTCTTCTAAAACATTTTTTCATGGCAAAAAGTGGTACTCCCCTCAATATTTATATTTTATACATAATAAGGAGATAGTAATCCTTGCTGGGCATGAGGAAGCTTATAATTGAGGATGCTTAGGAATCCAAACTAGTAATCTTTAAGAATTAGTTCTTAAGGTTCACTTCATTATGAAGCCATAAAGAGTAAGGACCAACTGCTACTCCAAATATGTGGTAATTCAAAACAGATGTTATAGTACCAGAGAGGACTGTACTTCAAATTCATTTTAATTACTCTTGAGTACACTTTCCAATGACAAATCTTGTTTTCTGCTCCCCATTCTGAATACAAGCCATACCACCTAGCTGCTTTTTAATGCATCATTAGGCTGAAATCTTGCTGGGTTTAAAATCCTTTAGCCTGAGGCCAAATCCATTTTGACCCATGAGCCTTCAAAAAAAAAATATGTGATGAAACAGCTTTTTCAGCAGAGAGCCACCAGTAGGATTTTCCCACATAAGGTATCCTAAATTATATAACTTGTAGAACAAAGAGATTAAAACCAAAAAGTACAGAATATTTACAGGTCTTACTTAAACTGAGATACTTCCTTGCATGCTTCTGACAGTTCCTTTTAGTCTGAATTGCTCCATCTCTTCCTTGGATAGATTGACTTTCAGTGGACTGTTTGCAACTCAGCCCTGGTGCACCCCACTTTCCTTCCATTGCTTTCCAGACCAGCATCTTTGTGATTAAAATGTTTCCATCTGAGTAACATTTACCTCCTGAGCAGGTGTTGGGCTGAGGTTTATTTATTTCGTGTTCCTCATGTGGGCAATGTTATCTTTGACATTGCTTTGCCCATTTCTTACCTTCCTCGTTTGATTCAGCTTTTTATATTGAAGGAGGGTGGTAACATATAGGTAAATATATGTATGGAGCATTCATATCATCATATGCTCAAAATTGCCAAGCTTTACAAAACATTTCAGCTTTTTCATAGCTATTTGAGCTATTTAGATTAAAAATAAAAGGAAATCAGGTCAAGAACATCTGAATTTAAATAACTGAAATTATATATCTAGCTAATAATGAAAAGTGACTGTTGACATCAGTGGAACTGCTATTACTACTATAGTAAGGGATATATCTTAAAAAATTTAAAATATAGTAAATTTTCTTAAAAGCTGTAGATATACTGATTGAAGATAAATGAATTTAAACTCAGTGATAAATGTAGTTCATTTTTTATGAACCGTAGGTGATATTATATGTTGTAGATTTTTACACTGAAGCCACTGACATCTCATAAGCATCATAATTAAATCATTAAATCATTAAATCATTATGGCCCCCAAGGGACTCTATTGGGATCAGTAGTGTTTAATATCTTAATCAGTGACACAGACAGTGGGATCAATAGCAAATCTGCAACCAATACCAAGCTGAGTGGTGAGGTTGACACGTCTGAGGGATGGGATACTTTCCAGAGGGACCTGGACAAACTTGAGAAATGGGCCCATGGGAACTTCATGCAGTTCAAAAAGGCCAAGTGGAAGATCCTGAGACTGGGTGAGGGCAACCCCTGGTATCAGTCCAGACTGGGGAATGTACAGATCAGGAGCAGCCCTACTGAGAAGGACTTGGGGGTGCTGGTGGATGAGAGACTGGACGTGAGCCAGTCATGTGCACTCACAGCCCAGAAAGCCAGAAGTGTCCTGGGCTGTATCCAAAGCAGTGTGGGCAGCACGTCAAGGGAGGGGATTCTGACCCTCTACTCTGCCCTGGTGAGACCCCACCTGGAGAACTGCATCCAGCTCTGGGGTCCCCAGCACAGGAAGGACACTGACCTGTTGGAGCGAGTTCAGAGGAGGGTCACCAAGATGATTAGAGAGATGAAGCACGTCTCCTATGAGGAGGAAGCACCTCTCCTATGAAGACAGGCTGAGAGAGTTGGAGTTGTTCAGCCTGGAGAGGACTCAAGGGAAACCTCATTGTGGCTTTTGTTACTTGAAGGAGGCTTATAAAGGGAAAAACTTTTTAGTAGGAATAATGCTAAAGGAGAAGGGATAACAGTTTTAACCTAAAAGAGGGTAGATTTAAACAAGATATAAAGAAGAAGTTTTTTTACTATGAGGCTGGTAAAACACTGGAACAAGCTGGCCAGAGAGGTGGTAGATGCTCCAAGGTCAGGCTGGGCTCTGAGCAACCTGATCATTTTGAGGATATGCCTGCTCATTGCAGAGTGGTTGGACTAGATGACCTTGGAAGTTACCTTCCAACACAAAGTATTCTGTGTTTCTCTGATTCTATGATATTTAGAAGTCCATGGATGAATAAAAATCTTAATAAAATATGAAGTGTCTATAGTAGAAGACCTGATATTTTATTTTATTAATGTTACAGTTATATTTGACAAGGTGGATTCAGAGATAAACTTTTTTTTTTTTTTTAAAGAAAAACATGAACATAAAAAGAAACCCAAATCATCAAAACAAATCCTCAGAGCTTCATGGAATCAAATGCAGATTTTGCTGATTGGGAAAATAATGTTTAATATACATAAGAAAATGTAATGTATATATTTGTGCTGATCTTCATGTTATCTTATAGAACTATTTCAGTTTTTTATTTTAGGACTGAAATCCAGTGTATCTCCCATAACTCATTGTAAATCAAGGGATGTTTGTTCATCTGGGAAGCAGCCGTTCACAGCTCTGTGGCTGTTTTCTGAACTGCAACTCCCACGAGCCATAGCAATAACATCACAAGTACTGTGTTTCTGTTCTTTCCTTTATTCACAGAAAAGAAAGAATTTTCTGTGGACAAGTTAAAAAAGGAGTAGAACTATTCTTTGACAAACACTAAAAACTGACTAATTGCATTGTATTGTGAAGAAATGAGATAGGTCTTGAAAGTTGCAGTGAAAGTTGCATTGTGTTTAGTTCCTCTGATTTTCTGAGATAGAGATCAATTTCTAGAGAAGCCATGATCACTACATTTGCAACCGAGGACTGAAATGTGAGACAGCAGGTATTACTTCAGGAAATACACTATTAAAATGTATATTCTAGCAGCTAATATGTCAATAGCGTATTCCAAACTTACGCTAGTCTTGGCTGGGATGGCAGCAGTCAGTTTTGCTATTTCTAGGTCACAATTGTTCCCATTTATGTAAGTTTAAAACAGCATCCTAGGAGACACGTTGACAGACTGACTTGACAAACTGCTCTATGGTGTTGCCTGTCAAAATCAGCACAGTCCCTGAAGGGACAAAGCTGAGGATTTCCACATGCCATCACTCAGCTGCCTCATGTCCTGTGTTAGAAATAAGTTCCCTTGAATAACCCAGTCTCTGCAAAATACAGCACTTGATTCCCACTACCTCTTACCAGTATCTATACATTCCCACACTTAGGAGCTTCCCTAAGGATGATTTAGGAAACTGTTTTGGTCCTGTAGGGTCCAAGGGACCCAAAATATGAGAGGGAAAATGTGGAATGTAAAGACACTCTTGTCCTCCATCTCTCCTTCAACTTCTTGAGGGGAAGGACGAAAGTGTGTGTGAGTTAACCTTTTTTTCAACTTTAATGTGCCATTTGCCACTTAGTAAGGGAAGTATTTTCATAATAACTGCCAATAAATGAGGAATTCCATGCATAAATAAAAAACATTCAAAAATAAAAATTGTTTGGAAATACTCTTACTTAAATACAAAATCAGGGTTGTATTTGCACTATATATAAAATTAAATGCTTGCATTTTACAGAAAAGTAACACTGCTTTAACCTTTTCTATTTTTAATGCCTGATGATCTCATATATACCCTCCAGCAAGGAGGATTTGTGTGAGGTTTCAACCTAAGGGAGTACATTTCAGGTCCAGTGAGGAGGAGGAGCAGGAAGAGGAGGAGGAGGAGAACCATGATGTCCCTAGAGAAGACCTGGCATAACTAGAACAAGGCTGTTTTTCCAGAAGTGAGCCACACTCTCTAATCCCTGTGGCACCAGCCTTCCTGTGCCCAGGCACAGGCAGTGAATGTGCAGCTGGTGAATACCGGCAGATGGAGTCTGCTTTCCCAGTCTAGCCAGAGCCTGCATGTCAGTGAAGAGAAATTATACTAGAATGGAGGCTTAAAATGAAAGGAGATACATAATTAAAGAGTTGAAACTCCTTATCATCATGTCATTTTAACCTTGTTCCATTAGCAAAAATAAAATAAGTCACTCAAGACCAACTGTATTTGAAAGAGTCTATTTTCAACTCATGTTCCAAATTCCCTCTGAGCTTAGGATAAGCTGGACTGGTTTTTACTGACAGTAACTTTTAGTCACTGTGCTTTCTGTACTGATATATTGTGATAATTCCTTGCATCTTGAGTTAGACAATGACATTTTATATGCCTTCAAATTAAGTTAATGTAAATATATTAAAGAAGTTAATAAATATCCTATTTCCATTTTGACTTTTACTCTTATATTTATCGTAGCAGGCCTTTAAAGAGATTACTACCCTGCAGAAACACAAAAGGCAACTAAAAGAATTTAATAACTTCTTGTAGCAGTATGAAAGTACTTTACACATGGCTCTCAGTAGGAAAAAATGTACAGTTTATTAGCAAAGAGTCAGAGCTAAGGGTCATTGTGGTTGGGACCAGAGAGCTCACTGCAGTTCTACAAAACTGTAAATGTCAGATTTAGTTGTGGCTGTTACACATCTGTATAAATATTTTCAGGGTGGAAATTACAGTGGATCATGTTTGTAAACTATGTTAACAGGCCCTCAATTATATCATAAGTGAAGGGGAAATGGTGCTGTATCTCATCATCAGTCTCCAACAGCTCCTCTGATAAAGACAACTGCATGTTAGTTTTCAGAAAAAAAGCAGAATACACAGAGCCTTTCTCTTGGTGCTGACATGGTGCTCAGTGAAGATAAAAATTATAATGTACTTTGTCATGGAAGGTGCCTGTATGGTACCTATATATATTTCAACAAAAATAAAAGGCTATAAGATTTGAGATTTAAAGTCAATAGGAGAGTTATGCCTTGGTAAAAGGGGCCAAAATAGTTTGATTTTGGAGTTCACACAAGTGGGTAAACTTGAAGGACTGTATGATCAACATTTTATTCAACTTCTTCATAAGTAACTTCCTTCTTGAAACATCTACTGTTGCTAAATAAAGTTAGTCTTCCCAACAGGGAATTTCACACAGCCCAGTGAAGGTACCACAAAAATCCCAAACAAGCAAAACCAGAATGAAAAGAGTAGACAAAATGTTCGTTCTGAATCCTAAGATGAGAGGGCATCAGAAGATCCAGTGCTCTGTCATTGGATTCAAAGAGACTGTTGGACTTCTTTCAAACCAATTTCTAATTTCATAAAGTAAATTGCATGCTTTATATTGCTGATGCAGCCAGCCGTTATTGGACTAGCATAATATAAATTCTGTAAGCCACTGATGGCATTTTTCTGGTGCCATCCTAAAAATTATTTTTCTTAATCACCTTTTACTTCTCTAAGAAAAGTGTGAAAAGTGGGCTGTATTTGGGAGACTGGAGGAAGTGAAAGTGACTGAGTAAATTCAGTGAAAGTTACTCTCTTCTATAATTTTGGTGAAAGTTTCCTGAAGTTCTTTGGAGCCTTCTGCAGATACATGAATCTTCAATGAATTTGTTATCAGAAGCAACATGATACCAAATAAATATTATTGTGTTTTCCTGATTATGAGATAGAAGAATAAATAGCTCTTCCTTGTTGCTTGAAATAGGTACAAAGCTATTTGTCAGGTTACAGCTGACTTCAGTGGTTTAGAGAGTACTAAATTTTTTTAGCAACTTTTCAGTCTTAAAAAAAATTAACACAGAACTCATAGATAATTCAAATAACAATATCACCTGTAAACTGTTCTTCCTGTTCATTTAATCAAAGATATTGTGGCTAATAACAGGTATTGAAAAAAAAAATCTTCATATTAACTACAGAATTATTTGTCTTTGAAGAGGAAATATATTTTCTTATCAAATAGTTTGGTCAAAGATCAAAAATCTTGAAAAAGATCATATTGAGCTTCTTGGCTGGAGAGAAACATTCAAAATTCTTTAATATTAGTAACTAACAATTAGCCGGTATAATGTTGTGGAAGTACAGGTGTAGTGTAACAATGATGTCAACACCTCATTGCACTGGCACCAAGTTTTCCACCTTATCTGAGAGTCAAGAAAAGTTGCTTCAGATATTTATGATGCCATCATGTGGAGGCTTCAGAGCATTGAAGAGATTGAAACAGAGGATCTGTATTAGAAAAAGAACTTAAGAAATCCTAGCTCACTTCTGAGCTGACAAACTTCTGATCTGCTTGTTCTCATCAGGTATCTTCCCATGACAGTCACACAATCCAACTTTTAAGTAAAAAAAAAAATGCCTGTACATTTTTTTTCTCAAATGGGAAAGGATATAATTCTGTCTTAGGCTAACATAGATAAAGAAAAATAATGAATGAAAACTAATTTTCACTCCCTGAAATAGTTAAAAAGCCATAAGTGTAAATAGAATATAAATAAAATATTTCTTCAAAGCCTTCATGCTTTCCCCTGGCCAAAGTAGTCTTGGGTTAAAGTTATACAGCAACATGCAGATGGAAGGTTTTCTGAAAGTATATTGAAAAGACTAGGTCAAAGTTACAAGTATCCAGGCTTATATAGATGGAGGGGGACAATTATGGTCCTTTGTACATAATCTTAAAAAAAATCAGAAAAACATTTGTCTAATATTGATTTTAATGTCTTGATTTTTTCCCTTTTTTTTCAAGGACAAAACCATTTAATCCACCTAGGAAGAGAATTGAAGTAGGTCACTTCCTTTTTCTTTCCTTAGGTTGAAGATGGGATATTATAATAGCTCCTTTTAATTCTATCTACGTTGGCCTGCACAGATGGCTGTGATTCATCCTACAAGCCTATTTATGCTCTTTTATTTGGCTGCGTAGGACAAGTTGTTCTTTAACAGTTCTTTTATGAGCATCCCATTGAATACCTCAATGCATGCAGAATGGCACATCGTTTCCTAGACCTTATTTCTTCTCTTTCTCTGCAGAAAAGGGAAAAAATGAGCCCCCTAAACCTGCAATAGATGTTTTCCCAGTTTTCTGCTAAGAGCATTTCGTGGTCCTAGTCTTTCTTTATGGAACATAATACTCAATCTTCTGCTATTTCCAATTAAGAAACCCTTTGGTTGCTGCAGCTGATGTCTCAACAGCTGGTCATCATCTTTTTAGATTTGTGTATGAGACAATTTGTTTGAAGATAACAAGCTGTCCTTCTAATTGCAGTCTAGGTTTGAGAGTAAGAAGTTTATACAAGGAATGTAAATGCGTGGGGGTTTCTTCCCTATAGCAGACTTACACTACTGTTAAAAAGTAACCTCTTACACAGGTTAATCTGTTTAAGAGGTAACCTGGATAATTTCTAGGCATCCATATTATGATTCCTCATTATTGTGGAAAAGAAAGCCCTGTTTTTGTCACTAAATATTTAATTTACCCATTCTGATTTTAAATGAGTGAGCACTTATTTAGTTTATGGATATAACCTGGAAAATTCAATTATTGAGGTCTAGCCTGTGTGAAACATTTTGGTAGCTATAAACAGATTAGCATGAGATGAAGATTTATGTAAGAGGATGACAGGCAAGAATTTTGTCTTTATGATTTCTTTATAGAGTTTTGATGGAGTGATAGATGAGCCTTGAGTGGACTATACAGGTCCTGTGTGTTTTACTGCAAGTATGTTTTACATCAATTACCAGTCTCTTTTTCTGCAGGGTGTTAATTTTGAAAGTCATAGCCAAAATGTTGAACCAAGATGTAGTGTGGTATGTAGTATTAGAAAGTTGGTTTTGCCTTGTAAATGGAACCTAGGAAAGGGAGGAATTGTATACAGGGAAAAAAAAAAAAAAAACACAACAAAACCACAAAAAAACCCAAAAACCCCAAAACTGCAGTAGATAAATTGCAAAATAAACTGGCTAAGAAAGTAAAAATAATCAGGAAGACAAAAAAAAATATGTGAAATGAATAAACCCAAGGAGATTGTTTATTTGAGAAGGATCCTTTACAAGAAGTTCACAAGTTCTAGTCAGGTTACATCTTAAAATCCCAACCCTGCCAATTTATTTCCCCAGTAGATACTATTCTTACATGAAAAGAGAAATGATCATTGAGTCTTGTTGGACTCTTAGAAGTTACATAGAAAAATTATTGTAAAATTACTTCTTAGCCTTGGGTAACAAGAAGAATTAGGAATCTGGGGATCTGTACTACATCATGAATTGTAGTACAGACAGTTACTGATCTGTGTGACTTTATATTCTGCAGGGTTAGCATTCTGGTAAGAATAGGAGATTTATAAGGGAAGGCTTTTTAGTCAGCTGGAGAATGCACTATAAACATTGTGTTTTCTGGCAGTCTGAGACTTGAGGAGGGAAGGCAGTTTCCTCTTGACCTTAATTTTCGTGCTGATAAAATTAACTTTGGACAGACAAGTGTTTTGCCTTTTAAATGAGATTCATGTCCTCAGATTTGCATCAGCAACCCTGTTACAAATGCAATGATGAGACACCTCCAAACGTTTCATAAAATATCCAGTCAAATTTCAGTTCAAGTCAGTGTCTCTTTAAAAGTATAGAAGAAGGATTTTGATACTATCTGAAAGCTGATAGAGTTCTTGAAGAACTCTATGGAGGAGGAGGGAAGATTCACTTTTTTCAGGAAATTAAGATTAATTTCCTAGAAGGTTGCTAATGCTAAATTATGCTTATTTTATCAGTGCTTTTGATTATACTTGCAAACAACTGCTAGTGTAAACCTTATAACCTGAATGCTCTATAAACCAGCAGCTTTATTGAATGTGGGTAGACAAATAGAAACAAAATTGGGAGACAAAGGTGTTAGGAGCTGTTTAAACATTGCTTTTACACTTTGATATGTACACTGTGTTAGTCCATTCACAGATACAGGTAGCAGTGGCGTGAACATGTACACAGAGAGATGGTCATAGCCACAGTCCAAAACATGAGAGCAGCATGTTAATAAAAAAAAAAAATATAAAGAAAGCCAGGAAAAAACTACCTAGTCTGGTTATATGACACATGACATCTTAGGTAAATTATTAATCTTATTTATATTGCAGAATTTGCACCTAACATATTCCAGATTTTCTCATTTTTTGAGGGAAAGGAAAAAGAAGGGGAAAAAAACCAACAAAACAAAACCAAAAAAGCAAAAGCAAGAGCAAAACCAAAGCCAAACAAATTAATAAAAAACCCCCACAACAACTTGTTGAGTACATAAGCTAAATAACTACCTATTTAAAGAAAGATTTATAGTTCAAATTAAAATTGCAACCAAGCAGACTATTAGGAGCTGCCAGGAAGGTATATCACAGTCTCACCTAGTTAAAGTAAATACAGAATTACTACTGAGGGATACAGAACTATTCTGCGCTCAGAGCATAAAGAGGTCAGAGATTTTAGAAATACATAATGTGATAAGCAAAGCTTTTTTACAGTACTGATGCTCTTGATAATGGTGAAGTGACAGCAAAATCATCATAGTAAACACAGTAAAAGCCAAGAACTGACATGGATTTTCCCCTTCCTTTAAGGCAAATCTAGGGAAAAATTGAAATATTAATAAGTGAGGGTGTTTCCACTGTTATTTACTTATGTGGCACAGCATGAGTTTGTTTTCTGTCACATCACAGTTTATGTACAGCTTGATCGGCAGAAATCATCTTTGTGGGTAAGGAGCAATAGGGTGGCCCTTAACCAACATTATTTTTTGGTTGCAAACCAGTCCTTGGTAAAATTTGCCAATCCCATTGAGTGCTGAAGCCTGTAGATTGATTTTGTACATTACTGGAAATTACAGAGCAAGAAAATAATCTTTACTTTTAAAAAATTCCATGTTATGCAACATCTGTTTTAGTACCACTCTTTTTAGCTAGGCTTTCTTTTCACAGAAATATCATTTAATAGGCATTCCATTCTTGGTGTCGTAAGAGTTCTCATCTATATTCCCTAAATAATAATAAAAGAAGATTTCTAAAGTTTGACAGCAGGAGATGTAAAAGGAATGCTCCATTTTTCATAATTCTCTACTTGTGTTCTTATAATTTAAGATAAAAACAACATTTAATTGTGCCTTTTGAGGTTTTAGTTCTTTTTTAAGTCTCAAGAGACCATTACCAAGTTAAAAATGTCTTCCCATATTTGTCATAATAAAAAATAGGTATTAAAAAGCAGAGAGAATTTTAAGGTGTTTTGTAAGAATGTTAGTGGATGAAAGGAGTGTGATAAGTCATAATCACAGTATTACTATTCTGGCTGTCTGTTACAACCCAGAATCTGGCAGTGGTCAGCACTGTGTGCACATGCTTTTAAAGGCACCATTACAGCCCTAAATACTTTGCAAATTACGTGGAAAAAATTAAAGAAATCTATGAGAGAAGGATTTTCAATCTAAAGAACCGATGAAGGGCAGAATTTGCTAAAGGCTGCAATGTAAGCCTGTAGTAGTTGGACTCTACTGAATGACATCCTTCTGAAGATAATAAGGTCAAAAGTACCTCTGCTATTCATTTTACTTGTCATCAAACATAAAATGTGATTTTTTTTTTCTCTCCCGCAGTTTTGAGGTGCCTGATGTTTTGTGACAGCAAAGGACTAATGTTGAATTTTCCTTATGTGAATGTAATATTAATAATCAAATAGTTCCACAAATATATTTTCCAGTAATCTTGAAAATATTTGTTTCACCTTTGAGTTTCTTTCTTTATGTGCCAAAATATTATATTATCAAAATTAGCAGACTAGTATACCTAGCAAGAAGTAGCCCCTCTGCTTTGTGCTTACCTCCTGTAGTGAATCCTATTATGGAGCTGTCAGTTACTCCCTTCCTGTGGCATAAAGAAACCTTTTTTGACTCAGCAGGATCCAAGATTCTCTGGTTTTGTCAGGCTCAGCACTGAGTGATGCCTGTCCTAGATCTCACAACAATGTGAACTGGTTGGGGGGGGGGGTGGAAATCAACATTTGTAATACAAAAAGCCAGATACCTGGGGAATAGGATGCTTCTGAACACGTGCGGAAAGGTTGGTATTGTTAAAACAATTGAGAGAGGGGGAAGATGCGTTAATGATTATAATGCAGATGAGAAGTTCAAAGGTGCATATCAGATTTTACTTATGCAGGAGATGTTTGCAGCCCATCTGTGCGTTTCACATACCATGATTCTAGCAATGCAGCCGGACCTTCACTGCTTGACAGTCCAGTCTTAATGTTTAAAGATGTCATTTGTGCAAAGAGGGGAATAACATCTGGGAGGATGTTAAGAAACTGTTCTTATCTGTACACACATTTGAAAAGGATTATCCTATATAAAATGATTTGTGTTTTTCCCATAGGTGTGTAGAAAAGGGAATGTAGATTAAAGCTTTATACTTATGACAATGTTTTGTTTTCCTCTCTAATTTGTATGGCTGTGAAGATGTGTGATTAGGTTTGCCTAACAATAAACATTTGCATAAGAGCTTTCATACACAGGAATTTTTGTATTAAAAAAATATCAATCAACTAGTATCAAGCTCTGTTACACAAGCTGGCCTTTAATTTGCACTGTATTTTCAAGGAGTCACTTAAGGCAAAACATTGCCAGCTGGAAGTACTTTTTAATGTAACTTACTATTCGCTCTTGCAGTCATTCTTTTTATTCCAGATTGTACCTCACATTATACCAACATTATAATTGAAAAATCTAATTGAAACAATTAGCATTAGAAATGCTTAATACATAACATGTACTTGTATTTGTACAAATAGTTGCATACCTTCTTGTATAGAAATATTTTTAACCCTGCTTAAATGTGGGTTTTTGTCAAAGAGGTATGGAAGTGCTTTGGGAAAAAATCCTTTTGAGTAGTCAATCCTTCCTATTCTCTGATCCTTATTTCCATTTTCTGTTTTACTGAAAACATAAAACTTGCACTTGTTTTCATTATTTCAGTAGTTATTTACATCTGGAGGCTAACAAGTGAAGCAAGTAAGCAAAGGCTAAGGTCAAATCAACAGGTAGAGCTAAAGGAACTATAAAGCTTTACTAAGTGCCCCCAGCCTAAAATAGCATTTCTGTTTTTAAATATGCATCACAATAAACATCAGAGTCATCTGATGATTTCATTACTGTAAATTGTAATCCTAGTCACAAGAGTCATAGAATCATAGAATGAATAATAAAATGGTTTGACTCTAAATGGGCCTTCAAACACTATTTAATTTCAACACCTCTAGCGTGTGCAGTGACAGCTCCCACTAGACCAGGGCCTCATCCAACCTGGCCTTGAATACTTTCAGGGATGAGGCATCAACAGCTTCTCTGGGCAACCTGTTCCAGTGCCTCACCACCCTCTGAGTAAGAAATTTCCTCCCAACATGCAATTTAAATCTCATCTTTCAGTTTAAAGCCATTTCCCACTTCTCATATCTCTACATGCCCTTGTAGAAATTCTCTCTCCAACTCTCTTGCAAGCCTTCTTTAGGTATTAGAAGGTTTTTATAAGATGTCCCTGGAACCTTCTCTTCTCCATGCTGAACAACCCCAGCCCTCACAGCCTGTATTCATAAGAGAGCTACTCCAGCCCTCTAATCATCTTGGTGGCCAGACCTCTAATCATCTTGGTGGCCCACCTCTGGACTTGCTCCAAAAAGGCCCTGTCCTTCTTATGTTGGTGATCCCAGAGCTGGATGCAGTACTCCAGGTGGGGTTTTACAAGAGTGAATGGAGAGGCAGAATCACCTCCCTCAACCTGCTGCCCACGCTGCTTTTGATGCGCCCAGGATATGATCAGCTTTCTGGGCTGCAGACACACACTGTTGGCTCGTGTCTGGCTTTTTGTCCGACAGAACCAAGTCCTTCTCCATAGGTCTGCTCCCAGGGAGTTCTTCTCCCACTCTGTACTCATGTCTGGGATTCCCCCAACTCAAGGGCATCACCTTGCACCTGGCCTTGTTGAACCTCACTAGGTTCAGTTGGGCCCACTCCTCGAGCTTGTCCAGGTCCCTCTGGATGGCATCCCTTCCTTCTGTTGTGTCAGCTGCACTGCTTAGCTTTGTGCCATATGCAAACATGCTGAGGGTACACTCATTCTCTGTGTCATTGATAAAGATATTAAAGAGCATTGGTTCCAAGATAGAGCCCTGAGGCACATGACCTGTCAGCAGCCTCCACCTGGACCTCCAGCTGCTGGCCATAACTGCCTGGCTGCATCCAGCCAGCCAGTTCCTTATAAATATTCCATCCTTCAAATCCATTTCCCTCCAATTTAGAGATATGGATGTCATATGGGACCGTGCCAAAGGCTTTGCAGAAGTCTAGGTAGATGACATCAGTCAGTCTTCCCTTGTCAACTGTTTCAGTCACTCCATCATAGAACACCACTATTATACATGGCGAAATCATCCCTGGTAAGAGTTTTGTCGCCTGTCTTCTTATATTAAATTAATTCTTCCTTGGTTTTCAACTTTACCTAAAGACCTGACCAATAATCAGTAGTTCTGCCTGAAGTGGAACTCTGTTACTACTGAAAGAAATACATGTGGAACAATCACTCCACACTCGACTGACCTGGTTGTAACTTCTGTGCCTCTGCTTAGAATAAGTGCAAAGCACACGTCACCATGCTATAGCAGTTATCCTGCCCAGAATATTGAAAACAAAGATTCAAGGGATCTGTGCTGAGAAGAACAGGTCCAGAAAACAACTCCTTGTAAACAGCCTTTTAAAGTGAAATTCATTTCACAGCAAGACCACCTTGATGAAGATTGCATGTGGTATAAAATATGTTAGAGAAGCTTTATGCATAATTTAAATTACTCTCTTAGAGAAAATACAAGCAAACTGATGGATTCAGAGGAAAATATCTATACATGGTGGCAAAAAAAAAAAAAAATCTACTGTAGCTACTTACCTGAAATATCTTTTCCCAGTGGTCCAATTAACTTTACAGTGTGGCACTAAGACTCAATTTTTTCCCCATTAGAAAAGGTTTTTATGCTGTGAATTATACAGTGACCTTGTTTATATCATAAACTGCAAAATAAGGTGACAATTCTGTCATGTATTTTATGAAAAACATTTTGAAGAAGCTATGAAATAAAGTAAGTAGAGGCTTTTAGGTAATATGTATTGCATATTTGGTGGTTTTGCAAAATGACTAGCAGTGTGTTACTTTTCTTGAATTCACGTATTTTGAAGGAAAATACTTCAGTGAAGAGGCTATAAAATGCAAATGTAAAATTAATTTGTTTTGCAGTTTTCTATTTTTAGAAAGCAGAACAGCCTCCACAATTATTTCTTTCTAAATGAATTAAAAAAAAAAAAAAAAGCCTGTCATCTCTATGGAGCGTTATATGATTTCCAGCGGTGCCATTTGATTTTTGGCAGCAGGAATGCCTGAGAACAGCAAAAAGAAATGAAAAACTTTTTTTTTTTTTTTTAATTTTCTGATGGCTAAGTGCTTTAGTTATCGTGTAAGTCCAAACCATATTAGTATTTCAGAGTGGAGGTTTTTTTGCTGTACTCAAAATCAGTGGCATTTGAATAGGCTGGGATATTGTAAAGATTCATGAATGACTCATCAGAGAACTCCCTGGCATGCCTGTTGAGGAACAGCTATAGGAAATACACTTTGGGGTCCCTTTAGAGTAACATTCAAATCAAGTACACCCTTATATGCCTTGATGTTCAGCTGTTTAAAACTGGACTTTGTTTCTGCCTCGGAATAATGCAAAGTTTAAGCAGACCAAGAACAGGGTGAAAAATTTGAAAAACCTTAGAAAGAACAGCATGGCAAGATTTCCAATTAAGGTTTACTCAGAGAACTTTATCTCAGAGAAAGAGATGATCCAAGTACTTCTGCAGGTCACAAATTGATTACAAAATAAATAAAGTGCATATAATAGTCTTTCAGATTATGTAATTTTTCTTCAGGTCTTGAACCAGAACTGTCTTCTAGGGAAAGCCATGTATGAGACCACTGTGAGAAGTACAAAGCTTAATTTGTGACTAATCATGCAAAACAAAAAGCTGGATCTCACAGCAATCTGTTGTATACGAGTTAGCTTATCTTGTCTGTGGGCTTGCCCAGCAGGGGCATCAGGCAAATACTGACTTTAAGTAAGTGGAATTCTTATAGATTCAGAACCTAAAAATCAGAATCTGCAGTGACTCTTTCCAGCCATCTTTTCCACCATCTTTCTCTTTAAAATGAGGCCTTACTGTGGTCTTGCAAATATTTAGCTTTGGTTTTTGTGCATTCTACTGGTGACTTTCACCCTGACACACTGCAAGAGTGTCTAAACTGAATAAAATTTATTTTATGGCAAAAGAACAATATAAAAGCCAATAAAGTGTTTGCATGCAAGGCAACACATACTGGAAAAGAATTATTGCATTGTATGATAAAAATTCATATGTTAAAGAGTAAGATGCTACTATGAAGACTTTGTTATGCAATCTTGCACAACAGCAGAGAGAAACTCATTGAGGTTTCAACAAACGGTATAGTCATTGTAAGTTATTGAAAGAAAATAGGGAGATTAAAATCACAGTTTGCACAGCATAACTCCACTTAGGATTTATATTCAAGCAACCACTGGTAACTCAGCTTGATAAGAGCCTATCAATTTTGCAGGAACATATTACTTTGGCATAATTTTTTAGGTATTTTTGGCAAATGCCATAGGGCGTCAACATAAAGGGCAGTGCAAATTCAATATCACAAATGTGGTACACTTAAATATTACAAAGTATGTGGGTATCTGTGGATGGAAATTATAATCACATTAAAACATACTCCACAGTAAACTGATAAAACTAATAAGGTCTTTCTGAAGGAAAAGTTTTTCTGCTATATGACACAAAAGGATTTAAAAAAATACCTTGAGTTATTTGTACCTATTATACCAGCACGGATTTGCTTAAGTTATTCACAATGATCTATTCAATGCCTCTAATTTATGTGAAAACTTGATTTCTATCCAGTGTTCCTTCCTTCTTTACTTGACCACAATGCAATAGATGCCATCATCTGAACCAGAAAAACTCTGTAACTAGTTAAACAATTTAAATATTATTATGAAATACTGCATTTTATTATTTAAAAAAAAATATGTCAGAACTTATTTTCAAAATATTGTGATATTTGGTTCACGGGAGATATATGACCTGGTGACTGAGGTGAATTGCAAAATGCTCTGGTTTGTTATGGCTGCCTGAAGCTCTCACTGGGCTATCACAGCCCTGCTGTGCACACATGCAGCCACCTCAGGACTTCTGTCATTCAAGAGATGAAGAGGTACTTGAGGAAGTCAATATAAAATGATCAACTATTATTATTATTTTAATTAAAGGTGGCCTACAATGAATTTTTTTTTTTAATTAAGAAATTGCATTAATTTTCTGGGTTTTCCAGTAAACAGATTGTTGGGAACATCTAAGAACTTCTCAAATTTGCATGATTTTTTTTTCTTTTTATAATCAATTGGAAACAAGACTACAGTTAAAATTACGTTCAGACCTATGGAGGTGACCAGGCACTAGTGCAGAGGTATTTACATGGCCTAGGCACAGCTAAAGGTTCAGCACATGATCTTTTTTGCCTCCTACCAGTAAAAAAAGAGAAATTAGATTAATTACAATGGTTAAAGGCTTACCTAGAAAGCACTTTGAATTTGAAAGTTTCTAAGAGTAGGGTGTATTTCTAAAAAATAACCACATTTTTGATATTAAGGTGATGGCAACATATTAATGCTCTTGGGGAAAATGTTTAATAGGCCATTATTTTCAAATGTTGCTCTGTAATTTGCCTGGGATGTACTTATCTTTTGAAGAGTTGCTACATCATTTGGAGTCTAATTTTAATCACCGAAGGATGAAATGGGAGAATTTTAATCCCGCTTTAAGTGCTCATCTCAATACAGCATTAACTGTGGTGTTGCTACTGATACCTCTATAATATATCTGACAAGAGGTGCTTGGAAAAGTTGGATTAATCAGTCACTTCAAACTCAATTACTTTTTTCTTTTTTTTTTCTTTTTTTGTGACCATGTTTTCTTAGACTGTATGAGAATCCTGTGGAATTTTCATTACTTTGGTTAAAAATAATAGTAGAAAATGGAGAGTGGTATAAATATAATAAGAGGAAGAAAAAGTCATAACCCCAGTTGTATATGTGTGAGAGCACCAAGAAATTACATTGGTATTTTCTATTTAATGATGGTTACTTGTTTTTTTGTTTTGTTGTGATTTGTTTTGCTTGTTTGTTTGTGTTTTTGTTTGGTTGGTTTTGTTTTGTTTTTCATTTCTGCGTCTCAGACCAGGTGTTTTTTGGTTGGGGATTTTTTTTGAATTATTCTCTTTTTCTTGCCTATGCATGTGTATGTTTTTCTGACAAGTGTTTTCCTTGTTCCTCTTTGAACAAGGAAAAGAGGAGCCGTCTTTGAAATGAGGAAATAAATAAAAGAAAATAGAAAAACTCTGCTAGCTTTAATGTTCATTGTTACCAGATTAGAAGTATCCCTTAACACTCTTTAAGCTCTTTCATACATGTACTTGCACTTATATGGACACAGTGAATATATATGCTACAGAAAAATTATACAAAATTCTAACATCCACCTGCAAATTTAATGTGTTTCAAAGCATAAAATAAATTGGTTTTCTCTCACAATTCCTTTTTTTCCCTAATGATGTCTGTAAGACATGTGATTGGTAAATCTGAAGTCTGCTGCACTGAATTTTTCTGAGTATGTAATTACATGAAGCTTAGGGGGAAAAAAAGTACTCTATTATGAAAGTATGGACTACTCATGCTGATATAGGGAGTTTTATTGCTGCAACAACAAATGGTTCTCAGGTAGGGATTAATTCCTCTGTATGCTTCCTGACTAAGTAATTACTGATGTCTAAGGCATTGAAAGATTCAGAGAGCCTCTGTGCTGCAAGATGCTGGCTCGTTTCTACTTATTCTGGCAAAAGCTTCAGAAAATTGGACTCTTCACTGACACTTGGGAAGGCACACTGAATCACGCTGTGGGTTTCAGTTAGCCAAAGAGACAAGAGAGTAAGATTGTGTTCTGCCTATCACACTTTAAACTCCAGACACCATTCATAAACATGGTCCCTGTGTTCGTGTGCTTTACTGTATCAAATATGCCTCCCAGCTTGTTACCTGCTTGAAATGGTTGAAGGAAGAGTAGAAATAGAGAAAAGAAAAAGAAGCAGAGGAGAGTCTGTTGGGTCTCAGTTTTGCAGGTGTTTGACATCTGAAAAAGCCTCAGCATGTGGGAGGTCTTATTAACTTCAGTCTTTCAAATTCTTTAAAATAAGCTTGTGTGTAAGCATTTTAGGATCAAAGTTTTAATATCCAGAGAAGACCTGCCAAGACTACGGCAGTTAGCACAAAGTGGTACTCGCTGACAGCTGTGCATCCTTTTCTTCCCCTTCTTGAGCCAGCAGGGTGCCCAGGTAGCCAAAAAGGTCAATGACATCCTAGCCTGTAGCAAAAATAGTGTGGCCAGCAGGACTAAGCCAGTGATTCTTCCGTTGTACTTGCACTGCTGAAGCCACACCTCAAGTACTGTGCTGGTTCTGTGGCCCTCATTTCAAGAAGGACACTGAGAGTGCTTGAGCATGCCCAGAGGAGGATAACGATGGTGGTGAAGAGTTTAGAGAGTAAGTCAAAAAAGGAGCAGCTGGGGTTGCTTAGTCTGGAGAGGAGGAGGATCAAGGGAGACTATACTGCACTCTAAACTACCTGAAAGGAGGTTGTAGCGAGGTAGGGGTGGGCTTCTTCTCCCAGGCAGCTAGTGACAGACAGGATGAGAGGACACAGCCTCAAGCTGCTCCACTATCCCTGGAGGTGTTCAAGAAATTACTGGATGTGGCACTTAGTGCTATGGTCTAGTTTACAAGGTTGACAAGGTCTAGTTGATCAGTCAGAGGTTGGACTCCATGGTCTTGGAGGTCTTTTCCAGCTTCATTTATTCTATGATTTTTCCTTGTCAGGTTCGGATCTCACTGGAAGAGGCCTTAGCAAACCCTCAAAGTGGCAAAGCCAGACTACAAACATTAATAAAAATGCATATAACTGAGAATAGTACTCAATAAGGAAAAATACACTTTCAAGTGAATGGAAAGAAATTTAGAGAGAAAAATAGAAACAAAAACCAAGTATTTTGTATGCTTCCTGAACTCTAACTACCAGCATAGTAGAGTTGAAGTGGTCTTGAGGAATGCATTCAGTGCAGGCTGCTGGGTGTGGAGCTGCAACACAAGCTGCAGTTTTTGCTCCAGGGTGCAGGAGCCTGAGGCAAGAGGCCCTTTGCATAACAAAGGGCACAGGGACCTGTGGCCCCAGAGACACAGCAAGAGCCAGCAACCCCCAGACTTCAGTGGGCTTAGACTGTGAAGGCATAAAATTCCAGGGTTTCCTTTGCTCAGGGTCCCTACTTGGAGGCACCTAGCTTGAGCTATTATTTTGTTATTGCACCATGATTAAATTATTTTAAGGATCTGAGACTGGGCTATGGGAAACCTGGGATGGAGCCAGTAAGGCAAGTGGTCTGACTGTGTGAGTGTGGTGTGTGTAGCTGCGAAGAGGTCTCAGTCCAAGCTCGGGTGGCACAAGTGTGAGTCTCAGGGTGGCACCTGCATGGTTAGACAGGGCAGTATGGGGAGTAGACTAGTTTTTTGGGGTTTTTTGACCTACATGAATGTAGTCATGGCACAGTGCCTCATCTCATATCTAAAATGTCTTTTCAGTAAGTGTGGGAAAAAAGCAGGATCAGAATTATTTAAAGAAATAGATGTTTCACTGATTTGTTTTACTGGATTTATAAATCAATACTTAAGGTTTTTAAACATTAATTCACCTGTTGTCTGCAGATGCTCTCTTACTACCCTCTGAGAATCCTGAAATATATATCTGCAGTACTTTATCTGATGCTTGAGAGAAGAAAAATGGCACTTTTTATGACTTCCTATAATTCATATAAATCGTACACAGCTTTGTCTTGCAGTACTACGTTTTCTTCTTTCTTTTCCTTTTTTTTTTTTTTTTTTTTTTTGAACACTGAATATTCTGGTTAGTGATTTTGAATAATTGGATAGGAGGGAGGTAATGCTTTTTCAGGATACATCAGGAAGGGGGAAAGCATATTTTTGACAGCTTGTCATCTAAAATTATGAAAATTGAGCTAATCATTCCTGTTTAAAAGTGGAACTGAATACAGAAAAAAAAAAGGTTGTTTACCTGCGCTGTTAATATTTTTGTTATTTAGTAGCCAGGTAAGTACCCCAAGCTATAAGTGGTCATTTATCTTAAATAAAATGATATTGAAACTGAAGAGTTAGAAATGCTCCCTTAAGAGATTTCTGAACACTCAGAAGACAAAAGGAATTGTGTGGTAAGTGCAGGTAATAAGGAAAATTTATGAGGTTTTGAGTTCTTACACTAGTCCTCCTAAAATACCATACCTGTGAAGTTCAACCTCTCTGTCAAAGGAGAGAAAATATGGTATGGTGCTACCACTCCTTTGTGATAACTGATACATTTCAGTGTTTAATTTTTAATTATTGATATTGTAAATTAATATTTTAATAGTTATACAGATGGGAGCAATGTTGCTTAGTAAGGGCTATTATATGTTCTTTGACTTGGTTAACAATATATCAGATTGACATTGGACTGAATGCCTGGAGGCGACCAACAGAAAGATTTAATTTTGCGCTAAAACTAAAATATGTATAGATAAGGCTATTTCTGCTGCGTGAAGTAGTAAACATCAGTGCTCATAAAGATTTTGTTCATAGCAAACTAAAGATGCTACAGTGAATTCTCGAGACAAAAGATCAGCAGCAGCTCACAAATAACCTAATTGTTTCCCTTTGGAAGTCATAAAGATGCCAGAGTGATTTCAACAGTGTATCATTCATGCTTTACCCAATTTTTAGTTTTAAACCCATCTATTTTTACACTCATAATTTTTCTGCCTTCTCTAGTGATCTGTGATCTCAGTCTTGTAACAGGCAAAAAAGTTGACTAGTCATATGTAAGCCAAGAACAAAGCCAACAACAGTTAACCATCAGATCTTAAAATCAGGAATTATATTTAGTCCATATGTGATGGTTATAGAAAAAGAGAAGAAAAAAATACTAATACAGAGAAAAATACACACATTCTTGTGTCCATGCCTTTCCCTACTTTTATACTCAAGGTTCCACTGCTCCACTGGGTCTTAACGCCATTAACTTCAGTGTGACTGAAGAGGTAGAGGGGTTTTGTTCATTAGTCTTTCATAGTGAGGAGACACAGGAAATTCCAATTCAACATAAGAAAAAGATTCTTTACTATGAGGGTGATGAGGCACTGGATCAAGTTGCCCATAAAAGTTGTGGAGAATCCATACTTGGAGATACTCAAAACCCAACTTCACATGGCTCAGGAACCCACTCTTGCTGACCCTGCTCAGAGTGCTATACTAGATGATCTCCAGAAGTGCTCTCCAGCATCAGCTCTTCTGTGATTTTATGATTTTCTGAGCTGCACAATGACACTGTTAACTTGAAGGGATTTAAGAAAAATATTTCCTTTCAAAGGTTTCTTGTCTGAAAATCAAGATTGTCTCTTATGTTGCTCTAAGAAGTTTTAATCTACAATGAACAGAGAGGAGGAAGTACTGTTGGTTAGTATAAAAGTTTTGAGATTTTTTTTTTTTTTTTTTGTCAACACTGTACCTTCTCTCCACTGGTAGTTGTCAGTTAGAACACTGAGAAATGTCCACTTTGACACATATTTTTTTCTCTCTCTGTTAATTTCTGGCCTGGTTTTAACTTACTTCCATTGTTTTGCAATTGTATCTCATGAATTAAGGAAATTGTCAGGCGGTGCACATCGGAACAACCTCGGATACTGTGTGGTGTCTTTTTTACATTTTGGCTTAACTATAAAGGAGGGTCACAAAAATTATCAGATGGTTCGAGCATCTCTCCTATGAAGACAGGCTGAGACTGTTTAGGTTGTTCAGTGGGGAGGGGAGGGGAGAAGAAAGAAGAAGGGGGAGGGAGGGAGGGAGGAGAGAGGCTTCAGGGACATCTTATTGCAGCCTTTCAGTACTTACAGGATTCTATAAGAAAGCAGGGGACAGGTATTCCCACAGCCTGTTTCAATAGGACAAGTAGTAATGGCTTTAAACTAAAAGAGGGTAGATTCAGACTAGATATAAGGAAGAAATTTTTTTACAGTGTGACTGATGAGACACTGGAACAGATTTCCCAAAGAGGTGATGGATGCCCCACCTGTGTAAATGTTCAAGATTGTACAGGACTCTAATCTGCCTGGTTTAATTGAAGATGTCCCGCTCATTGCAGGGGGATTGGACTCGATGACCTTTAGAGCTCACTTCAAACACAAACTATTCTATTCTTTGATTTTGATTAATATCTCCCATTCACTTTCATTAATTACTTCTTTATACTTTGGGTGCAGATGATATTAATAAAATAACAAACAATTACTCCATCTTTAAAAATACGTATAGCAACTTCACTCTTTGAGAGAGTAGCACACATTTGAAATACTTCATTTCATCCATACAAGCGCTGCGTCACATTTATAAAAAGCGTGTAGAAAGTGCTAAACTGATCTAGCTATGAAAGTGAAGATCCAGCTGAAAATTGTAATGGCCTTTAAAAGACTTGATCATAGTGCCAAAATCCCATTTCTGATTTTCACAATGGGTAACAGGAAACTGCCTGTAACACTTACTTTAATCAGAATTTAGACTCTGAATTCGTGTGAGCAAATGACCCTTGTAAAATGGTTAGTGAGATACAGTGAGGTAGCTTGTATGTCTGTAAAAGTGCAATTTTTTTGGCTTTCATCATCCTATAGTTTGCCTTCTAAAAAATTATTATTACCACAATTATCAGGCAACATCATTGGTCTCTATCTATATTACACTGATCTACAGGCAGGTGAAAGATAAACTTTTCCTACAGCTGAAATTGGCAAGATATTGGGATTGTCTTGCAGAAATTTACAGGTTTTATAGAAGTCACACATTTACTGTGTTGCAGATTTTATGCCACTTAAAGTATGGTTTGTAATTTTTTTAAGTTCAACTGTTTTCTTAATTTTTTTTCCGAAACCAAAAGACAAAATCTATATTTGTAAACTTCAGATTGTATCATCTGGAAGGTTTGGTGAACTAAAAAAAGCAAGTATTTAATGTAGCATCTCTTGCCTTTTCTTGAGATGCATTTGTTCAGGTATCTCTTGTTTAGCAGTGATAGCTTGGCTGTGGTCCAGCAGTTTAATTAGCACTTGTTTACCTAATCTCTTATTGCAGATATTACTACTGAACTAAGAGACTCTGAAAATCCCATATCTGACAAAGCAGGTTTAATAATGAAAATCACTGTGTTTTTACGTTGCATTTGTCTGGGCAAGAACACCTACTAGAACACATACATTTTTCACTAGCTAGAAAACACGCAGTTCAGGGTTGCAAGCCCTGAGTTGTTCACTCTTCAGAAAAACAGAATTGAGCAGGAATTAAAATTGAATGAAAACTGGAGAGGGAGTTGCAGAGAAAGACAAAGTGTACAAGAGAGCATCATTTTCTAGACAGATGTTAATTTGTTTCTCACTGGGTGAAACCGATCTGCTGTAATGTAACTGTGTGTATATTTTGAAATGTTTTTGAGCAGAATATCTGTGGAGCACTGAGAGTTGATTTCAGCCGCTGGGTTTGTTCAGTTATCTGATTTCCTCACACAGGGTAGCTAGCTTGGCTCCTGCTTGACAGCTGCTGAGAACTGATTTTTGGAGACTTATACTCAAAGGGGTGGGGGAAGTAATTTTGTGTTTTACTGAAAGGAGAGGAAACATCTCCAACCAGTGGTCCTCATAAGCAATACCACCTAGGCTGTGTCTTCCTCTCTAACCCTCCTCTTGGCAGGAGTCTGGGGAAAGGAATGAGGAAGTATATTGTTTCTGACTGTGTATGGACCACAAAACTAAAAAGCTGAGATATGGAGATACGATATTCTTTCACTGGCAAACTGTGGATTACTCTAGCAGAAAGTATAAGTCCTTCTAGCAAAAAGGAAAAGTCAATTTGCAAACATGGGTACCTGCTCTGCTATACGAGTGCTGGCCCATTGTTTTAGAATTGTAGAGTTTATTATCTTCGGCTACACAGCACAACATTCCTTTGCATTTTCCTACCCTGTTGCAGGACCCATCAGAGTCCATAATGTAGTATCACTGGATAAACTGGTTTTTATTCATCTGTTGGGCTGTAAGTTGTCTTTGTTCATTAGCTTCTACTCAGGCAAATGACCTGAGCCTTCATCAGAGAAGAACAGGACTGCAGGGGCAGGTGGTGCTGCTGCAGCCCCAAGGTGAGGTCTCTCCTCTGCTCAGGGTCTCCATTTGCATGAACAGGCAGTTTACTCTTCACCTAATTTTAATGATTTAGTTTTACTCTTCACCTAATTTTAATGATTTAGTTTTCACGTTCCAGGTTGTCCCCCACAGATTTTTCTCCATTGGCTGGACAGGAAGATTCTGTTGGGCATTCAAATTAGATACCTGAAGTAGTCTGAGGAGTACCCACAATGCCAATTTTCCATATGTTTTACAATATATTAATTGTATCATTCTTAATAGTCATCTCTTGGTAAAAAAAAAAAAAAAAAAAGGAAATATACTGCTTATGGCATTGTTTTCTCTTTTGTACTAGAGATTCTCTCTGGTATTTCATGTTGTTGTATTGGGATCCCCTGTTTCTGCGTGTGTACTTTAGCAATAGATGTAAAATTTCAATAATATATCATAATGATGAAACAGAGAATGAAAATTGTATGGAATGGTTCTCTTGGAGTGATCTCAAACTCTGCCAGGCAGCATATCAAGTTTTCAATTATGATTTTATAGTTGTCAAACTGTTTATTTAGGAATACAAGGGAAAAATTAAGAAAAGACACAACAGTGTTTTTTGAGGACCGTAAAAACTGTAGTTCATACTTGTTTTAATCAAACTTGAGAAAACCTAGAGAAAATAACTGAGTATAGTCTGATGTGCTGATCTTGAGGATTGATAAAGACATGGATAAAGATTGCTTTAAACATTTATTAAAATTAATAAGTTTGCATTTTTCATTTGACAGTGCTGGACCCATCTGGGGCCAACTTGTAGCATCAGTAGCTGAAGCAATTATTTTCAGTGCTGCTGTTTTGTAATTTTGCCTTTGAAGTACACTTGATGTAAGATTCTTAATGTATCTTCAAAAGATAAAACATTTTTTTCTTAGTATAATTTGATGCAACAAATACACTTCTTAGTAGCACTAGTAATATTGCACCTCATCAAAGGAGAGTGTTCCTTGTAGTACAGTGGTCAGGATACATGTTGATGAGTCAAATTGTTTTTTCTCTCCTCTCTATTTCAGATAAGCATAAGAGATAACCCTAACGTGGCTGGAAGGCTTTCCCAAATTGCCAGTCAACAATAAGAAAAAAATGAATCATGTATTCTTGCTCAAAGAAGTGCAACTATTAACTGACCACAAATAAATATAAGATATAAATTAAATATGAGCTCTGAATTACAAGATACTTTCTAAAAATTCACAGAAGGAGATTATGATGGAATTTCCAGCAGGAGTTTCAGAAAAAAAATTATTTAAGTGGTCTTGACATAAGAATTGGTATAAAAATCTCTATTTCCTCCACTGACTGAGATGATAGACAACTAAAAATATTGACCTAGAAGATCTCGCCCTGTTCTGCCGTTAGGAACATTGGATTACTTTATTAAGGAAGAGAAAACCAGGACATTTTTAAATTCTTTCTAAGTCGTTACCTAGCAGGTACACTGTACAACAGTGTTTAGGAGTAGTTCTACTGTGATGCAACTCAATGGATTTCTTTTTTGTTTGTGTATAAATAATTTTATTTAGTGTTCAAGTATATATACATTCTTTTCATGTAAAAGGTTTTTTTCATTAGCCTCCAGTAGCTCTACATGTTCATTTTGGTGAAACGGATCTTATGATTTTTTTTAATAAAAGATAGAATAATACATTTATATGCAGATTAAATTAAAAGCTAAATAACTGTTGGCAACTCAAGAAATAGATCAAAATATTAATTTATGAAATCTTCTGTTCCTTATTTATTTTTGGATGACTTTTTAATTACTGTATGTTTATTATGTAACTTTTTTGATTCTAACATTTTAAAGTTTAATTTCAATGTCTTTTATCTGCAGGGGCTAATTCTTTTACTATTACATTATGCAGCCACCTTTTCAACAGGGCCTGATTCACAAAGAAGTTAATAATTCTACATGTTTGAATGTCTTGGTGGGACCTGATAGTCTTTTAAACATGTTTTTCACAATAGATCTGCAGGATATTTCAGGCTGTAAAAGAACTGTTATATAACACTGTGAGGTATTTCTAAAAACTTTTTTCTATTTTCTCATCAAGATGTTTATTTGTATTATAATAGGAACAATTTTATATTCTAATGAAAATTTTCCATTGAAGACAGTATTTATTAACTCCATAATGCTCCGTTGGATATCTGTGGCAAACTAAAAAAAACCAAAACCAAGCACAAGAATCCCTTAAACCAAGTGTAAGAATCCCTAAAAAAGAAAGTGGAGAAGTCAAAGATGAACTTAAAACCTTACATATGAATTCATTTTCTAGTCCAGCTGAAAATTTCCAGTGTGCCTGGAAATCAAAGAATAACTCCTCTCCCTGAGGAGGAAGTAACAGGAGAAAGAACCTGAACTGAACCTAAAGTTACCATAACCTCCATTCCCCATCTCCCTGCACCGCTCAGGGGGAGGAGGTGAGAACGAGGAGTAAAGTAAAGGCCAGGAAGGAGGGAGGGTGGGGGGGGAAAGGTATTTTTAGGATTTGGTTTGCTTCTCATTTTCCTACTCTGATTTTGATTGGTAATAAATTAAACTAACTTCCCCAAGGTGAGTCTGTTCTGCCCATGGTGGTAACTGGCGAGTGATCTCTCCTTGTCCTCATGTCAACTCATGAGACATTTGTTTTATCTCCCCTCCCCTGGCCAGCTGAGGAGGGAGTGATAGAGCAGCTTTGGTGGACACCTGGCATCCAGCTGGGGTCAACCCACCACATGCAGGTAGCTGAGTGACTCCTGACTGAGCATCAAGACAGGAAACTTCTTTATATAGGAGGAGCGTCCCAGGGGAGGCATTTTTACTGGATAAGTTCAAGAGGTTGATAATACAATTTTATGAAGGAGAGTTCGTTTTAAAATCTGGATTTGTTGTGAATAGCAATGTTTGAGGGACAAAAGGGAAAAAAAAAATCAAGTTTAGTTAATGTTTTGTTTCAAGTGCTGATATTTTGTGTTAAGTTCTATGTTGTGCAGTAACATGGATGCAAAATATAATTACGTAACAGGGAAATTTGAATAATTTTTTTTTTTTAAGTTTAATGCTGTGCCCTTGTTGTTTTATTTTCAACTTCCTTTCAAAAAAGAATTTTTATTAAGAATGACCCAGTTTTACAGGCACTCTGATTTCACTGAACTGAACAAATAATTTTACTGAACTTTTTGCAGTTATCTCTACTTCAAAAAGCTGGATAAAGGTAATCGTAGAGATAGGGTGAGATCCTGAATAATAGAAAGGAAGGTCTTGGGTTTCTAATTTTACTTTTCTGAGGGAGTTATAAAGCTTGAATGAAATAAAATGTGTTTTGAAATGTGATCTGTCTAAAAGGTGGCTATATAAAAAGCTATATATATATATATATGTGTCTGTGTATGTGTTTGAACTGTATGATTATTGTTATTTTGAGAAGAAATATAGTAAGCCTTAAGAAGGTAAAAGAAAAATCCAGAAGGGATCAGCTTAGGTTTTTTTTTCTCTGAGAGATATTTCCCAAAAAACGAAAATCACTTCTGCTCTAAAGATATTGTTTTAACTCTGGAAAAGAGATTCAATCAATAAAGTGTGAAAGAATTTTAATCACACTTTCAGCAAAAATCTTGATGTGGAGTTACTAATAATATTTTTGTAATAATGAAAATTTCATATAATCTAGATTTCATATATAACCATATAAAATGTTCCAAATTAATTATGAGACATCGATTTTAATTTTGATCACTCAGTTCCTACAGCTAAAAATAGCCTTTCCTTCTTTCTTCTGTCACCATTTAAAAAATGTCTTCTGAGGAAATGGAAAACAAATTTCTTGAGGATGAAGGCTCTGAGAATCTTGAGATTAATACTTATGTACCTTATCCTGTTTATTTTCTCTATTTCATGTATGAAATAATACACCATATGCCATTCAAGGAGGTTTAATCCCATCAAATTTCGCATATGCCACACAGTGGATATGTTTTAGTTTTGATTTTATTTCCTTACCTACCCTCTGAATTAGTGACACATTAAAGAACTGATTTGCTGTTGCCATTTCAGTAGGCATATAATCTTTCCTTAGATTTTCTTTATTCTGCCTTGCTGCTTGTAGCTCTGGATATCATCATATGATTTTTTCTAAATAAAAATAATCCACTAGAAAAATGTTGGCCTCAATTTCAAAGGTTAGATGAAAGAAAAAGAGGTTTGTGTCAAAATCTTACACGTCAGAGTCATTCATATTAATCAGTCTCTTCTGTAAAGCTATAATAATTTATTCATGCTGGTGGAAAATTTTGTTTGCTATGGTTAAGCCACAGAAAAAATTAACCTTTTTCCTCCGGTACGTTTGTTGCCATTAAAGATCAAGTCTTAGAGAAAAGTGGTAATTAAACTGCTGATGACCAATATAAAAACTAAGTTTACTTACAGACTGCAACATAGCAGTGCAGAAAACTCATCTGGAAACAATTTTACCCTCAAAGACAATTTCCAATTGATAGCAAGAAGACTATGTTGAGAAGAAGCTTGATAAATACTATTTCTTACTCTGTCTGCAAACCCAAGTGTAAAATGAGACTCAAATATCAAATGGGAGACGCATATGATTTCTCCTACTGTTTGGCTAATGTGCTGAAAAATACCACGTGAACAGCCATCTTGAGCTGCTGAAGTACACTAATTTATTACTGTAAAATGGAACAATGACTGGCAGTACTCACAAAACACCGGGGAAGTTGTATGAAAAAAATGAATGAGGGGTTGATGTAACCTCTGACTGCTTTCAGAGACTGAGCTTTCAGAGACTGAGCTCATCTTCGGAAGGGAAGTAGAAGTTATGTATTGCTTGGAGATGCCTGCACTGACAGTTGTGAGCTTTGCAGCTCTCCAGATTGGAAGCTGTGCAGCGTCATTAGCACAGAGTTGCTCCCAACCTGAAGTACAAAACTTGACAGCTTGTGCACTCTACTGGGCTGTTTCATGCCCAGTCAATGCAGGTCAACCCAACATCGCCTTGCCTTATACATATATGTTAAGTTGTGGGGGTTTTTTTCACTAGAATAGGTTCAGGTATTTATACGGGGGAAAAAAATAAAAGCAAAAAATCAAATTAAAAAAGAAGTCATGTATATGTGTGTATTTACATACGTTTTTGGTGTTGGATTTTTTTTTTTTGTTTGGTTTTTCTCCTGGCTTCTCAGAGAGTCCTGGTAAACTATTGCTCTCCTCTTGTATCCCTATTTCAGGCAGTTAACCTGGTGTCTAAACACACATTGAAACAACTAGGATGTCCCAAGTACTTTTTTCCAAAGGCATAAAAATTATAGGAAGTCCAAGCAAAATGAATAACTTGATTATCAAAAAGGTTAAATTTCTTCCCAAATATTTTAATTGCTAAGAAATCCAGAAGAATGTTGCAAGGCTCTTCTATATCACCTTATATCTGTCTACCAGAAATTGCAGTCCTCCCCGGAGAGACCTTAAGTTTAACATTTCATGAAACAATCAAACACCTTCATGCTTAAACCTGGCATTGGAGCATTCTCTAAATTAATATGTATTATTTATCCCAGGAAAGGAAATTTGGGGAGATAATATGAAGTATTGCAGGAATTCTCTTGTTTGCTACTGAATTCACAAGAAAAAGACTTGGATGCTGAGGACAAACAAAACAAAACAAGGAGCAGTATAAGCACTTATAGTAATGAAAAGCATATGAAACTTCATTAACTGTGTTGTTTTTTTCATGTGTCTTCTCAGCCTTTCAGGATTATCCAGTCTTGGTTCTTTCTGATATTTTTAATATACTTTTTTTTTTTTTTAACTTCATTACCTTTATTTCTTTCATTTTGGAAGAGGAGAAATGGAAGCAGGTTTTTTTTTTTTTTCTGATAGAAAAAGTTCCTGGTCTTTATTTCCCTCTCTATCTGGACATAAACCCACAAATTCATCTTTATCTGTACAGATGATAGAATCTATATCTATTTGTCTACTTCAGTCACATCTCCTTTCTTCTGACATAAATCTGATCCTATATTTGTGCATTCCACATGTTGCCTTCCTACAGTATTAGCAGAGGGCTATGACACCAGTGACCCTAAAATTGCACAGCTCCAGATTGCACTCAGATCTCATTCTCATCAGTATTTCTTACATTGTACAGCAAAATTCATCATTAATAATTAAATTGTGTATTTAAGTGTGCCTATATGTGCGGAGGAGGACAGTGAGGATACAAAGAAGGTGAATTAGTTCTTAAATTGAAAAATCCCTGAAGAAATTTTAAATAATCAGAGATCAAAATCTATTTTGGCTCTGTGACCTTATGTTGAAAAATATACTTGCGTTTTCTTTACCTCAGTGCATTTGAGGTAGCAAAAAGGCTGCACAGAGATCAAACACAGTGAAGCATCACTCAATAAGTTGGTCTCAGTGGAATATTTGGGTTATAAGGTACTCTTACAACCATTTCTAATTTCATTGAATTTCTTTATAAAAACGTTCATTCCTTCAGTGGCTGGAAAGGCATAAATATGAGTTTGTAGGCCAGGTAGTATGGGTTTGTGGGCCAGGTTCTTTAAATAGGGGGTCTGTGCAGAGCAGGATCGTGAGCACAAGTGGGGTATGCAAGAAGGGCACCACTGAATGTGCAAACAGGAGGGCCCTGTTGAGTGTGTGCACAACCCCATTGTGAGCACCAGGGCACTGCTACAGTGTCGCTGCCGCTGTCCCCTGCTCACACAAGGCGGCAGAAATTGACACCTCTTGTGCCACCTCTTGTGCCCTGGGAGCAAGAGGTGTGTGGTGCTCCCCTTCCTGAGGCTGCCTGTGGTCCACCTGAGGCTGTCTCAGCTCCGCTAGTGGGCTGGAGGAGGAGGAGATGTGGGATGGAGGCAGCTGCATTGGCACAGCAGCAAACCCAGCCCCTAGACAGCTCCCTCCATCCCCATCTGACCAACCAGCCTCTCCACCCTGCCCTGGTTCTCACCTGGCACCTCCTCTGCAGGCTCAGGAGCCCCTTCACAGAGTGGGAGTTGGGGCTTGCCTTCTCCTCCGTGGACATCTCCATCATACTCTGTCACAGAGGTGCTTGGGAGCTGCTGCCTCCTGGGCAAGGTGCTCTCTTGAGAGTGGGCACCCCAGGTCTCTGTGCTCCTTAAATACCCCCACTGCCAGTGTCACAGTGTGTCACAAAGTGCCCTGGAACACCACCCTGTTCCAAAGGGCCCCCCTGGCAGCCCTAACAACCACAGCACTGGCTGGAAACTTCTGGAACTGTCTGAAACTGTCTAGAAATGACTGGGACTGCTAATTCAATATGCACTGTGACTGTCTGGCATGCAAACTTATAACTACACAGTCAAGATTCCTTGTTGTTTATAAATATATGTAGGGTTTTGGGTTTTTTTTCTGTTCAGTAATAATTCATAACATTTAATTTTTCAATGTGTGTCTACCACATTACATAGGTTTAGAGGAAAGATCAGTGGAACACATCTTTTGAGGTTGGTTTAACCCAATCTGTGGAATTTCTTTTTGATTTTGTGCCGGTTTTGGCTGGGATAGAGACCATTTTCTACATATTAGCTTGTATGGAGCTACTGAAACAATTCTTGCAGTAAATTGAAATGGATTTTTTTTTTTTTACCTGTAGAAGTTATTATTTGGATGTCCAAAGTCCAGATCCTTTCTCCTGTGCAAGTTCCATGCTGAACTCTATGTCTAATGGTGTAATTTCCTTCTCATCTTCAATCAAGAGTTTCTGTGGCTGCAAGGATTTTACATGAGTTGACCATTATGAATTGTGGTTGTTAGGGCAAATTTGAGCCATCTTACCTGATCATGAGCCCCAATGTCACTGTAGAAAAAAGCAGTCCTACAATCAAATAAATATTCTATGTCCATTAAAACAGAATGAAAAATTTATTTGATAATGTATAAAAAAATTGTCTTTTGATTGAAGATGATGAATTTTTCTATTGAAACTTTTTTCGGAATTTAATTTCAACAATATTACTATGGTATTTATAGAGTCAGGATGCAAAAATATATTTCAGTATAATAATGCATTTTTTTCTTTAATGAGTCAATTTTCTATTGGATGTATTCTAGGATATAGCATTATGAGAGAAAGAGAAATGCTCTAATATTTTGATTTTTGTCTTTGAAATTCAATGCAGCTAAGCACATTAGTGTGCTTACCTGATCCACAAAGGTACCCGAGAAAGCTTTTTATCTTAGTCTTGTGGGATTTAGATTCCTAACTCAATTAAATCCATTCTATTTCTTTAGATTTGCTTCATATTCACAAGCCAAAACATTCATACTAGCTTTAAAGCAAACTTTGGTGAAAGGAGTAAAGTTTTCTTCTCAAACTCAAATAATAGTGATTTTAATTTCCTTTGCCTAATGAGATTAAAGTACTGAACTACTGCATTACTCTGGTGACCTCTTTCTCTTTGGTAAGCTGTCTCAAGTGTGGCAAAAGTGACGTATGGGAACAGAGGAAATGTCAAACTGGGGAGCAAAGATTTACAAAATTTAATAACTTTTATAGTCTTTAGCTTCTCGACTTAATATGGACAAAAGAAAAAAGAGAGGAAGGAAAATGCCAGATGCTATAATAATATGGGTTCTTCTAAAACAGAAATAAGTGTACAAACAGATTTATAATGACTTTTTGTAATCCATGGAGTGCAGATTTACTGTAGTTAATATTTTCTCTTTAAAGTTCAGTTAATATTGTTGTTCCTTGCTAAGTCTTTCAAGAATTTCCTATTGGCTTTAACTACCATGTTTTGTACTTAGTAACATCTGCAGGAAAAGAGCCTATATCATAAAAACTTCTTAAATTAAAAATTTCTATTTTATAAAGAAACTGTGTGCTTTCTTTAGCTGTTTGATGATAAATTATCCCAGTGTTATACATATATAGAAGTTTTTCTTGTGGTTTTGTAGCACCAGCACATTTTTTTTTCTTTTTTTTTGTCTTTTTGTCCCCAGAGTTGGTTATATTCTACTTTTGGTAGTCATTAGATTATAGTATTTTTTGGATAAAAGAGGATCTACAAATCGACAATGGCTAAGTTTCTGATTTTGGTTAGTATGTATTTTCTAATTATTATGGTAGTTGTACTGTGTGCTGGTAGTAAGCTTCAGAGTAATGCCAAGAATTTATTTTTCCTTTGAGTCATTCCCACAGAAAATGCTAAAGGGCTCTTGGGACTAAAAAGAAATGCAAAGGAGAAGGAAAAGTTGTCTTTTATGAAAGTTGGATATTTGTCTAAATGTACACAAAGCAGTGCACCACTGTCACTGTATAATTTTTTAGTCTGTTCAGATGTATAATAGCACAGCATAAAATAGACTGATAAAAGGACAACTATATTTTAAAGGAAATGTATCACCTGCTGAAGATACAGCTTCATGGAGGGTGTGATTTGTGGGGCTTTTTTCCCATCTTTGCCTCTGTCTGATGGCAGGCAATGCAGGTCCTAATCCGACCTGTCCCATGGAAAATTCCTTGTGGTCTTCCACTGCAATGGTGCTCATTGCAGGGACACACATGGGTGCCTTTGCAACAACCAGGACAGCTGCCCTTCCAGACCTCTTTGCTCTGTGCCTCCCTCCTCCTCCCAGGCTCAGCCTTTCAGCCCACCCCAGCTCCACTGTCCTGCCCAAAAATTCTGTCCTTAATTGTTTAAATATTTCTAGGGTCTCTCAAAACTGCCAGTGATTTCTAAAGCCTTGCTTAACAGATTCCTAATGGCATCACACATTTGTATTAACATATCGATATAAATATTGACATCATATCCCTGTCTGCGAACACTGTAATTACGAGGTCAGTTCTTTTTTCATGCAAATGCACACACAGTTATTCAAATTAAAGCAGTGATATGCAACGAAGATTATTTAAAAATTCTTGCCAGCATGGGGAAAAATAAATAACTTTGTCATATTGAGTGAAGAAAAAGAGAAGGTTAGAAGCTTCCTGGACCTACTTTGTACTCTTAAATGTTAGGCTGTATTTTAACTTCTCTTTAATTGCAGGTATAGACGCAAATATCTGTCTGACACATACATGGCTTTAAATAAATCCTTATCTACAGTTTCAGTCTAATAGGACTACCTGTAGGCAAGAAATAGTCATCAAAACCACTTGGAGTTATATGCAGTTAATATATTCTTTCAAAAAGAATATTAGTATTTTAAATCCAAGACCACAGTTCTAATATATTATCTCTCTTCTGGTATTTTAAGAGTGAAAGCAATGTATGATAGATTAATAAACAGAAATACGTAACTTTTTAAAGTATGTACTATTCCTGGTAACATCATGGCCTATTTATACTTATTAATTATATGGTTAGAACTTTTGATCTGAAGTTTTAAAGTAAAAAGTGACCCTTTGATTCAGTCTGTTTGAAATAAAGTCTCAGCTCTTTCTGAAGCTCTCACTGCAATTCTTTGTGTTTCTGCACAGTTCTAGTCACATAGTCATGATCATGCAGCTTAAGAAATTTACACCAGATAAGTCACAGCAACAAGGTGTTTGTACTCTGCTGTGCACATGTTGTAATTTGATTAATTTTAATCCTCTTGCATTACGAACTAATCTGCTGAATTTTCTTATATTTACTCCAAGTGGACAGTTTTCACATATTTAGTTATCACAGTTCAGCTGATATTCGGCAACTTTGTGATATTCAGCAGTTGAGTTCTTTGTAGGAAAAAGTTTAGAGGTATACAGTGCAGCTGGTACCCAAATGCTACTCAAATTGCAACATCAAAAAATCTTTGATCTCTCTCATGATCTCCAAAATGAAGCTACTGGAGAACAGAATGTATTTTCAGAAGCAGTTTCAATAATGAGAGATTATGGAAGAGATTAAATAATTTGCCATCTGCTGTACAACATGACACACCAGTATGGCCCAGAGATTCTCTTTTCTTGGAAATCTCCTTTCTCAAAGGCACCCTTACAAGTGTTTGTTCAATTTTTAGAAATTAGTGTAACCTTTCCCCATAGTAGTTTCTCTTCAGGCTGGGGTTACATTTTGTTTTAGTCACTTTGTTTAGTCATTCCAGAGGGAAATCTAAGACCAATGTATACCAGACTTAATTTCCTCATATACTCAGTTGAGATTCCATATCTAACCATATATATGTAATATGTATATATAAAAGTTTATATAAAAAGTTATATAATATGTAGAAATTGTATGACAGTGGCTCTGAGTAGAACTTGCCTTTCCAAATAAC
>JAYRBT010000001.1:106037536-106058449 GCA_036023395.1 Myiotriccus ornatus
GGCACTGAAATTAATGCTATTAATATCAGGCTTTGGAAATTAATCTAGTAAACAAACTCCTGTGTTATGTGGCTGTTGATTACATTATGCTGCCATCTCTATGCTGTAAAATGTACAGTCAGTCTCTGAGCTGAAAATGAATAATTGAAAGAAGGTAGCACACAGAAGTACACAGAAGATTAGGGACTTGTGTACCGGGTCTGGCTGAAATGGAGTTATTTTAATTCGTAGCATCCTTTATGGTGCTGTGTTTTGGATTTGTGAGTAAAAAGGTGTTGATAACACACCAGTGTTTTCACTATTGCTGAGCAGTGCTCGCACCACATCAAGACTTCTCTTTTTCCCATTCTACTTCTCAGGGCAGGTAGGTTTTAGGGGTGGGAACAAAACATGTGACCTGGATTGGTCCAAGGGATATTCCACACCAAATAACATCATACTTATCAATAAAAGTGAGGAAGTTTTGGCTATCAAAGGAGGTAGCTGTTGTTCAGAGACTAGCTGGGCATTGGTCTGCTTGTGGGAGGTGATGAGTGAGTGCCTCTGCATCACTTCTGGCTGTTATTTTCTTTTCTCTTTTCTTCACTTCTTAAACTACTTTTATCTTGACCAATGAATTTTCCCACTTTTGCTCTTCCTATCTTTCCCCTTTCCTGTTGTATGTGTGGTTCAGTGACTGAGAAGCTGTGTGGTTGCTTGGCTGCAAGCCTGGGGTCAATCCCCCAGAACCTGATCAGTCAGTATGGGCCAAGCTATCTTTGAAGTGTGTTCTTCTGAAGCCTCCTAATTTATATGACATGTTGAAGCAGAACAGGAGGATTTGAAAGATGCAAGAGGGACTGAATGAGCAACAGGGATGAATTCTTAGTTTAGAGTAGAAACTTAGGAAATTTGCCATTTGCTCTTACGTTTGTTGCTTTGTCTTGCACAGTATATTTATTCTATTTTTTTCTTAAAAATAGCTTTCATGTTTTAACATTTTCTACTACATGATAGTGATAATTAAAGGATTAGTATTAATTCAGGCAAAAATGCTATTTAATCTGGTTTGGATTAGGTAAAAGAGTGAGTGGCAAAAAAAACTTCTCACCAAATAAACAGGTATTTTCATGCTTATTATGCCTCTAAGCAGTCCAATACTGAGGCATATGTATTCTGTTTCATGTTAGTCCAGTATTCTGAAGCCAAGAAACACAGCATTAATTTATGGGAAGCCATAACTTTCTTTTTTTCATTACACCTGTTCTTATGGGCTAATGCATTTGCCAAGATTCCTCAACTACCAAATCTGCCACTTTTAAAACTTATCTCAAGTGGGGCTGCAACAAGTTCATTTCTTAGGGTCTAACTTCTTTAATAGATGATGATATCCAAAATAATTTTTCTGTCTCCTTGAAATGTCCTTCAACATCTTTTTCGATTACTGGCACCCACTCATAATAGCCACTACACACTTCTAGACTGAGAACAAAATATATGAGTTTTTAGCCTAAAACAATTTTTACATGAGTTTTCAAGAGAATGAAAAATGGAATTTCAAAATGAAAATGCTGTATCAAACAGAAGTGCAGCATAGCAATATGCAGAGCTGTAATAACAGTCTTAGTGCAAAAGGAAATGTATTTGTGTATAAAATACTTGATGTAGACTTCTGATAATATTTTACCAATATTAAATTTTTTTTTAATTTTTTCCAATTTTATTCTGGTACTAAAAAATCTAAGCATAAGATTAGTCTAAGAATAGAACTGACCATGTTCTCTTTCTCATCTCCATAGTGTGTTGTCTTTCTAAGCTTTGCTTCTTCATTATTGTTAGAGCTTATTTTTATAGCAAATAAAAAGCATACACAAACCAAAAGTAGATAATCTTTGCATGTCTTCATAAAGAGAATCCACAGCAGAATACCATGTGTTATGTTGGCCAGAGCTAATTGGCTCAGACACTGTAATGAATGTGCTAGAAAGTATAAACTCTTCATTTATTGTTTGACTTTTTGATTCTTTTTAAGTGTTAGATTGTCTGAGCAAAAAGCAGAAAGAAACAAGCAGGGTAAGGAGAGAGAGAATCAAGAGCAAACTGTGATTTTGACGGTAAAATATTGTTGTGAAAATTGTTTTAAAGAAAGTATTCTTGAGTTTTATGCATCACTCAATAAACATTTTCAAAAGGTGATTTATGAGCAGCCAGTTAAGGAAAGACTCTTTTCTGGACATATTATGCCCATGTTCTCCACCCTACCCAAAAATCTTACTGATACAATATCCTTTGCTCTCTTTCTCCACCTACATACTGCCATCTTATTTCTGCAATCCCTACTGACTTCCTTAACAAGTTCCCACCTTTAGAAACAAGACCTGGTGCTTTCTCCCTTACCCACTCCTACCCACTTTTCAGATTTTTTGTGACTTATGAGATCACTTCTTGGTCAGGTTTGCAAAGCCCTTTAAAAAACTCTGAAGTAGCTGACAAATAAACAGGAGGCACAGTGACATTGTATAATCCTCTCTGTAAGAAATTAAATCAAGAGCAGAATGACAAACACAGATAATCGGGAAAAAATAAATCTGTTAATTTTTGCTTTATTAAACATTATTACGTGTAATAAATTTAGGATAATTTGATGTTTTAGGAGAACTGTTTTCAACTGTCAAGCCTAATTTGTTTGGTTGTCTGGAAATCAGATTTTAACCAATGTATTGGAAACTTATAGATCTTTTCTAATCCTGAAACCTATAAATTGAATTGAAACTTTTGAATGAAACCAGGCTGTAGCAGTGAACTCAGGAGTTGTTAACTTTATATTTTTCTCCTTTTCAACATGGAATTTGGCCTTGAAAATGATACTTATGATACTGAAAAATTAAGGGGAAAACCTTTCTCAGTAATGGTGAATATTCAGTGTGCTGGGTCCTATCAGCAGGTACAACCTGCAAGAAACTTGTTTAGCCAGCAGAATGATCTCATTATTAGGACAGTGATGTAGTGGGGTTTATTTCATACCCTGAAATTGCTCAAGGAAATAACTGAGTGAATTATATTTATCTTGGACCCTGTATTATGCTATTATGTGTAGCAATAAGTGGCATATTAAAATGGAGATCAGGGACTAGCAACATTTATTTGAAGGCAGTTCTGAAATTTCAAAGCTGTTGGCTTATTCAAGTATTTTCCAATTTATAAAATAAAATAAAAGATGATTGAGTGCTGATGATGTGATGATATAAATAAAAATATTGAAAAGTATTGAGTGTATTTTTTCCCCACAGTTGTTTTGAACCACCTAATTGTAGGTGTTGATTTTGTGTCAGTAGCAGTCATAATTAAGAAGGGAAGCATTCAATATTTTCTTTGATCAATGCCCTAGTTCTACATAAGAAAATAAAAAGAAAATCCAGTCAAAATAGAAACGGACACAGTTACAACATGAAACTGAATAGAAATACCTCCATCTATTTAATATTAACAAATCTGAATGAACATTAGGCCTTTGCTGTTCTCTGTCCCTATTTACAAAATCAGTAACACGACTGTTTAGCATGTAAAAATGTGACATTTTTAAGGTGGAAAAGTCAATATAAGAAAATCTAATGAACTTTCTGAATGTAAGTTTGTGTCTTTTAAAATATATCTTTACATTCTTCAAGGAATTTGGAAATCAGGATTTTAATTAGGTATCTGATACATCCAAGTTTTCCTAAACTGAAAAATGCACGTGTTCTCCACATGTCAAATGTGAGTGTACACAGAAAGTGTCAGTTGCAGTGCATGCATCCTATCATCTATCTGAGTGTTCACAGTAATATAATTTTTAAGGACATGACAGACTATTTTTCTTTCCGTGGTGTGGTTTTAAGCCTCTGTTTGTACTTCTCAGTTCCAGTGGAATAGGACCATTTTAGGCAGAGATAGACAGTTATCTTCTGAAATATCATTGTTTTCACAAAATATCACAGAAGGTTGTCTGTATCTTATGATAGGAATGATGAATTTCTATGATATCTCATAAAATTGCATTAGCACCTTCTCATAGATGAAGGCACATTGGCTGAGTAGTAGTGTGAGGTATTTCTTGGAAGATTTTTAAGGTTTTAAACCTTCCAGCTGTAATAAGGTTAATACAGTTCTGAGTGACTTGAATGTCAATGTTGGCAAATTTAACTGGTATAATATTTCTGTAAGCAGGAAGAGAAGCATTCTGATGTTCACTTCATTGAAAGATCACACTGAGAAGAGGACACATGTTTTCTTAAGATTATCATCAAGTGTAACTGTAATAAAGCGCAGAGTTACTGGGTGGTTGAGGTCAGAAGAGACCTCTGAAGGTCATGTGGTCCAAACCCCTGCTCAAGCAGGGCCACCTGGAAACAGCTGGATTCTGAATAGCTCCAAGGACAGGGAATCCTCAACCTTCCTAGGACACCTGTGCGAGTGCTCAGTCACCCTTACAGTAAGAAAGTGTTTCCTAGTGTCCAGATAGAGCCTACTGAGTTTCAATTTGCCTCTTGTACTGTTACTGGGCACCAGTGGAAAGAGCCTGGCTCCATCCTCTTTTCAACTTCCCTTCAGATATTTGTATTCATTACTAAAATTATCCCCTGAGCCTTCTCTTCTCCAGGCTGATCAGTCTCAGCTCTCAGCCTGTGCTCACAGCAGAGATGCTTCAGCCCTTAACCATCTCTGTGGCCCTTTATTGGACTCTCTCCAGTCAGTACATGTCTCTTGTATTCAGGAGCCCAAAGCTGGACACAGCACAGCAGGTGTGGGCTCACTAGTGCCAAGTTTGGTAATGTTCTCTCTGGTTTTGCATGCAGGTATAGAATATTTGACAGCATATTAAACTGTACTGCAGATGATCCTTAGAATGCTTGTATGAGAAACAGTCTGCTGAAATAAAGTCGGTAGTATTTGCTCTGCATCCTTCATTTGATAAAAAGGCTTGAAACAGAGTTGCAACATATTCTAATGGATTCAGCAAGCTAAAGAAACTGGGAACCATTAGAACTGAATATCCTGAGAGTGAAAAAGTAACTAACAGACTAATAATATAAACCAAAGTGTACTAACTTAATTAGGTAGTGGAAGGCAAGATTAAAATTTGATGATAATGTATCATGAGGAACCCGTTACCTGGTAACTTATATAATGAAATTTACACTGCTAAGAGGTGTCAATTCCTTTTTGGTATGGGCATATAGAAGCAGAGAGAATCAGATCAGAGAGGGAATGGACTTTCATAAAGGTAAAAAATGGAATGATCAAAGATGTAATTGAATTCTGAAATAAATGGGAGTTTGTTTCTTAGAGTCCTATGGGAACATTAATAGTGTAGCTTTCATTCACTTCAATTTCTGCAAGAGTACAACTAAGTCTTGTTAGGGCCTAAATTGTTACTAATTTTTAGGAACTGCTGGGTAGGAAAATTGGAACAGAGACATGTTATATTCCCTTCCTGGTTTTAAAAGTAAATGCAGGAGGAGACAGTTCAAAGATACGTGAAATATTTCTTTATGTGAATTCTATTTACAATGCAAATTCATTCTGAATTTCTCATTAATTTTTTCCCTCCATCTTTCAATGTTCACTTAAGTTATTGCTTAGACAGCGATGTGTGAAGATGTCTGAGTCTTTCTTATTTTGCATGTATAATAAGTACTGTGGTATCATCCAAATATATATCTCAGAAATCACTACCTGGGATATTATTCTCCCAGGTAACAGATCAATACATTGTCTAGGTTTAAAGTGCTAATACTGCTTTAATTTTGCACAGTAGTTTGAATTCTTTGTTAAAGTCAGTATTCAACCAACTCTAGGATGACACTTCAGCTTTGCAAAAGTTGATTTTCTAAGCTAGTTGTCTATCCAAGATCTTTTAAAGTTAATAAAGTGTCAAACTCAATGACCAAAGATTTATATGAGACATAGATACTAACTTTAAGATGAAATAAATTGTCCTTTGGATATAATGATAGTTTTCTACTGACTGGATTGGGGCCTAACTAACTAGCTGAGACTGGACATTGAGTTTTTAAGCGAATTAATGTAATGGTGAATTTCCATGGTTGAAATTCCTTAAGAAAAAAATTATAAGCTTTTGTTGTATAAAACATCTCCTTTTGTTGCTTTGGTATTCTTAACTAAAAGTAAAGAGGAAGAGAAAGGGAGGTTTTGTTTTTTTTGTTTTGGGGTTTGTTTTTTTTGCTGGAGTTCAGAAAGTCTAGCAAATATAGTATTGCTTTCTGATGAACAGTTATTGTGGGACAGTATTAGTAGTGACTGATGTTATTCAACAGAACAAAAAATTATTTACATTAATTTGTAATGTACTTCTGGAAAGTCAGAAATTCCAAATAAGATCTGCTTATCATCTTCTTGAATAATCCATTAAAATTACTGATAGTAGTTTTCCTGACAATATCTTTTTGCACATTCGCTGCTATTGTAAAGACAATTTCTACTTCTCCTTCAAATCAATCCCAAACTTTCATACTTTTTGATTCAGACCACAGTTCTTTGCCCTAATATCTTCTGAGACTTAATTTGCATGGTAACCCTGAAGATATTTGATTGATGCAATTCAGACTGGGGCACCCTGGGTACCACATGGCCTCTGTGTTGCACTAATTTCAGTCCAGAATTTTGTCATGCTGGAGTTCCACAAACGATAAAATAGCAATTGCTTAATTATCTCAGAAGTTATCAACACTTAACAATAAATGTCCTAATAACTCTATCCAGTATAGATAAATACATGAGATTAATACTGTGAAAATGCAGCTACTTCTTCAGGGATCAAAAGAGTCCTGCTGGTGACTCGAAGGGCCTTTTCTCAAACACAATGCTTTCCCACAGTAAGGGTTCTGTGTGAATAGTGCTCTCCAAAGCCTTTGACAATCTCTTGTCATTTTCTCTTCTCTTTCAGCTGATGGATGCACTGACTGGTCTGTGGATTACAAGAAATATCAAGTTCTAGTGGGAGAACCTGTTCGTATAAAATGTGCACTCTTTTATGGATATATTAGAGCTAATTACTCCCTAGCCCAAAGTGCTGGACTTAGCTTGATGTGGTACAAAAGCTCTGGACCTGGTGATTTTGAGGAACCTATAGCTTTTGATGGAACCAGAATGAGCAAAGAAGAAGACTCCATTTGGTTCCGACCAACAGTGGTACAAGACAGCGGGCTCTATGCATGTGTTATAAGGTACTGTATTTTAATATACTGCATTTTAATTAACCAAATATGAAACAGGGCTCTTAATGGTGAGACTTTTGTGTCAAAGAAATTTTTTTTCTAATTGTATTTTTTTCTTCTTCTTTTTCTCTTGGCATTCCCTTCCCTGAAATGGTTGATGTTAAGTAGAAATTACTATTGAATGTCTTGAACTTTTTTTTTTAATAAACTTAGTTATTTATAACAAAATCTAAAGTTTATAAGGTGGATGGGACAGAATAAATAAGTCATGTGTTCTGATTCTGTAAAGTAGTTGCATCAGGGAAAACAGAAGGTGAAATTCCATCATTTTTACAGAGATATATCCTCTAGAATCACATCTGGCTTAACCTGATAATAGAGGCTGGGTGATAGATGTCTTCCAAAAGTATTTAACCTTCTGATTCATCAAGCTTTGTCACCATAAATTGGAGTACATTCTGCTTCCTGCTTTCTGCAACAGGTGTTCAGTCTCTTTCTGCATCATTTATATGGTTTACACTGAGATATTATTTCCAGCTCTTTACAGTGCTCCTCTCTCTCTTTATTTCTATAAAAGTGGTCTTGCTGCTACACAACAGAAAGAGTGAAAAACAAAGTGTAAAGAAACTGAGTGGCTAGGAAAGGAAGCTGCATGATGCAGCTATTCCAGTGATGCAAGGAAAATAAGGAAATTTACCATCACCTGGAGATGTTTAGTGTCTGCCACATTTTTTTTTTATTATTATTATTTTTTATTTTGGGGAGAAGGAGAGGGAGCACAGATTGATGTCTGGTCTGTGGGTGATGAAGGAAATTTTTACTAATTAATGTGTTATAAAAACATTTATTCTATGAGCTCTTTACATAACCTGTGAGACATTTCATATCACATCATTTGCTCAGTAATATTTTCAACATGATTTTTCTGATGATGACAGTTCTCTTTAAAAGAAAACCACAGTATGCTACAAGTTACGCTACTTAAGGGAAATGTTTAGTTATGTTTAGATTAATATATTTCAGATAAGTTTGTAACAGTAGCCTTGAATATGGGAACAGTTTTGTCAATTATTCCATAATGCTATTTAAAATACCATAATTATCTCGTCTGTTTATATAAAGAAAACCTTAATTATCTGATGTTACACTTTCCAGCAAGTATAGATAAATGCTGAATTTAGATAATCAGGCATACTTTAAAACGTGTTTATCATCCCAACCTGTATTTATGCCTTTCCTACATGGATTTATTTTTTAATTCACAGGTAGGTAAGGGCATGTTCTATGTAGTTCTTTATACTACATACTGCATTTTTAGCACATACTTTTTTTCCAGTTGTCAGTGCTTATACATGTAGATTGATGATAAATTTTAAAAAATAAAGTACCAATTAATTGCTCTCCTGAATACTACTGTGACAAGTTACAAAGCTTTTCACCTTGAGGAGACCCGCTAGTATTGTCTAAAGAGTCACCTAAGCTTGTTGTATCAGTGTTTCTATTTTATATTTCGTGGATGGAACCTTTTAAATGTATGAGCAAGATTGTTATTGGTAGAAGACAAAATCTCATTTCAGTGTCAGAGGAATGTATGTTTTTATGCATGTTTTTTGCATACAGTCAAAGGTTACTTTCAAATAGTTTCAAATGCCCATCTAGAATCTAGTTTAAAACTTAATAATTCAGGTTCCTGAGATAAACATGTACTTGATATTTTAATCTGAAATAAATAAAATTAAATACTCAGCAGTATAGTGGTTCTCTTTTTTCTTCATCCTTCCTTCAGATACTTACACTATAAAGTGATTATCTGACCAAAAGAAAAAAAGTATGAGAGGCTGAACTGATGACATCTGACAAAATTATGTACTCTATCTGTACTTCCAAAGTTATAGCTACGGAAATATCTAGCTAAACCTCTCACATCAAATAGTTGTCTACTGCTCTTTATTGCTTTTTAGTCTCATCACGAAATAAGAATACTCAGCCCTGCTGTCACCTAATGTGGTATACTGGTAGAATGTACCAAAGAATCTTGAGAAAGATTAATGAGCAAGAACAATAATTTCTTTCAAGGAGCAAAGTGAAGATTGCAGCAATGGTATTTAGGACTTTTTTCTTACAGATTTGGAGTTTCTGGTTTTTTTAATGATGAGGTGATGCCTTCAGAATGAATGTTAAAAGCTATTTCAGTTTTAAAAACCCAGTGGAGAAGCTCAGTTAAGACACTTAAAATTACCTTGTAGCAAACATATTCAGTGTGATGATTGCAATAGCTTGAGTAGGACAGCAAGAGAAAATACACCTGAGAGGTAATGAGGGCAGGCAGTAAAGGGTAAATGTGCAAAAGCAGAACTGCACTTTGAGTAAATGACTCAGCTTAGTTTTTATTTTAAACATAATTGAAGGGGTAAAACGGTCCAGCACTTATTATTATTTAATTTGCTCAAAAGCTCCTTTCTTCACCGTTCTGCTGCAATTTCTCTGTGCTTCAATTGTAAGGAAGCAAAAGTTATAATATATTAAATCTTTTCGTGGATGTCACGTCACATGGTTGCTTGCTGTTTATCATATATGGGCAATAAACATAATTCGATATGTTGCACAAAGAATTAATGTATATATACAGCTCCAGCTCCCAAAAACTATGTCTATGTATGTATGTATGTATCCATCTACCTGGTACAACAGTAAGTAATAAACAATTTCTGTCAAATGTTCTGCCTTTAACGTTGCAAAAAACAGGTGAAATATTGTTCCCATTGAACCAACATTTTCTTCATTTATTCATCTTTTCCTTCCCTGCCTGAAAAACATTGATTACAGTGTCTTAGTAGCTGCCCAACATAGTATCAGCTTAGGTCAGTGGAGCCCTGGAGGAAGGCAGGACTTGGATTTATGGTAAAGTGCTACAATGGGTTGTATTGCAAAAGATGAAATGGGGTTTTATGATACATTCAGCCAGAGTTTTGCATTTGTATGTCAGAGTGTTAAATAGTGTTTGAAGTCATCTTTATCCCCACATACAGTGTATGTAGCAATTCAGATGTCTTTCTGAATCTGAATATGCTCTTGCTAACTAATGACTGTTGTTTTTAAACTTGTTTTTAAAAGTGAGATTTTACATCAGGAGGTAGAGTTAGTTCATATTCCCTTGAAGGAACCTGTTTGGACTTAGAGCATGTAACAAGTACATTTGTCCTCCATTTGTCTGTAATAATGATGAAGGTAGCAGACTATTTACTGTTTGGTAGTTAAGTCCTTGTGAAGACTTAGGTGTTTTAGAATCAATCATAGAATCCTTAAGGTTGGAAAAGACCTCCAAAATTGTCAAGTCCATCCTTTGACTAAACACCACCACGTCAACTAAACCGTGGCACTAAGTGTTTCTTGAACACTTCCAGGGATGGTGACTTGAGCACCACTCTGGGCAGCCTAATCCAATGCTTAATCACCTCTTCAGTGAAGAAATTCTTCCTGATGTCCAAACTAAACCTCCACTGGCATAGCTCAAGGCTATGTCCTCTTGTCCTGTCAACTACTTGCCTGGGAGAAGAAGCTGACCCCCACCTTGCTACAATCTCCTTTTGGGTAGCTGTAGAGAGTGATAAGATCTCCCCTGAGCCTTCTCTTCTTTAGACTAAACAGTTGCAGCTCCCTCAGCCTCTCTTGATATGACCTATTCTCTAGACCCTTCACAGAATATCCTGAGTTGGAAGGGACCCACAAGGATGACCAAGTCCAACTTCTGGCCCCTCACAGGACAATCCCCAAGAGTCACATCATCTGCCCAAGAGCATTGTCCAGATGCTTCTTGAACTCTATCAAGCTTGGTGCTGTGACCACTTCCCTGGGGAGCCTATTCCAGCATACATTTGTTTTGTTAGATAGGATGTGTTCCTGTGGTGCTCGTCTTCAAATATAAAAATATTGGTTGGTTTCCTGTAGTTTTACATTTCTAATTCAGTCAAATCATGTCAATCATGTCAATTCATTTTAAGAAGAATATCTATTTTTACATATTTCATGTATGCACAGTTGTTTAATTCAATATCAGAAATCCTGAATTCAGAATGTATAAGGAAATCTTTGCTTTACTGAAGGAAATGGTAGACAAAGTAAGAAGTAGAATCAATTTTTCATAAACCTTGTGCAAGCACCATTTCTTCATCATCTTGAATAATGTAAAACATGTTTACAAATGGGAATTACTTTTTCATGGTATCAGCCATATTTGAAATCTGTCCTACTCTATGAAGGGCTTTTATCGTGGCCATATATACTTATAAATATTTTAATTAACTTACACTGTTTTTACCAAATATTATTTTAAAAAAGAAGAGTGTTTCTATAACAACTAGTTATTAAATCTGAATGAAATTTTTTAAAAAAGAGGAAAAAAAAGAAAGCAAATATATGAAAATGAAGACTTACAGCAGTTTATCTTTAAAATTCAATAACACGGTTTTCCCTAGATCTTCATGAGATCTTCAGATACATTTATTTCTATTAGTGACAAAGGAACCTGACAATGGTTAAGAGAAATAAGCTTTCTTAGAGGAATACCAAATATGCTAACAATACTCAGAAATAATTCTCAGAAGAGCCTGATATTCTATTAATTCCTTTAAGTCAGTATCATCACAGTAATAAAGTAATTAAGATAAAAAGAGCACTAGAAACAGGTTTAAAATTTCTCCAAAATAGTTTGGAATGCAGATTTGCAAGTTTTCATTGTTTTCATTTATTGGGATGCTTTTCAGCAAAGCCCAGAAATCCAGGTTTAGAGCACTGGCCCAAACAATAGTTCTGTGAGCGTTTAGCATATAGCCATTCATAGCCCTATGGCAAGAAAGCTGAGGGGATGGAAATGAAAACCAGGAAAAAATAAGGATGAAACTGTCTGCACCATTTGAATTGTTTAAATGTTTGAACCACCATTACAGGTCTTTGTAGAGAAGTTGTGTCATGGAGTGGGTCATCTTGAGTGCCATCACATGGCATGTGCAGGACAACCAGGGGATCAGGCCCAGCCATCATGAGTTTATGAAGGGCAGGTCCTGCTAGACCAGTCTGATTTTCTTTAATGACAAGCTGATCCACTTAATGTATGAGGGAAAAGTGAGGATGCTGTCTACCTGGACTTTAATATAAAGAGTTTGACATCATCTCCCAGGGCATTCTCTTGGAAAAACTGGCTGCTGATGACTGAATATGAGGCAGCAGTGGCAATGGCATCTTGGCCTCTGTCAAAAACAGTGTGTCCAGAAGGACCAGGGCAGTGATTATCCCTCTTTACTCGGCACTGGGGAGGCCACACTTCAAATCCTGTGTTCAGTTTTGAACAAGAAAGACGCTGAGGGGCTGGAGCATGTCTGCAGGAAGGGAGGCTCAGGGGAGACCTTATCACTCTCTACGATTACCTGAAATGAGGTTCTAGCAACATGGGATCTCCCAGGTAACAACTGACGGGACTGAGGAAATGGCTGCACAGTGGTGACTGTGGAAGTGCTACATTAACAGCTGAACTCAGTCTTAGGGGTCTTCTCCAACCTTAATGATTCTATGATTCTAAGTGAACAACTCTGACTGCCTCTTAAAGTGGTGTGCAAATTCAGGAGAATTTTTATTACGCACATGAGATGGACTTTCCTTGGTCCCCACCTTTGTATTGATTTGGTTTATAGAGAGTTGGGGAGACAGTTTAATGCACCTTCATTATTTTTACACTACGTTTGTAAGCTTGTCTGAGCCTTTTCCAAGGTCTTTTTCTTCTGTGAAAATGGTGACCATCACAAGTGATCTGTCTCTTATGGAGATTAAGGTTTGATCTATCTCCTTTTCAAATGCAAGCTTGGTAGGCTAGTCAGACATCCATGAAATTTTTCACTGCAACTTAGGGATGCTTTGGTGAGTAGAAAAAGCCTTCAGGCTAACATTAGGAATTTATACAGCTTGAGTAACTGGAGCTTACATTAAGTGTCCTGTACAGATGGCAAAAGGCTTGCTCCTAGAAATAAATGAGATCTGGGATTTTCTTGGATTTGATGCTTGTTGGAAGTGAGGTGACTGAAATCTACTCATTCTCCACTCCCTTGTCCTTCTGACACTGCAGGTGGTCAGCTGTCTGACCTTAGCATCTTCACTGTACATGATAAACACCTTTCACATCCCTTAGGACAAAACAAATGCCTAACACTGAGGAGATAAGCAGGTGAGTGCAGGGTACATCTTCTCATTGTGAATGAGAATGGTAAATTCCACAGTGTGTTTATTTGCTTTGCTCAGTGAGAACTAAACACTGAAAAAGAAGCAAGCAAGATGATGAGTAGAAAAAGGAGCAATATAATCCTTACGGTGGGTGGAGTTATGAATTTAAGTGAGGAGTCTTGATGGGCTAGATGTAAACAAGCCTAGAACTAATAAAGTTAGTCTAGATAGTTCTTTTACGTAAGACTTCATTAAAGGATAAAAATAATTTATACTGAGGGGAAAGTAAGAAATTGCCATACTCACACAGAATAGGGAAAGACTGTTGATATTGGAGAAGAAAAAGAAATTGATGTATTTGAGTGAGCAGAAGACATTGTTAATATTGCATATTACAGGAGTGGTGTAGAAAATGCTTGCAAAGAGAATTATTTAAAGAAAATTCTTCTACATGATACCGAATTTCTTTAAGTACTAATTCTTTCATTGTTGAGATATTTGCTGAAATACAGCAATGTAACAAATAGCAGTCTGACCGTTGCTTCCACTACTTAGTAGAGGTTTGTTTGTTTTTCACTAAGAACTCTTTTAGCAAACTAGTTTTTCTTGCCTTTTGATTGTCAAGGTTCTTCTTGTCACAAATAAATTAATAATTCTGAGCAAAAAAGATCTAATTTCAGTCAAATAGTAAAATATGACTGTGGTGCTTGTTTTTGCAGCTGTAATTTAAGAGGAGACAGTCCTAGCAGGTAGTTAGGTGCCTTTGATAGGCATTGTTTGTAGTAAAAATTATGGTTTCTATTTTGTTAAAGATCAGGCAGTGTTTTGCCTGCTTTACACTCTGCTTCTAATTCATCCATCTAGAAAATGACAAAGAAATATGCAACAGTATAAAAGAAGTGGCTTTCCAGCTGCCTGTTTAGCAAATGTAGGAGGAGGAAATACAGAAAAATTTAATTCCATATAATAGATACTTAAGTCATTTTCGAAACAATAGCTTTTAATTTTTTCTAATTTTTATAGATTTTTTTTATCCTCTAACAGAATTCAAAACAGCCAATTTGTATTGCTAGTAATATTATGGGCCACTTACCTGATCATTTAAGTTTGCTCCTAACATCTTATTTCAAGCTGTATTTTGAATTTGTCCTGCAAATGCTTACCTCTGTGTATATAAGCTGTTTGTGGACATCAAATTCAGTTTAAGCATCTAGGTGCTAAATGGCTGCATGTCAGTTGTTTTTCTCCTTTTAATTCCCATTGTTCTCAGGCCAGAGAGCAGTTTAGCTAACCTTAAAACATAGCTAATACTTGATTCCATTACACAGGGATAGGTGTCTAATGCTGTTTTAGAGGCTCTAGGAGTATTTCCAAAACATTTGCAAGGGAATGACATGTATGGTACTAGGTCTGGAGGATGCTGATAGTAGGATACATTTGCTAAGCCACATTCCACTATTCACCCACTCTTAAGTAAACAGAATGAGCTTTTTGTGGCTTTTTAGCTAAACCATTTGCTAGGCTCCATCAGGCAGACTGACAGCTACAGCAGGAGTTTAGTCATAGCACACAAGTATGTGAATGTAAGTGGATCACAGAAATGAAGTAACTTAAACTGAATTCCAAACTAAGCCACTTCATTTGTGTATTCACATCATATACATTGAAATGCAGTGGCTGATGTGAAAGTTAAGAGACATATCTCTGTAGTTATGATATGAGACTGGCATTTTAAAATATTAAACTAATTTGAAGAGTCCATAATGTAAGAAAGTAATGGGATTGAATAATTTATAATATAAATTCTTCTGAAATGCAAATCTAATATAGTGGCTGAGGCTCACAAAATTCATCAAACTGACTTAAAACCATCAGTTCAACAAATAACAGTCTTAGTAATTAGTTTAACATTTCCAAGATTTCTGACCAAATAAATATTACAAATCTTCCTCCAGAAAAGGAGGAGAAAAGCAGAAGTTGTGAATCTTTTAGTCAGACTCACAGAAGCATCAAATATTAGATGATCTGTGGTGAAGTTTCCCTTGAGTGTTTCAGAAGGGTTGACTCTGAAAAGGGTGTATGTGCCATAAACTAGAAAAGTTGCTAACACAGTACAGACTGAATAGAACCTGCCTACTGGATACTTTCTGGTGCTGCTATGGTAAGAATAAGTAAAGACGGGAAGAAGGCATTGTGTTTTCAGGAGGTTCTTGGAACAATTCTGTCAGCCCTTGCTTCCCGCAGGATAAAGAAGAGAAGAAGAACTTGGAATATAAATGTATTGATCTACAGAATTTAGCAGGCAAGCTATCAATATTCTCTTGTTGGAAGACCTTATGCTGACTTAATTTTGTTGCTTGACAAGCATCAGCTTGTTTTTTTGTTCAGTCTCTAAAGTCTTAAAGAAATATTCCTCAAAATCCATTCCTCAAATAATATCTCTAATCAATTTTAGAGTGTATTATATTGATGAAGCCTGCGACTTTCATCTATTTTCACTGTGGCAAGGGTTTAATGATAAAATTTAATTGTTTTAAACAATGGCTATTAGGAGGCATTATCCCTTTTTTAAGGGTGTCTTCCAATAGTTTCTTATTCAAAATGTAAATTAAATGCTGCACTTCTCACTGAGATCATATGGTTAATTAGTTAATGATTAACTCTTGCTGAAGGAAAATTAAGATCTAGACTTTCAAGATAGTAAAAGATTGAAAAATAGTTAATGGATGTTACTACATTAGTGTATTTCCTGTGACTGAGAAAGAGGAGGATTTGAACTACATATTTTTTTAAATACTTTGGTCAACAATATCTTGGCTTAGTAACATCCATTCTTAAAAGTTATGTCCATTAAAGGAGGTGTATAGGTAAGATGTTGGACACAAACACTTCATGATCTCACGGTGAGATAGCTGATAGGTGGTGACCACTGAAGGAACTGGAGAAAAAATCAGCAAGATTCTCATTTACACAGCATGTATGTTAATGAAAGTTAATGAATGCTAAATTTGGACTTCATTTAGAAAATTAATCAAGATTAGACAGTAAGGAGGGCTGCTGTTTACCCTCAGTGCAAGAGTTAGTTTGTGCATATAAATACACAGAGTAATGCACACACACACATCCATAGTTCCACACCAATATACACACACGTGTATATATCTATTTTTATATAATATATATATAGTGAACCAAGAAAGGGAATTAAAGGCAAGAATGGATGGTCTTAATGTAGCTGATGAGGACATGCTTAAAGTGGGTTTAAATTTTGACTGTCACAGACTTCTTATGTAAATATGGCCAAGTCACTGGAATGAGTTTGATCTTTCTGTTTTTGAGGTTGCACTGTGGATTCTAGCCTGTCTTTTTCAGGCTGCAATGAAACAAACCCTTTTAAGGCAATATTTCAAGTTTTTTCTTTTATGTAATAAAAATGACAATAACTATGCAAATTAAATTTGTGAGTCTGCAGGAAATCTTCATAATATGACCTTTTCATTATTTTTACATTTCTTTTTTCCAGCTTGAATGCTAAATCTTGATATAAACTGGACTAATTTTCGTGCATATACCTGAGAGTGAAAATAATCCCAAAGTTTTATATTTAATGCAGTTAAATGATTAAATTTATTTAGATAGTTGTATGTAAAAACAAACACTTTTTTTTAAAAGTAGGCTAAAAAAGGTAATGTAACATTTTTGGGTTTGCCTGATACGTTAACTTGCTTTATGATAATCTGGAAGAATACAAAATACTATTTTTGTATACTCTTTTCAGTTATTGGTAATATATAGTGAAAAAAAACCACAAATAATGGACAATTATGTTTTGGGGTCTTTTTTAACAAGTCTTTCAAGCACAATGTGAACTGGATAAATTTAACAGCAAGGAATAAACAACTACACGATCAGCTTCATTTCTATGATGTTCTTGAGGATTTCAAGATAATTTGGCCACTTCTAAGGGCAGTATGTCCAGATTAAAGCTCATCACCTTCAACTGTGGGTGACTTAATTGACAGAGATTGCTTAAAGGAGTACAAATACTAATGCCATTTTAGTGACATTTTCATGACATGTTTTTGTTAAGGGTTTTTTTTGGGGGGGCAGGAGGGAGTGTTTGGTTTTTTTTTTTCCCCTGGAAAAGTCTGCCTAGCTGTTCTGGACATTACAATTAACCCTGTTCAATATAAACAGCTCGGTACAATGTTTGGTCCCAGGTGTAGTTCTGTCTCAATATTCAATCTAACTCTACTGTTTTTGTCAAGTTTTATGAACACTGAAGGGATTTTTTCTTTCCAGTGTGTGACACCAATCCTCAGGCTAAGGCCAGGCAGGCTGAGGATAATTTTATGGTACTAATCAGGCTTCACATTTTGCATTCAATTCCCAATAAGATGCCCATACCAACTCCATAAAGTTGGAGTGGGGAGGAAGTCCAACATGCAATACATCAGCGCTGTATCTCTTGGTCTCGCTCTGTGAGATGCAAAACATGTCCAAAACCACCAATGGGACAATATTTCAGTAACAGTTTGTGGAGAACTGTAGGCAGAAGTCTGTTTGAAGATATTAGAAAAGATACAAGTGATTTTGCTTCTATAATGGGATGATCCAGGGAGTGACACTGTGCCATTGGTATCAACAGTTTGAAAGGAGTGTGAAGAGTTCTTTGGCACTTCAAGAGAAATCTTTTCAATTCTTAAGGGCAAAATCTAGGAAACTGCAGTTTTTCACCTGTGCATAGCAGCTGCAATTAACCTAATTTCCAGTCCTTACTTCATCTCTTACTCTTCATTTTTGTATTTAATGTTGTGCTACCCCATTCACAAAGTGGGCATCAGTTACTGTTGCTTTTCTTCATCAAGAAAGAACTCTTTCTCTTCACAATTTCTACAAAAGCTACTTCTGCTTTTTTGCTGCCTTATTGACTGAAACACTTGTTCATGTATAGATTTTAAAATGTGTGTATGTATAATATTTGCAGATATATCTCACAATATAGAATCATAGAATCATAGAATCATAGAATCATAGAATAGCTTGGTTGGAAGGAACCTTAAAGATTATCTAGTTCCAATCCCCTGCCTTGGGCAGGCACACCTTTCACTAAACGGGGATGCTCAAAGCCCCATCCAGTCTGGCCTTGAACACTTCCAGTACCTGAACAGAGCAGATTCTCAGTCTCAGAAAACCCTGGATCTTTCTACTGGAAGACATGTGAGGCATATGTGGGATGCAGTGACCTACAATATGTTTCTTCAAAGACTAATAACAAAGTGTAAAAATTAGAAGGTGAGGCTTCTAAACCAACATCTTTACTTAATTTGCTACAAGAGCACTGAATAGAAAATATTCCAGGACTGACAGGCATTAGATTTCCCGCTGCTCTCAGCTGAGCTGGAAAAGCATATCTTGAGAATGTGCATTTAAACTAATGCTGCAGCAAAAAAGGCTTTAATTGTAGCCACTGTTCTGGCTTCAAGGCACCTGAAACCCATTTACTTTAGGAACAATTCTTTCCCCAACAAGCAAGGGGTTATGCTACTACCAAGGTGCAGAAAGTACAAGTACTTTTGAGTAGAAAACTCTTTTCTTCCAAACTGTCTGAGTTTTGACTGAGATCCTGACTTCTTAATCACTGGAAATTGGCTGATAACTCCAAAGGGACCTGGATTTGCAGTTATCCATTTGTATTAAAATCTTCAGAGCTGTTAAAAAATACAAACACATTCTTTCCTTCTATCACACTCATGTGTTTTCATTTGAAGTAAAATTCATTTGAAGTAAAATTGCTGGAAATGTCCTTCAAAACCACATAGAGTCTTAAATGTAGGAGTACTCTGTTAAGCAGCTGGAACTCAGGAATTGAATCTATGTAAGTTACCCATGTAGTAAGCCAAGATTTTTCAGCTACTTATGCAGTCATTCCAAGTATATGTCATTTAATGGTCACTTTCATTCAGTCAATGATTATTTGAGAGGAGTTAATCTAAAAATCAAAAATTTCAGTTAACTCTGCAGTGAAAACAACTAGCTCTTTATGTATTGTTTGGGCTAAGTTTTCAGGATTGGTGAGGAAAAAAAAAAAATTTTTTCCCCTGGGAGATTGCAGCCAAATATTCTAGTTTGAAAGGTGAAAGGTTAATGAAAAGCTTGGATAGTGCAGTGATAAAATTATATACGAGGTTATAAGGAAATTAAATCCTTTGTATTCAGTTCAGGATATGCAGTACATAAAACTAGGACCTGCATACTGAGTGGTAAGATATAAAGAAAGATGAAATCAGAGAACATTTAGTAGGGTTTGCACATCCAGAGTACCAAATCAGAAAAAGAAGTGGCTGAGTGGAGGAAAGACTGGGGAAAAAGAAATGTGCTCATGCCATTTAAAGATAACATTGTAATATAGGCACACAGGGTGGCAGGATTAAGGAACCTTTAATTACTGCATTCCTTTACATCTAGTTTTTTTACTTCACATTTTTTTGTTCAGGTGTTTAAAATATACAGATTGCATGGCAGTAGAGATACATGATTTTAATTTTAATGGAGTGTGCATACCTTGTTAAAATTATTATATTATCTCTCACTCTTCTGTCCTACGAATTTTACCCCAGGCTCTTTAGGTAGAAAAGTTATTAAGAATTTGTATGGATTTACTGCTATACAAAATTATACTGAGTCCTTGTCCTTCTTAAAAACTTCTCTAAGATGGCAATGAGATTTAATAGCAACAGATATAGCTTTTACATTTCTAGGTTGTACTGTTCTCTCAGGCCCCCAGGTAAGGACTTGGAAGGGCAAGTGTCCCCAGGCATGCGCAGCCCGTGCCAGAGGTGACTCTGAGTGTGTGTCCGATCTCCCCACCACAGAGCACTTGCTGATACACGCCAAAATACCCTCTTCCCAAATGATTTCCTTCACAGTAGCATTGCCTTCAAGTTTGGAAGGTTACAGTCCCTTGCACTGATCCCTTCATCACTTTTCATAATGCAAGCCTCTTCCAAAATGTGAATATTTAATCCCATCATACATGCATTAAAATTTCTAGAACAGAGAATGCTTCACATACACAGGATGAGGAACTCTGCCTAGGAATGCAGTGACTGAAAAGTCAATGGAGTCATTGTAAATAATGCTCAAATGTGAACTCCTGTTTTGCTTGTGCATCTACTACCTTAAATATGTGACAGAGGATGGGAACATCAAGTAGGATGGCTCAATGAAAGGCAGGATAAGGTTCTGTGGCAGGAAAGTTGAGCAACGTGCACTCAGGCTAGGAAAAATGACTCATTTATAAATGACTATTCAGAACCATTTAGTTATTGGTTTGGTAAGTTGTTCATTTGCTGAAATATTAAATTGAGTAAAATTAATGCTAGTAAAATACATGCTGCACCTCGAACAGAAGTTACATTCTAGTACTAAAATCATAGAATCATAGAATTAACTGGGTTGGAAGAGACCTCCGAGATCATCAAGTCCAACCCTTGATCCAACCCCA
>JAYRBT010000001.1:106061731-106098787 GCA_036023395.1 Myiotriccus ornatus
TTCCTGAACTGAGGGGCCCAGAACTGAACACAATACTCCAGGTGTGGCCTCACCTTGAATGCATGTGAAATCATGCTTTTCACAGTGTAACTCATGTAGATGGTTAGACTACAGGGTTATAGTATGATCCCTTCTGCTGTAAAATAAAAGAAAAAATTTTGACAATGGAACCAGAACTTTTATTCTTCAAGATGCACCTTAATATTATTGTTAGGAAAAAGATACTGCCCTGAGAAGGAGCCTAAAATATTTATATCCAGGACATTTAATAAGGGGCTTTGATAGACCTGAAGAAAATGATGAATGTAATGCTGGGGTTTTTTATTCTTGTGCTAAATAAGTGTTCATGTCTGACCAACCACCTTACTATTCATTCATGCTCATTCATTCTTCATTGTTCCTTCATTCAGTCCTTTTTTTTTTTTTTTTAAATAGTATAGTAAAGGAGGACATAATATGTGTATGATAACGTGTAAATGTGTGGTCATACAAGATAAAAAAAAGAAAAAGTAGCTATGAACAAGCAAAAGAAAAGGTTTCAAAGAATTCCAGGACATAGGATATATTTTCATATATCCTTTGAAGAGCTACAGGAATTCTAAAGCAGATCTTTGTAAATGGTTATCAGATTTTGAATTTATATGCATTTATCTCATGTCGTGTGTTATTTGTGATCTGTACACAATTCATAGTACAGATGAAAAGACAAAACTGCAGGTAATTTTAACAAGATGCTTCAATGAGTTTAATGGACAGGCAGCCATAGTAGCCTAGGAACTTTTTAAATGAAACAAATAACATGAATAAAATGAATGTGGTTGATTCATTGTGATTTTATCTGAAAATGTACTTTCTTTTTTTTCTTCTGCATGTGAGAGTATGTGTGAGAGAAAAAATAATGTGGAACTAATTAAGAGATCTTATATATGCACATAGAATCATCTTTTTAGATTGGATTGTGAAGATCATTGTGGATTATGAATTGTGTCACTAGCACAACACATTTAAAGCTTTGAAAATAAGAAAGGAAGCTTATAATTAGAGAGATCTTACAAAATCATGCTGTCCATAAGTTTTTTATTTTTGACAGAGTAGCAGTAAAATTCATGACAGTGAAGTGTTCAAACAACATTCAAGGGCCTTATGCGTTGATTACATTTATTGGCTTTGGTCTAGTATTTAATCAACTGCCAGAAAAAATTCATTGCCTAGCATACACAAGCAACATGAATATTATCCATTCATCTCACTAGTACAGACAAAACAAATGTTAGTGTATTTGAAGTCGGCAAACTAAAAAACATGTTTTAGTATATACATACAGTGTTTGTGTATATATGCACTTATTTGCGTGTGGACATAAAAGTCAAGATAAGATTGGGCTATCATGATGCGTTAATAAAGACAATTACTCTCTTTGAGGAATTATTGTATTTCTCATTATTAAAGCTCAACATTTGTAGCTGAAAAATTAAATTTAAATTTTAATAATATAACTTTAAAAAAATCACAGTATGCGCTACGCAACACTGGACTTGAAGGTCCTTTTAAACATTATTTTCGTGATTCACTTGCAAGGTCAGAATGATAAGCATTCCAGCCCATTTCCTATTACATTTTTTAAAACTGTGATCAATTGTGTCTTCTGGTTGAAACTGGATTGTTCTGACATAGGAATTAATGAATTAATTTTGATGACAAAAGAAGGGTCACCCTTCCAAGCCTTGAGGCATTAGCCACATGAGTTAGAAGGGCAAAAATTAAGTAAAATAGCATCTTGTCCTCTCTCATCCAGAATAACTGAACATCTTCAACCATACCGAAGTACCCCTAAACCGATATAAAGCATGTATCATGGAAATTAGTGCATGTGATGTTCTAAGAACAAGCAGTTAATATTAAGCTTTATTTTTCCTTGCAGTTCCACTTAAAAACTGATGACATGGAATTGTTCACAAGAAAAATATCTTAATCCACTATAACTAAACCCTGTGGAAGCTGATTTGTTGTACCAAATGGGGGACTTGTCTCATAACGAAGGCCTTCATCTCAAGAGCACAGGACATAAAAAGTAAATAGCTCAGAAAGAACTTTCTGTGCTGTGATTAGGCATCACTGAAAAGAGCCTGGCTCCATCTTCTTCAAACCCTCCTTTCATTTATTTATATACATCAGTCAGATTCCCCTGAGACTTCTCGAGGCTAAACAGCCCCAGCTCTCTCAACCTTTTCTTACATGTGAGGTGCTACAGTCTCTTGACCAACTTAGTCTTTCACAGGACTCCAGTGTGTCCATGTCTCTGGTACTGGGGAGCACAGAACTGGACACTGTACTGCAGGTGTGACCCAGCAGGGCTGAGTGGCACCACCTCGATCTGCTGGCAATACTTTGTCTAATCCAGCCGAGGATATCATTGGCCTTTTTTGCTGGAAGGGCACAATTGCTGGTTTGTGTGCAACTTGGTGTTCCCCAGGACCCTCAGGTACTCTTCTCCAAAGCTGCTGGATGTCTCCCAGTACAGTTTGGTACCCAGTTTTTTCCTCTTCAGGTGCAGGACTTATCCTTGTTGAACTAGATAATATACTCAAAATTCATAATATTATGATATGAATTAGGTAATAGACCTGACATGAATAATATTATTATGGGATTATTGGAAGGTTTTGTTTGTTTGGGGGTTTTGTTGTTTTGTTTGTTTTTTGGGTTTTTTTTATTGTTTTGTAAAATAAAATGTTGATTAATTCAATGGCCAAGGGTTCTCTCAATAAAAAAATTTCTTTAAAATGAAGAATTGAAATAGAAGCTAGAGATTTAAAGAGAAAAACAGGCATTTTTTCCCACTAATATTTTTGAGCAAAGCCATAGTTCAGGACAGGGTCCCTACCATAAAAGAAAGGGAAGAGATGTCACAGGTTTCACTGCATGGAAATGGTTTGCTGGAATCTCTAGTTATAGCAACAAAGTTTTGCCTGGAATAAAAAGGTCTTTACTTTTTTGATTTATTTAGAGGTTTCAATCAAGTGAAGGCATTCCTGCAGATTGCCCATTTGTTAAAGAAAAGTAAGTTAAAGCTTATCACTGGTCTTCTAACACCTGTCTGTTATTTTAGTCTGTAGTTTCCTAATATTTTCTTTAGGGACTTTGCTTCACTCAATTCTTAAACAAACGGGGCCCAGTTATTTTTATTCCTCTTCTTTCTCTCCGTTGTGAAATCTGAACTCTGTACCAAAGAATGAAATAAATGGCACCCTATGAATCAACATGGCCTTTCTATGCAAGGACTTTTATTTTTTTCCTATGTTTATTTAACAATAAAGTTTCAAACTCTTCTCTGTCAATAACTAAAATCACAAAAGAATCACACAGGATTTTGAAAAATGAAACAGGCCCATATAATATTTAAAAGCTTGATTATCTGTCTTACAGTCATAAAGTTCTTGTGAAATAATGGTCATGCACTAATAATTCTGTTTGTGCATCATCAGTCTCTGATCTCAAGTCTGTAAGAACTCTGATCTTGTCTCTCTAATCTTTGGTCTGTGTTTCTCAAAAAGGACATTCATCCAAGATTTTTGGAAGGTGTTTTAAAAGTAGAAAACATGAAAAAGAAATTTTGTGTTCAAAGGAACACCAAAAACTTGCAGAATTAGTTTAGACAACTGCCACTTCAGTGGTTCAAGAAAAATAATCACTAAATTACTGAAACTAATACTAACCAAAGTGAATGGAAATACGAAGAAGAAAGAGTTTTTTAAATGTTTTCTCCCTATTATATACAGTCATGATATTCTCAGTCTAAGTGATATTTCCTTGTATATGTATTGTATGATATTACATCTGTTTATGTGATAGAAGCAATTTAGAGTTTTATTTGTTCAGAAGTTTAAAATTCATAAAATTCTAGAAAATGCTAAATAAAATAAATTACTTAAAAGCATATTTCAATAACAGGTTGTTAATGATAACACATATGGAGTTTTTTGACAATTTGGAAATAGTTGAACTTAGTTCTGTCAGTTCCAATTCCACCTCCAAAAAATCCTTCTAGTAACTCCTAAAGTATCTTCTAAATAATACTTAAAATAAGATAGAAAAGAGAGGAAAACACAATGATTTCTTATTTGCTTGTTTTTATTATTCACGCTTGCAAGTAAATATTAAAAAATGTGGTAATGAATATTTTAAGTGATATAACATTTGAAACCCAGAAATTAAAGAGAAAAAACATTTAATTTGTTTATGAACTTGTTTTTGTCTGATTAAAAAATGTTAACCCTTATATTCCCTCTTCGACTTTTACGTGACCAGAATAAATTGTCTTCTTTTCTACCTGTCATTTGTATGTCATTTTCCTATAATTTTTTTCTTGAGAAATATACAAATGAAAAACAGTGTGTTGTTTTAAATAGCAATATCCAGCACAACTGTTTCCATATAATAAATAAATAAATGTAAAGATGAAATATCACTTTTGAAACTGTATGTGGAAATCAGAGAATGGTGTCTCTGGTTCAAAATAACTCCAGAGAAGTAAGCTGGTGAAGCAGATGAAATACTGCAGAGAGAGACCATCTTTAAAACAAGAGAGAATACATCCTAAAATATGTTCCTTTCATGACAGTATGGCCAAAATCGAAACTAATGATAAAGGTTGTTTTTTTTTTATTTTAGTCACATACAAAAGCTCTATTAGTTTTTACCTGGTTCTGTATGGTGTATATTTTAATTCCATACACCACCTTTGAAATAATGTTGTCAAAGGTTTCTAAAGGCAGTTATGCTTTACACTGTAAAAATATTTTTGGGTGGCCTAATTTTTAGAAATTGTCATTAACTGATAATTAAATCAGGGGAAATTTATTATTGGTTTGTTAGGATTTTTCATGAAAACTTGAGTTCATAGGATCATAGAATCATAGAATATGCTGAGTTGGGAGGGACTTACAAGGATTGTCGAGTCCAACTCCTTTCCCTGCACAGGACACCCTAAGAATCACACAACGTGTCTGAGAGTATTGTCCAGCTCCTCCCAGTTTAGTGTTGTCAGCAAACTTGTTTAGTATTCCTTCAAACCCCACATCCAGGTCATTAATGAAGTGTTGAAAAGAAGTGGGCCAAAGATGGAGCCCTGTGTAACCCCCCTAGTGACAGGTCACCAGTCTGATGTTACCCCATTCACGACAACTCTTCATGTCTGACCTGTGAACCTGTTGCTCACTCATCATGTAACACAGTTATTCAGCTGTGTGCTGAACGTTTTGTATCAAAAACTTTGCTGAAGTCTAGTAAAATGACCTCTACTGGTGTCCCTTGATCAATTGGTGGGTTCCCCTGTCCTAGAAGGAATTCAGGTTTGACAAGCAGGGCTTCCTTCTTATGAAGCCATGCTGGCTGCGAGCAATGACTGCATAGTCCTCCTGGTGGTTTTCAATACTTCCCAGAATAACCTTTTCTCTGATTTTACCAAGCACTGAAGTGACAGTGACAGGCCTGTAGTTTTCAGGGTCCTCCTTCTTGCCCTTCTTGAAAACTGGAGCAATGTTCGCCAGCTTCCAGTCTGTTGAGACTTCTCTGGATTCCCAAGACCGCTCAAAAATCATCAAGAGAGGTTTTGTGATGACATCAGCAGCTCTTTGAGGATTCTTGGATGAATCCCATTAGGCCCCATAGGTCTGTAGGGATCCAACTGGAGCAGAACTGGGAGTTGATAAATCTTGCAGGCATGGTCCTCCACATCAGGGCACTGAGACCCCCTTGGTCCATCATCCATGCTGAAATAAGAGGCAAAGAATGCATTAAACACCCCTGCCTTGTCTATGTCCCTGTTTGTGAGTTGGTCAAATTATAGGATTCTGCCACAGAGATACATGTTTCAAGTAGTGAAATTCAAGATGAGAGGGTGTATGAGGAATGCTTCACCTGAAATCAGTACTTCTTTTGCTTTCTTAACCCAAAAGGAAATACGTTGGCATATTCTATGTTTTTACCTTTATGAAAAATGTTTTCCACAGGAGAAAAAATTTCATTTAAATGGAACACTGACAACATCTTTTAGATATGTATGAAGTATATATGTGCCTGTGTGCTTTTATAAATGTAGGCTAACACATATATACACTTCTGTGTGTTTAAACATAAATTAGGTAGTGACAGACTTTGATTTCTGCTTGTTTATTAGTTTGTTGCATATGGGCTTTGGATTCATCAGTATATTAACTCCTGTTTTGCAAAAAGTAAAACATAGGTACTAAATATTTTTTCATAATATACTTCTTCTGTTTTTCTGATCTTGTGCTTTTTAACCATGTTCTATCTACCATATTTGTTATTAACTGAGTCATCAGTTTTGTCCTGGAATACCTGTTTGCCTGTACTTGTGCATGGGAACATACTCATTCAAAATCTTCCCTGTCATGTCTCTAGTAATTCATACTGTAACTTGTAGCTTAATCTTGGATAGATGAGCTCCAAACCAAGATTACTTAGCAGTTTAAAGTATGGCTTTGTGAGAGGAATATTATATTCAGAGTGAAAATACACTGATTTTAATTATTTATGTGTGCCACTGTAAAGTTACCATTTTTAATTATTTATTGCTGCAGCTGAGATTGCAGCTGCACTAGGACTGTTTTCCATGGCACCTTTTCCCAGAATAGTTTAGCTGAGTTAAATCCAGCAATGGAGTTGAGAAGCTCAAGTTATTCTTTGACCATGTGTTTTTTCCACATTGCCCACAGTTCTGGATATGGCTTTCAGACAGAGGAGCAGTCAGTTTATGTAATAACTTCAGTAAGAAATTGTTTTGTCCTGTGGCAAAAGGAAGATCTTTTATTTAAGTTTTACTGCTTGGGTTATTATTCAAGTTTAACTTGTTGGCATGTTTTAAAATAAGTCAGTTTGTTAAGATGAGATAAATTATAAAGTATTTAGCTTTTCTTTTATTCTCATTTTCATGTTAATGTATTTTCTTCCATTTTACTTAATGGTTATTCTTTAGTAATACAAGTAACCTAAGTAATCTGCTGCTGTGGCAGACATAATTTTCTACTGACAGTGTTTTATTGATCAGTTTATTTCTGTTTATATTTTTGCCCTACTGGGGGAAACAGAGTTTTATAGCTGTGATAGTCCTGAGCTGTAATTCTCAGTGAGCCTACATCTGGGTGATTGCAGGCAAGCCACTTGACCTCAATATGACTCAATTAACCCAGCAGCAAAATTGGGTAAACATCAAAATCTCATTGAAAAGCAGCTGCTGCATCTAAATTGAATTGTCTAAAAATTGCATTGTGACAGCATTGCCACTGAGTCTCTGAAGATCTGAATTTTAATTGTTTTTCAGTCATAATGCTAGATGAAAATGTCTCTAAAAGGCATGCAAATAATGATGTCTCCATAGTTTTGCAATGACATTGCCTGTATGGTCAATTGCATTTAGAGCAAATCTATAAAGTGGCTTTTTACAGTTTTCTGGTTTTTTTCATAACCATTTGCATGTATATTTACTTGCAAGGGGTGTGTATTTTTAAAAATTTGAATCAGATAGCAGCAATTTCATCTTTAATTCATCATACAACCTTAAGAATTTATTGATCTTGAGGGAAACCTAGGAAACACGAAGATTAAAAGAAGTTTAATCAGGTTTTGAAAAATGAATGGCTCAGTCTTGGGAAACATTCCATGACAGTTATTGCTTTTTCCCTTGATTTGAATATGGTTCTTTTCCAGTTTGCAGTATCTGCTCCCTATGTGTGCTTACATTTAGGCAATGTGAGATGTTCTGCACTTGAGCTGTGCTACAAAACCTGTAATAAAAGGTTGTAGTTACAGTACGAGTGTACCTTTTTCGCAGGAATGGTGGAGCCCACACTTTAAAAGTCACAGGTGGCCTAGGTGTCTTCTCTCCTGGCACAACAATAGTAATGCTTTGACAGGATTTGTCTTAATGTCTAAGGAAATTTTTGTGATCATAATGAATTCAAATTATTATATATATATTCAGACTTATCTTCCTCATACAGTCCTTTTATAGGATTGTAATTGAGGATTTTTGTTGCTATTTTCCTCAGCATGCTAAAGAACCTATGGCATTCTGAGATCTTTTCAGATCAACCATTTGAAAAATAATTGCTTTTATTATTAATCAGTCCAGTATTCTGGACATTCAAACACGATGGCTAGTAGCAAGCCATACATATTTTTTTTTTCTCATGCTGAAATTGGTAGTGCTCAGTGAAGTCAAACTACCCAACAGCCAAGATCCAAGCATGGAATTTTCTGGTTTTCCATTATTTGTATTCTATTCCGTAGGCGTTGCATCGTGATTTTTATCTCCTAATTATCTTTTATTGTGAATTTCTCATTACAATGAATACACTTGTGTTTTCTTAGCCACATGTAACACACACTCTCAAGTGCCAGCCAGTTCAGCAGTGGCTGTATAGACAATACATATTTAATACCATACATGGCTATGTTCTACTCTACATGTTATCTTTTGAACTATGACCAGAACGTAGTGAAAGGGATGATTTTGTGAGTCAATTGATAACCTACAGAAAATTTTATTTCATATAACCAAAAAGAGGTTATCAGTTGATTATTCTCAGTCAATACATTTCCTAAAGGAAATCACATGAGGGAAATCTGATATTTGTTTCAGTATGGAACCAACTTTATAGGGCAGAAATGCCTCTGTGTATGAAAAACAATTTTATCATTGTTAACTATCAGTGGTCTGCTTACTTTTATCACAGCAGAGAGATCAAATGCCTTGTAGTGGTTTAAAACTTAAAGTTCCTGATATGACTTACTAAACAGTCTTTATATTAACTGTAAAACATTAAATATTTGGCATTTTGTCTCATGGAAAAAAACCTAATGTTCTTTAGAAAAAATAAATATCAGTATCCTCAATTTAGTGGATAAGTGGAAATCTCAGTACAGGAATCTTGAAAATAACTGTAGTAATGTAAAAACACCATAAAAATTGCTAAATATAGAATTAATTACCACATATTGTGAATTGGACAGAAGAGCATATGGACCTTTGGCAACATGAAGTTCAAGAGTACACTGTCCTGTGTCTGCCAATACAGACTTAATGCTTTAGGTAGTCTGATTAAATAGGAATATTTGCTTACAAAAGGGTCAAAAAAATGAGGTTTAGTTTGGCCTGAGTTAGTTTCTTATATGAGAAAATCAGCGCAGCTGTGAATCTGTGCTTTCAATGGACACTACTTGTAACCTTTCACTTTTGATTATTTTTTGCTCCTGTGTCACAGAAATTATTGTAAAGAGTTAAAAAACTATCCAGAATATGACTCTGTTGCACTGAGAAGTGTATGCAAGGGTGGATTAGCATGAATGTTTCAGTGGGTAGTTACGTGAAAGATATATTCCACAGCAGTTTAAAGACAGACTTGATGACTTGCAGCTGAGAGGATGATGCTTTAAAAATTCGATACAACTATTTATCTATTGATTGATCTATCTATGCTTTCTCTTCCTCCTTATCCATAAAAGGGGTCAAACAATTAAGAATGACTGAGAAGAAAAGTGAAAAGGTTTGCATCATCTCCTGTATGAGTTTCAGACAGGTTTTCTCTTTCTCTTTTTGCAAACAAACTTGGGCAGAACCAGCAGTAGAGCAACTTTTTCCAGGTTTTTTACACTACAAATGAAGTCTGTGGGTACTCATAAACCCTGACAAGTCCCCCACCCTTTTCTCTGAGATGTAGGGACCTCCTTGAATTTGCAGTCCTTCCCTGTGCCTGGGGTTTCTGGGGGAAAGCAATCCCCACCCACACCATGGGACATCTTTTTGAGGTCCTCAAAGCTACCTTAGTTCATGCTGCATCACCGGCTTGGTCAGATCCCAAATGGCCCTTTAGAAACCCTTCTGCATGTCTGTATGTGGTGTGTTCTGTTTCTTCACTCCTGGGTCATGTCCCCTCATCAAAGAAGAGCACTTCAGTGGGTAAGCTCCTGCTGCCTATGAACACCATGGCCTGGGTAATGGTATAGTTAACTCAAGAGTATAAAATGGAAAATCAGTTTGGAATAGTAGGTCATGGCTTTCCTCACAGGATCTCCTGACTTACGACTCTCCTACGGGAAGAAGACAACCTTGGTGCACACATGTATTGATTACCCTCCTTCGTAGCTCCTTCCTGTGTTCTCTGGGACGTCTGGTTGAGTTGCTGGCTGTGCTTTTCTTCTCTGTTTTTTTTGTTTGTTTGTTGTTTTTTCCCCCAATTTTTATTTCCCTTTGAAAACCTATCAACTCCTGCACCTCCTCCTTGCCTTAAAAAGCTGGCCCAGAGTAGGGTAAAAGGGAAGAAACGTGGGATAGGAGAAGGCAGGAGTTAGGAGATCCCACCGTGTCACTTCTGTTCTCCTCTTATGTCACATCCTCGGACATCCCTAATATTTAATTTTTCACCCTCATTCCTTTTCTTTTTTTTCCATAATTTATCTCGCATTATGATTCGATTTTCCCAAGCTCCTTTCCCTTTCCTTATTTAAGGAGTGAAGGGAGATAACAGAGAACTTCGTTGTACAGCCTGATTCCTGTCCCTAACCGGGAAAATCAGTATGAGTTGCAGTCACAGGTATATGCTCAGAGGAGAATAATACCAGAAGAAACCATTTTCATGGAGAACAATACATAAGCACACAGTTTGCTGTATATAATGAGTTTGATAAATATAGTGATGACTAGAAAGGACCAGCACATAGTTGTCAAAATTTTGTAATTATTATTACTTTAAAAAAAAAAAGAAACAAAGAAAGAAAAACAGATGTATGTAGTGGACAAAAATTATTCAGATTCTAGTTATTTTGTTGCTTATTTTCTAGGTAGTCTGATGCAATACATTCCCAAAGTTTAGTTTTATAACAGAATAATAACTTTAATATTGATATTAGTATTGATACCAATATTAGTACTATTAATAAATACATGTACTCTAGATCTAAGCCATCTTTAGGAGCTCTTAGTTCAAAAAATCTATCTGAAAAGAATGCCTGGAACTGCTCACATTTTGTATTTAGCAGTTGAACAATCCTAAATTGCCAGTGGTTTAAACACTATAGCAAAGCTTTCTGAACAACTTTGTTAGCAATTGCAGTGAATAAACAGTCATCATCAGTATGATCAGTAACAGTAATTTGTGCTATACAGTACCTTGCTGATAAGGATCTGCAAGTCTTTCACACAAAAATTTCACGTGTACATGAAGCAGATAAGCTGGGTTAAAGAGAGAAATAACACCTCCTTATCTTCCTAGAGAGAACACAGTAAAAAGTAAGACTAAATGCCAAGTGTCAATTTTTAAATGTGATGAGACTTCAAAATATATTGTATTATGTGATTTGAACTGGAGAAGTAGCAGAAATTCATTAACATTAAAGCCTTTTGGTGAGCTTTTCATGGTTCTTTCTGGTAGTTTAAAAGCAAGCAACCAACCAAATGTTATTAAGTGAAATATTTTTTCCTATAAAGATTACACATTTTCATGGACAAAGTTTGTTAGAATTTCTTCACCAAAGCAGCTGTCAAACACGAAAACAGGCTGCTCAGGGAAGTGGTGGAGTCACCATCCCTGAAGATCTTAAGAGACATTAGATGTGGCACTTAGGGTCATGATTTAATAATGGACTTGGATATGCTAGGTTAATGGTTGGACTCAATAGTCTTAGGAGACTTTTCCAATATAAATGATTCTGTAATTCTGTGATTCAGTGTTTGCTGTGGTCAATTAAAATGCCAGAATAATTTTTGAATGGCTGCATAGAGGTGGTAACTATGATTCCATATGTGGCTTATAAGACCTGACGCCTGTATGAAGAAAATCAAAAGTGCTTATTCCACAGGTGCCAAAACAGGACACTTGATAAACTGTCATGGACAGAAACTTTTGAAAGTGACTAGAAGGAGAAAATGAGTAAGTCTAAAATTCACAGGGGAAGTGGTTTTCCTCAAGCACTTTACTGTAGATGGACTGATAACATTTGTTATATTTGTGTATACAAATAAAATCTAGATCTTCAAAAGACCTTTATGTATCTAATAATATGGTGAATTGTATTTTGCAAAAATTGCACTCAGTTTCCCAGGGAACCCTTTCCTAAGGAGAGAGAAATTACCTGTCAGTGAGTCACACTTGGTAAGATATCTTCTGCTGTGTGCAGACTCTGCATGCAGTGTATGTAGAATTTAAGAGCACAGAGAAGTTCAGCTGTTATTTATTGCCCAATGCACAGTAGACAGTTGGCAGTGCCAAGCTTCAGTATATTTCCAACAGAATGTGTTAAGCTTTAGTATATTCTCAACATCAATGAGACTCCAGATGATTGTGATGCTGATGGTGAAGTAGACATTGGCTAGGGAAAAGTTGGCCTGTGTTGCTCCTTGAGATGGGCTGATCCTCAGGCACACAGACTTCCTCTGTTCCCAGGTTTTATTTTGGTTTGTGGTTGTTTTGGGTGTGTGGGTGTGTTTTTTAAGATATCACAACTTTCATGGTAGTGTGTTTCCTTTGAAAATCCTTACCTATTATTTTCTCAAATACTACAGTGTATTTTCTAGTTTTGTTTGGCTTTAGATTACACATACTTTCACATCCTAAAACAATTCTCTCAGCAGATCCAAGACAAAAATTCACAGTCTCACAAAATATGTGGAGTTGGAAGGGACCCATCCAGATCACTAGTTCCAACTCCTGGCCCTGCACAGGATCATCCCCAAGAGTCACACCATGTGCCTGAGAGTATCATACAAACACTTCTTGAACTCTGTCAGTCTTGGTGTTTTGACCACTTCCCTGGGGAACCTGTTCCAGAACTCAACCACCCTCTGGGTGAAGAATCCCTTCCTAATATCCAACCTAAACCTCCCCTGACACAACTTCAGGCCGTTCTGTCCACCAAAAAGAAGAGGTCAGTGTCTGCCCATCGTGTTCCCCTCACAAGGAAGTTGTAGACTGCAATGAGGTTTCCCTTTAGTCTCTTCTTCTCCAGGCTGAACTCAAAGCTACAGTGTGCACATTTGCCTGTGGATTTGATAGTAGAAACCCTCGTCTGAGGATGGCAGGGAGATGAAAAAAAAAAGTAGAATTCAGAATATACTAGTGAAGTACTGTGTAATATTACCCATCTACCCAATTTCCCCTGGAAGAAATTCACAAGCCAATGAGGAATTTTAGTAGTTAGGAAAATAATGTGTTTCAACTGCCTTTGAGAATTCCTTGTGCACCATTCTTTCTGAAATTTCTCCGTCTGATAATAGCAATACTCAAAAAGCTACGAAAGAGACTTTTAGTTCCCCAACACAGTCTTTAAAAGGCTGCAGATTTTGCTTTATAGAAACTCTCTTGATTTGGTTTCTTTTTGGGAGTGGAATATGGATTTCGTGGTTCAAAGTGGTATTTAACTCACAGTTAAGCTGTTGCAATTCTAACATTGGAAAATGCATACTCATGGAAATGTTCAGGAAAGGCCAAAAAAACCTTATTGTTAACTCATCTTGGGTAAACTTATTCAAGTCCCTCAACTCTCAAATGTTTACGCACTGTTTTACTGACTTTAACATATTTATAAATTAACTATGGAGATTAATGTCATTTTAATGTTTATAAAATGTCAGTTTCCTTCTTTATGAAAAATATCAAGTTAAATTTTGAAAGGTTTCAAAGTGAGTTTTCAATATTGCTCTGATGACAATGTGAGTCTTATCTCTTTGATCTCTTACTGATTTTTTAATAGCCCCCAAGTTATGGCATTTATCCTTACTATTTTCTGACCAGTTAATAATTGCACACTGTCATGTAAAAACATGCTAAATTCTAAAACCAGAATGAAGAGATAAAATTCTATCTACAGTTATAAATTTCTTATTATTAAGTCAAAGAGAAGGAATTTTGAAATAGAAATGTACAGATCTAGTATCTGAGGATCTGAAAACATTTTTTCTTTTTAGCTTAACCTGGCTTAAATGAAGAATCATATCAGAATAAGTGAAATAATCTTCAAGTGCTACATTCTAAAGGGCATGATGATCCTGAAGTATTGAAATATGGGGTGTCATTTACCAGCTGCAACATAAGAAGTTATGAAATGTTCTTCAGGACTCAAAATGTCCTTAAAACATGTTTATATCTCGGATTATGGGGTGGGACTGAACAACGTTTTTAGCTGCTTAGAACACAGGCAAAGTTGCTATTACACTGAAAAGTGTTAAATTTCACAATTAATATTCAGCTTCATAAGGTGCAACAAACATTGCTAATAGATGATGGTGCAAACCAAAATCACATGACTTCATATCATTATGTATGACACTACTCTGAGATTATGCCTTGAAAAATTTAGATACTTATAATCTTAACAATTTTTTCAGTAAGCTTTAGACATGCCTTATAATTTCTACTGGAACTGATTGTAATCTATATATAATTTCTAGAATTCCCAAAGAAGCCTATAAGACTTGTCTTGGTTTGAGACAATTTGGAGGGGTGGAGACCTCAGAGAGAAGTCTCTCCCCTTGGATTCAATAGCCCTGTTTTCTCCAATACAGAGAGAGAAACCAAATACACCCAGATGTAAGTGAAAAAAATAACTCTTTACTAAGAACACTAATAGTGATACTGATAAAACAGGGTTAAACCAACCAATGAGGAGAAACTTCCTAAACCCTGTCCACGAGACCAAATAGAGATGGCAGATGGATTTTTTCAAGTCCACCTGGAAAAAACACACTTGGCCACAGGATATAGGCAAGATGGCCACTATTTCACGTGGTTTGAGTTGTTAATCACTAGTAGTTCAGTCTCTTTAAAGAAGGCAAAACACCAAAAAGCCAAAAAGGCACATTTGGAGAAAAAAAGAAAAGAAAAGGTGGGTACCAGAACTTTTGTGTAACCCAGGACTGACCATATTTTCTATAGCTTGGTATTTTTGAATGCTAATAAAGCATTTCTATGTGATGATTGATATTGCATTCTCTAGACCATAATTTTTTAACACCATAGGTCTACCAAAGAAAAATAGACTTCTAATAACTAGTGATCATCTTTCTGTATAGTTTTCATAATTGCTGGTACTGTTCTCATAACTCAGCAAAGCCTAGGAGTCCTATTTCATTTTTAAAATAAGAACATTTAAATTTTGCAGAACCATTTTTGTCACCAACGAAAATACTTTGGTGCATTTTTTTAATATCATATTCTTAGTGGGTCAAGTAATGGCTAGAGTTAAGAAGTCTGCTTTTCTTTCTGCATTTGCAAGGTTTTGAGTTGCTTTGCTTTCAGTATAAACCATCCTGCAATATCTTGGAAATATTAATAAATAATATAATAATATATAAATATAATAAATAACTGAATAAACACAAATACTGTGTAGACTTCTTTATTGTTTTAAATATGTCAGTGTTAACATTATTCATCTATTAATAGAAAAACCAAAAAGCAGTTTACCATAGGAGAGAATAGTAAAAGAAGTGGAGAAAACAAATAACTTAAAAAACCCCAAGATCTCATGAGGCTATATCTTATCAGCTGAAGCCACAGTGCTTTTCTGCACCATTTGCCTGCTTTTTTGCAACTTTCAATTTTTGTTTCATAGTCTTCATTAATATCTGAGTAGTTCCACAGCTGAATTTCATCTTGCTGGTTAATGCTCTAATCACAGGTCACTGAAATTATCTATCTTCCCTACACAGGGCACTTTCTGATGCAAATCATAGGAAAGGTCTTCATGCAGGTAACTAAGGCATACTGGTAAATTAGTCTGGGTGTTTTTGTTTGGTCTCTTTTTTTTGTTGTTTTTTTTTTTTTTAGTTATTAGAAATACTTAGTTTTCATCAAAGTAATCACAGATTTTTTTTTTTCCTCATGAAAAAAACAGTTTTTAGTTTACTCCTTGGTTTTCCATGAAGGAGTGCCTACCTGCAGTTACTAAAGATTGTTTTTTATAGTATGTCCTGTATGATTTTGTGTCTGTGTACACAATAGTTATTTTTTTGGGTGGGGTTTTACATTGGCATATGGGTCTTTACTCTGTTAGCTTTGACTGTTTTAAGTAACTTTCAAATCTGCTCGTCTTTGGCATATGTACTCTTCTGAACAGAATTCAAGAAATAAATATCTGACTGTTGAAATCACACAATAATGCACTGTACTATAATATGTCTGAAGAAGCATATTTTTTCCTTGGCACCATATGTAAGAAATTTGAGTCACAGCTGGTTATACAGGCAATATTCTCAAAGTGAGAGTTTTTTCTCTCTGCTTGAAAGGCTATTTTGTTTAGTTTCTTTGAAAACAAGAAATTGTATAGTCATAGCATTTTCACTAATGTGATAGAGGAAGGTGTTTAAAAAATGTATTCCACAGAGGCAGGTTATCTTAGGATGTCTGCCACATCCTCTCTGTATTCACCTTATCTTCTCTCTGTTGTCTTTCCCATTTTATAAATATGCTATCTGCAAGTGTAAATCTCTCTTTAACCTGTGTCTCATGAGGTGCTTATTTAATTGTAACTTAAACACCCAGACAGATATTTTTCTGTTTGTTTCCATTTGTTTCTGGAGGACACTCTCCATGTTGCAGCTGATCCCATTCCTATTTACTTAAAATGTGTAAGTGGTCTTCATGCTCTGCAGCAACTTCTCATGGATTTATTTTATAAACTAACTTAGTATTATTTGAACGGGTTTATTTTTCTGTTCTCAGTTCTTCAGACGAAAGTGCTGTTGGAAGTGAGGAATATTATCCATCAGCTTCTCCTGACTACTTGCATGAGAGAAAGAGTTTCCTTAAGACTCCAATTCCCTGCCCCTGTATCAGTTGTAACAAGATTTTTTTTTTTCACTTCGGGAAATTGAAAGCCTCAGAAGCGCAGCCTAATAGCCTCAAACAGAAGTTCTAGGTCTTATTTACCTGGGGCAATGCTGGCCCCTCTGAGCCGTGTTCACAGGTCACCACTCTTATGGCATGTCCGGGGCATGTTGCACAGAGATGACACAGGAGATTTTATACTCCTGTTTCCAGTATTGGCTCTTCCAGGGTGAGCTGAGGAGACACGAAGTCTGATTAAGCCCTTGTGAAGGCACACGTTTGCAAGCTGACTGAAGAATTAATTCCACCTTTTCTTCCTCCTCAGGCAGGAAAGAAACTTACCAAAAAACAGCCCGGCTCTGAGTCTGTGGCACTAAGTGGAAAAGTTCCTATTCACTGAAACTAGCTTTAAATCAGGAACAAAGTGACCTTAATCCTTTTCTGTGATGCTTCAGAGATCATTCATCTCCGAGCTGGGCTTCCTCTGGGCCTCTCCTCCTGCCAGCCCTTCTGCCCACCCTGACTACATTCTGCTTCTCCTCAAGATACAAAATGTTTCAAACACTTTAAAAGTTCAGGTTTTTTTTCCTCGATGATCTACCTGTCACCAGTTACAGTCTAAGCACACCCCTCCTTATTAATTTTTCAATTAAAAAAAAAAAAGTTTTGTGAAACAAGTCATATGACTTTGTGTCTTAAATACTCTTCCTCCTCTTTATGAAAGGTCTGTTCTTTTCTTATGTAAGATTTTCAGTCATGGGCTTTCTTCTTGAGTGTTTATAAACAACATCTAAAATAGGGAGGCATTCATTTTGACTGGAGAATTTGACACTAGTAGAATACAAATAATGTGTTACAATTATAAGACTTGAACTACAGGGAAAAATACAAGGCTTCTGTTTATTTTCAGTATAAAGTAATTTGTAAAAGTGAGTTTAAAACTGATGTGTTGAGAGATATAATTTGTAAAATCCGTGTTCTGTTGCGAAGATTTATATGCCTCTGCTGTTGAGTATCTGTGACCTATTAAAGAGATCACAGAGACCAGCCTGCTTAGTAAATAACAGCCACATCCAAGTTGCTTCACGTGGCTGAACAATGAAAGCATCCAAACTCTTACTTAAACCTTTTAGAAATACAGAATTCTGTGTCCCCCTCAGTCTTCTTCCCTGGGGAGCAGGCCAGATTGTTTGCATGCAGTGTAACACTGCTACCTCTCGGGACCTAAAGCAGTAACTGTGCTAGTTCTGCTGTACAGTAATACCACTTGGCCTCCTTTTCAGTTACTCCTGTGTGTTAATTAGAATATAAGATTAAATGAAATAGAATTTTCACAGAGAGATGCAATGTGTTTGAATAACAACATCAAAGTATGGCTAAGGAGGATTGCTCCATGTCTTTTGGAGTGATTTATTTTGGATGATCTGCTGATCAGAATTATTTTTGTGCCTTTTAGTTGTTCACTGCTGTTATTAGATTTACAGGAATGAAGGTTTAAAGTAATTTTGAAAAGCATTGAATCTTCTAACAAAAAGCTACATTTTCTAACTACAAACTGTTTAATACTGGAGATGTGGCTCTGTACCTACAGCTACTCCTCTAACTCCAGACACAGTCTTTGAGCCAGTGCTACCAGTGATTTGAGAAGCATTTGAGAAAACTTGTTTGAATCTGCATTTATTTTTCTGTTCATAACATTATATGAGAGATCAAGATAACATTCAAGATGTTTTTGCTATTGATGTAGGAAAGGAAGACAAAGTTAAAATATCAATCATAGTCAAGATAAATTCATGGCTAGGCTTCATGAACGAAGATTCGAGAAGTCAAGATAAAGAGAAAGCAGCAAGTACACCTTTAAAAATTAGTAGACAAAGTAAATTACTTCAGATTTAGAAAAGAGCTCTGGCTTCAGACAGCTCTAGGTATAGTCCTTTTATAGTCCTTTCTAAGCACATAGTGACCTCCTCCATTTGATTCAAACCATTTCTTTTGCAATGCAGTTTTATTCTGGTCTTTTTAAAGACAGATTTTCAGTCATGCTACATTTTATGGTCTTTTTCTGCCTTTTAGTATTCAAAAAAACTTGGTGTTGTACATCAAAGTGATGTTCTTGTCTAGTCTCCAAAAGCAACGCTTAAACAAGTAATGCTCCTGCCTACCCTGTCATCTTTGTGTTAGTTCTTTAACCTGCAGAAAATGATGCAACTCATGTCTAATTTTTGATGATTACAATATATAATAGCCTATCTAAAACAAAGTAATTTTTAATGTATGAGGATATTGCTGAGGAGGATAGTATAACTAATAATATAACTAATAAAATATCATGAGAAAATTAAGCAGCAGTAAAAATTGAAATTATTTTTTTTCTCATACCTTTGAGATTCAAAATTACTTTCAGGGCCAGTAGGAAGTTAATGATTTGCCTCTGTGGTGCATTAAACTGGGCTGGCTGCCATATGCCCACCCAGCTGCTCTCCCACTCCACTCTCTCAACAGTATAGGGGGAAAAATAACATGAAAAAGCTAGTGGGTAAAGATGAAGACAAGGAGATCACTTACCAATTACCTTCATGGGAAAAACAGACTTGACTTGGGGAAAATCAATTTAATTTATTCCAAATTAAAAAAAAAAAAAAAAAAAGTGTAGGATTGTGAGAAACAAAGACAAAGCTAAGAACAGCTTTCCCCAGTCTCCTCCTTCTCCCCAGGCTCAGTGTCATTCCTTCTTCTCAACTACTCTGCCTTGTCCCCACCAAACCAGTGTGGTACATGGGGATGGGGAATGAAAGTTGCCGTCAGTTCATAACAGTTCGTCTCTGCCATTCCTTCCTACTCACACTTTTACCCTGCTCCAGTGTGGGGCCCCTTCCATGGGATACAGTCCTTCACAATTTGGTTCTTCAAGATTTACTCCACCTGGGTCCTTTCCACAAGGTACAGTCCTTCAGGAACAAATTGCTCTAGCATGGTGTTATGATCCAGTTATTAAAATTATTAGAAATGCCTCTGCCCAAATTAAGGTGTAAATGAGACCAGATGCCAAAGTCAATAGTATGGGGTTTTTTTAATGGTAAATGTGAGACAGAGAAAGAGAGATAGAAAGAGATAGGAAAAAGGAGGAGGGGGAAGCAAGGAAGTGACAGAGAGAGATTAAAACAGAAGATGTATCCCCACTGTGGAACCCAGCGGCATCCCATCAGTCTGGTTCTTCTGGTCTTCTTTGTTGAGGGTTCCACAAAAGATAGAGTCCAGTGGATTAATATATGCCCAGGCACCTCGCATGACAGTCTCTTGGGACAGGCTTTGGATTTGTTACTTCACTTGGATCATATGCAGTCCTCTAGTGGTGAAAGGCCTCAGAAATGAGTTGAGGGGGGTGCTTTTGAGGTCTTTGATGGTTTACAACCCCTTCTTAGCTGCCTTTCAAGTGAATATCCTGTGTGTATGGGGTCTTCCCAGAGTGGGGCAGGGATTTACTCCATCAGTTTGGTGTGGAGAGATTTTGCCATCACACACCCGAAACCCTTCTCCTCCACCACCCCTTGGGTCTTGTTTACTTCTTCTCACACCACAGATGATTAGACAATAGTCTTATCTCAAGTCCCCCTTCACATTCCAAATTCTAGTTAGGCTTCAGTGGTCACAGACAGGGAGTTACTTCCTTGTAGTTTGACAAAAAGTGGTTCTCTGATTTTGACAATGTTTAAGACATTACCACCATTTCAGTCCATCACTCATGGGTCCTGTATGGGATGCAGCTCTTGCCCAGAAAACCTGTTTCTGCATAGATCTGCCCAGTCCTCTTCCTCCATGGTGTGTCCTCCTGCTCCAGCTCGGGGTTCTCTATGGAGTGCAGGGGGATTATTCTCCAGTATGATCCTCCATGAGCTACAGGGGGACAACCTGCATCACCATGGTCTTTTCCATGGGTTGCAGGGGAGTCTGCTCCAGCACCTAGCAAACCTTTCCCCCTTTCTTTTTCACCCTGCTTAGTGTCTGTACAGCTGTTTCTCAATCCTTTCTCACAGCAGCTGCACAATATTTTTTCTTAAAAGCATTCTTAAATAAACTTTCCTTTGGGCATGGCCAGCTTGGCTGCTGGGCTCAGCTATGCCCTGAGGTAGATCTATTGGAGACAGCTGGAATAGGGTTTTTCTGAAGTAGTCATCCCTAGACTTTTCTCACACAGACCACCTCTGAAACCTTCTGCTTATTAACACCTGGCCTTATAAACCCAATACAGCCCTTTATTTTGGCTGGTTCTTCTAATCTGCCCTCACATGTTGCTGTTTGACGGTCTTAGTCCCTGCTGTTTAGTCTACCTGGATCTTGATTTCACTCCTGCTATTTCCTCGATGTTACCACCCTGCTGTTCACACATAGCTACAAATAGTTTGTGTAAACACTGAACAAGTGGAGGGCAAAATCATAAGTCATGAGGATGCTGTAAATGAAATAGGAATGTAGATTTTTCTTTCATATTTCTGAGACTTTCATCACGTTAATGTTAATTCAGAGGTAGACTTGAAGTTGGAAGGTAAGTGTTCAGACCTGGATTTAAATTATTTTTGTGATATTTAGTGATATTTTCATGATATTACTGTCTGTGGGGAGTGGGGACATAGTCTTTCTGTTTTGGTTCTTCCTCTGCAGAAAAACACTTTTACACTTCACAGGTGATGAGGTAAATGTATTACAGTGTGTGAAACACTTGGCTGCTCTTGGTTGACATCAGAGGCAAATACCTGAGCTGGAGATGGATGGGGTTCTGTGTCAGATTATGTGTGATGGCAAAGTGTACCTCACGTACTTTGGGTGAGATTTTTTTCTACTAGTCATAGTGATCAGCTGTCGTCATTGTAACAGCATGTTGTTCATTGATCAAGATAAATGATTACAGAATTATTTTGTGTGCTATACTCTCTGTTTCTTGACTGGATTGCTGGATTTGTTTCAGAAAAAAACGAAGAAAAATAAATCTGAATTTTCTTGGTTTGTTTTTTTTTTTTTCCCTGTAATAAGATTTCCCTTTAAAGAGGGAAGATGGCTGTATGAAAACATATCTGAATTAAAGAAGTTTTCAGATATTTGTGTGAACACAATATCACTTTACTGCATGTTTGTATTTAGTGAATAAAAAAGAGGTAATTTTTATAATGGTCAAATAGAGCAGCTGTTTTGAAATCCAAACTGAATATTCATAAACTCTTTTCCTGCCTGATTTGACTGATTTGAGCTTTCAAAGTCTAATCCTTCCTCAGAAGTTGTGCTAGAATTGTAACTAATAATCTTGCTATGTTTATACAACATGCAAACACACATATGGTACATATACAGGCATTATCTTCATATTAGCTAGTTTTTGTTGACAAAAAGTTGATAGATCATTTAACAAATATATAATTTGCTGACTTTATTTCAGTTTTATAAAAGACACTGTTATAAAAATGGATATGACATTTGCATTTCTGTTTAATTGCTATGGAGTGAACATAAAAAGATAAGAGAGCCAAGAGAGCTTATTAAAACTGAAATGAGGGCAAGTGATAAAAGAATGATATTATAGTGGTGCTGCAGTTAGATCTGACACTTGCCCCACAAAAACAATCTTATTCACGGATTTTTTGGTGTGGAGAGAGGATTTAGGGTTTATGTAACAACTCTCTTCTCTTTTGAGCTAGATTTTTATATACAGGATCTCTCCATGACTCTATTTTAACTTGAGGGCCTCAGTAGCCCTAGGGACATTCTGGAAAATAATAAGACTTTTCTGCTGCCCTGAAGTAGCTTACTTTTGCCCCTCCTTTTGCCCCCTCTCCCTTTTTCTTTCCTGCCTCAGAATATGCCATGCCGGATGTAGGGCCCCTGAACCTCACCATGGCATGCCACATCTCTGGATTTCAACCCATCCAGTGAGATTTACTAATGGAGAATAATGTTTGAAAGTATTCAAAGGCGTGTGTCATAGTTTGAAATGTTAGACATTTGAAAACACTAGTCTATGCTGGGCATGTAAATGAGCTAAGTTCACAGTGAAAAATAAAGTATAATCATATACCTTAGTCATAATGTAAGTACAAAGAAAAGTAGAGATAAAGGTATACAGTAATCATTTAAGTCAAGGCCATTCTATTTTTTGCATTAATGACATAATCAAGACAATGCTTCTCTAAGGAAATTTGTAAAAGTTCTCCTGGTTTTCTAACATTAAATATCTAGATAAATATCTAGACTTTCCTCTGTTTCTGAATATCACATACCATCTTGCTGTCTGAAATCACCACAGATGATATTTTTATTGAAGCCATGAGTCTAGCTGTGCAGGGAACTACAGTGGGGAACTGTCTTACAGGAATCTATGTGCTGGAACAGGAAGCCTATCCCTCTTATGGTGAGGCATTTCAGCAGATTGTGGCCAAATTCTGCTTTGTCAACAGAATAAGCCCCGTTCTGCCAAGTGTTCAGCAGAGCCTTCAGTCACAAAGTAATGATGAGCTGTCACTGAGCTGATACAGGAAAAGAACTCCATTACACAGCTTTTCCCCACCAAAAAAAAAATTCAATTCTGTTCTCTGCAAGGACATTCATAACTCCTGATATGAAGCTGTATTAGGTTGTACAAAATTTGAGGAAATCTGCTTAAATAAGTCAAATCTACCCAAATCAGACTTACTTTTTTTGTGTCCGGTCTTGCTTCTCTAGAAATGAAAAATAATCTAGATGATGAAATCTAAAAAATGAGGGGCAGTCCCCTGAAATGCAAGAGCTTTCTGGGACTACGTTATGAATAGTGACAGATGAGACAACCTCAATTATTTCTAAACAAAGTATAACCATGGGATATGGCTTGTCCTTCAAACACACATCTTGTTTAAATAATTATGTGTGCTGATGCTCTGAGGGAACAACTTCCAAACCCCAAAATTTCTGGATTTAAGTCATCCTAATAATTTGATTTCTCTCTGAAATGAGAAGGTACAGGAGTAAGAAACAAGTTGTATTTGTGCTGAACTTGTATCTTGCTATAACAAATAAGATTCATGTGCTAATAGTAGTTATAGGTAAAGTTTGTTTTGTTTTCTTATGTTTTTTTGCAGTTCCACTGTTTACTGTGAAACAGTAATATCATTAACACGCATTGCAAAATAGCTGAAAAACTAAAATACACACATGAAACTAGGAAAGTTACTCTCATACTGTTTTCCTATGGGTGTTTTTATTGTCTGAAAACAACTTTGGTTTTATAACAATTTTATTTCCATAATAATAGACTGGGTTGCTGTCATGCTAAAGGGCTCTCGGGATAACTCTAATGTCTATCAGAGCTACCATACATTAAAATTGATGCTTACTTTAATGCTGCAATATATTTTAACATATTTTTGAGTTCTGGCCTTCTACATAAAACTGCAGTGTTTCAGATACTTTGACTGCTGTGAGAAATGAGCTTATTCATTTCCTCATTTAAACATACATAAAATATAGAAAACTTCTATTTGTTGTCCCATTTCTGATAACATACCCTTCATTTCTGAGGCAATTTACATTTACAATATACGTATATCTATGCATTTGATTAACTGCTGTACTACAGCCATTGATATTTCGTAATGACTGAGGTTCAGAAATTAGCTACTTAGAATATTATTTAACACACAACAGAAAAAGTTGGTAACTTAATGTGGAACCTTAAAGAAGGTGCAAATAAATTATTAAGGGGAAAATATTCTGTCGTCAACACATTTTACATTAACAATAATGACATGCTTGCCACTAACACACAATGACTATATTTAAAAAGGAAAAATCTGCCTCTGTAGACTGAAGATTGTAGGCCTTCTGCTATTGCTCTCAGTAGTAGCAAGAGTCTCTCATAAATTTCAACCAGCAGAAGGAAGCAGAATATAATATGAGGAATTAAAAATCATGTTCCTCAAAACATTTATGTTACATTAGTGCCTTTCACAGTTCAATAAAACACTTTTCTTGCATATTTTCTTTGGTGTACTACAATTTCTGCTCTTATTCAAGATCTCAGCATTTCATTGTTGCTCTTTATCTTTCAGACATTGGAAAGTGAAGTACTTATAAGTTATTTTTCTCCTTAAAAAAAAAAAAAAGGAGAGATAAAGGAGAGAGAAATTACACAGAAAGCATCACTATTATGGAATAGCACTTGCTGATCCATAATTACAATGGAAAATTTCCCATAACAATCTCTGTTAAAAACCAAAATACTCCTAAGTGTCTCAGAAAGTAACGGATTTTTCTGATTATTATTCTCTAATAGCTTAATATCTTTCTTATATTGTGGTGCCCAAAACTGCGCACAATATTCAAGGTGAGGCTACCCCAGTGCAGAGCAGAGCGGGACAATCCCCTCCCTCGACCGGCTGGTGATGCTTTGCCTGATGCCCCCCAGGACAGGGTTGGCCCTCCTGGCTGCCAGGGCACTGCTGACTCATATTCCACTTACTATCAACCAGGACCTCCAGATCCCTTTCCGTGGCACTGCTTTCCAGCATCTCATTCCCCAGTCTGTATGAACATCCGTGGTTGCCCCATTCCAGGTGCAGAATCTGACACTTCCCCCCTGCTGAACTTCATATGGTTGGTGATTGCCCAGCCCTCTAATCTGTGGGGGTCTCTCTGGCAGACCTCCCTGCTTTCAGTGGAATCAACAACTCGCAGTTTTGTATCATCTGCAAACTTACTTAGTATCCCCTCCAGATCTGTATCTGGTTACTAGGTTCAGCTGACTCTAAGAAAGACATCAGGAGTCGAAGCACAAGTCATGTTTTTGAACAAATGTCATGAAGATAGCTATTTAATCCAAATTGTTCTGAATATTATAATACTTGCAAATAGATATTAATTCATCCATAAAAAATGTGACAGTGTTTAATCAATACAGAAATTCACAGATTCTCTTTGTTCTTTCCCAACACGAAGAAAAAAATGTGACTGAAATAGACTGCAGAAACAAAAACATAAACCAGAAAATGTGGTACATAAATGAAAATATAGGTTAAATTTTCTATTCAGAAGGAGTTTATGTATTCATTTGTTCTCTACCAATTATAAAAACTGATGGCAAGGGTTTAAGCCATAGTGTATTTATAAAATGAACTAAATTGTGTTATACAGCTGTTGCTATATTTAGATAGTGGGGAATGTGGGGGTGAAGCTAGGTCACAAATAACAGCAGATGTTAAGCTGGCAGTACCAGCAAAGCTGGAAGCTGTGTCCTGCTACAGAAAGAAGCAGCCAGACAAGCTGAAGTGGAGATCCTGGATTTTGCATTTCTGACAAATGAAGTGGATTTTTCTGTGAGACCACCACCAAGAAACAACATGTGAGAGACGTCTCTCCTATTGTCCCTCACACATCTGTGCTGAAAGGTGTTATACAAAGACACTGGCACATAAATGTTGTGTCATGATCCAAATGAAAAAGAAGGGACTTTCAATTATCTGAAATGCATTTAAACTTGTTCAGTTTACCTTTTTGTTTGAGATGTGAATTAAAATGTGTAAAGCAAACCTCATTTTCGTGAAATGAAAATACCTTACATGGGCACACTTGACTTAGGTGAAATTATTCAAAGCTGTCTGCATAGAAATGCTTTCATACATTCATATTGCCTCTGTTCACATGACTTTGGATTTTCATGTCTGGATATTCTTGATGATTCTTACTTATGAGGATGAGAAGCAAGCTTGAAAACTAAATCAAGAAAGGAAAATATATAGCTATGGTGTCTGGCAGCTACTTGTGCCTTATCCTTGTACTGTTTGGGCAGCTGAAGCCTCTGTAACCTTTTCATTTTCACATCAGTTGATTAACCTGATGGCTGATAATAATATGAGACAAGGAATAGTATGATTTCATATACTTGAAACTTGAGGCTCTGCTGACTTCTCAAATGTGTCATGTTCTACTTGGGCTTTGCCACTGGAGATGGAAACGTGGCATTAGGAGAGTGAAGGTGCACAGCTGTACATTTTTCACATTATGTTAAAAGATGAGGAAAACAAGAATTAATTTATTTGGGGATGCTGCAGAAGAAGGGAATTAATAATTCTTTACCATGGAGTCACAACTCATGGTTTGAGAGCCTTTCAACAAAATGTGTGTCCCTTTGGCTGTCCCAGCCTCTTTGAGAAAATAGTTCCAAGGGATCCTTGAATAACATTTACCTAAAATGGCTCACTGAGCTCTGTTTTCTCCTCTGTAAAGCTTATAATTTTCCTACACTTTCCTTTGAATGTGTGCATGTAAAGATGGCTTTTAGTACATTTAAGGACAGATATTCAAACCAGAAAGAACCTCTGGAGTCTGGACTAACACTTTCAACATTGGGCAGAGTAGGTAGCTGGGGTGGGTGGAAGTCCTTGCTTGCCTATGTTTGTCTTTAGGGATGCTGTTGATATAAACATGATTTGAATACTGGTTTCTGTTGCCTCAGCTTCCATGACTCTGATCTTCAGCTACAGCCTGAAGTGGATCTGAATCACATTTTAGAGCTTAAATTGGAGTGAACTAAAAATATTTATCATGTTGTTACAGATCACACTTAGGCAATTTTGGAAACTATTTTGTGGTAAGGCTGTTCTTATGAACACAGTCAAAAATGGTTAATAGATAAGTTTCTCGTGTACTTTATGGTCCTCAGATGAAGGACAAATCCAAACTGTATTATATTCCTTTGTTTAACGATTTGTTTCTTCAAATCCTTCTGCCTTTTCTGCATTTAGTGGATTTCTCGTTTGAAAATTCAGGACTTGGTCTGAGGTCTTCAGTTGTATAAATTTCATTAAAATTCTTGCACAGTTCTAAAGTTAAGCTTTGCCAAAACCTGACTCTTCTGCAGAAACTTGCTACTTTCTTTTGAGTTCTAGCTCAATCTGCCCACAGCAATGCACTTACATTCATCTGTGAGATGTCATTCTACCTTCTTTTTAATCCTGCAGCTGGTAAAGAAGACTGACTGATTTCTGAATTGTTGTTTCTTCTCGGGAAAGTAGGCTAAAACAAGTATAACTAAAACTGTTGTGTTGGGATTTGGGAGGTTTGGTTGGTTGGTTTGTGTGTGTGTGTTTGTTTGGTTTGGTTTTGTTGGGCTTTTTTACAACTGTAGGACTCATAAGTATGGAAATTATTTACTTTTTTAATTCAGGATTGTAATGAAATCCCATTAGAGAATTTTCAGGAGTCTGCAGAAGCGTCATCAGTATGCTAGAAACAGTTAGCTTTGAAGCAGTAACCTAGTAAATGTGACGATTTTTCACGTATTCCCAGTTTTACTGGGTAGATATGGGAAAGAGTTATGGAGAAATCTTCAAGGGAACCTTATTCACATACAAATTTAATCCTTCTAATATGTATAATAAATGTCATAATTGTTGGATATCTCTGTCCATATCTACCTTGAATGAGTAGCTGATAATGGAACATGAGAAATCTCTGTTCAGAAAAGAACACACTCATGCAGAGTTAGCAAGAGATAAATATCTAATCATTTAGAAACAAGACAGATACCTTCAAGGGATGTTCTTTATGCAGCTGCTCAACAGCTGAACAGAAGACCCTAACTTAGCATTTGAGACTGAACAACAGGATCTGCCTTTAGCTGAGAACGATGGGTTGCAATTGTGTAAGTTCAGCAAGGAAAGAGGTGGAACAAGGGAGAAGCAATTCAGCTGCATCTTTGTTTCCAATAATGTTTTCAGTGTTATTACTATAAAAGAAGGCCAACTCCATGTGCAAGAGGGATGATTTGGTGATAAATACATTCCAGTATTTGATGACCTTCTGAGTCATCGGGATGTAGTAACACTCAGTTGTTCCTGAACACAGAAGCACAGCTGCTCAAGTGTGCACTGTTGCACCAAATGGTAAACATAATTCTAAGGGCCTCTACCTTCAAAAAGTATTCATTTTTTTCCAGCCATTCTCATACCAACTGTATGGGGTTTTTTCTGTCCCTTCTATATAATACTTGGAAAAAGTATTTCTGTTTAACAGTTTCACTCCACCCCTTACAAGTGAAAAACCACCTGAGAAAACAGATGTGCCATGAACAACAATATATGCCACTTTGCAGGAGAGGACCTGGGGGTTCTGGTGAAAACCATGCTGAACATGAACCAGCACTGTGCCCCAGCAGCAAAAAAGGCGAATGATGACCTGGGCTCCATTAGACAAAATGTTGCTAGCACGCTGAGGGAGATGGCCCTTCCTCTTTACTCAGCAGTAGAGAAACCACACCTGGAGTATAGTGTCTAGTTTTGGACTCCCAGGAGAATCTCTCCTATAAGCACAGCCTGAGACAGCTGGGGCTGTTTAGCCTGGAGAAGGCACAGGTGCATCTCACTGATGTATACACATATCTGAGGAGGGAGCCTGGCTCTTTGCAGTGTTGCCTGGTGACAGGACCAGAGGCAACAGGCACAAACTGGAGCAGAGTATTGTGTCTGAACATCAGGAAACACTTTTTGCCGTGATGGTGACTGAACCTGGAACACTTTGCTCAGGAAGGTTGTGGAGTCTCCATCCATGGAAATATTCAAAAGCGGCTTGAACATGCTCCTGGGCAAGGTGACCCTGCTTGATCAGGGAGGTTGGACCAGATGACATCCAAAGCTCCCTTCCAATTTCAACCACTTCGTGATTCTGTGATTCTATAAATGAAAGAAATGAGAGGAATAATAAAACTCTATTAACTTGTAATTTTCCAAGGAAGTCAAAGTACTGCTTTTCTGGCACAGGGTGCTAAGTAAGGTATAAAAATTGTTCTTCTTCATGCTCATTGGTTCCCAAGAAAAAGCAAGTGCCATCATCTGCTGAATTATGAGGAGATGGTATACCTAGAGGCGTTTCATGCTAGCGTATTTTCCCCCTACTGCAGTCTGTTGAAAGCTAAAGGGATTTTTATCTGTAAGGGTACACTTCACAGCTTTTTATACTTCTGTCTCTTTTGGTAATATACATTGATTTACTTCAGTGAAAATATTTAGTATCATTCTGACAGGTCTCCATTTTAGCACTTCATGACTCACTGGCCCAAAATTTTTTCACTAATGATCCTGGGAAGCCTTACTGAAACATGTAGCTAATTTAGAACTAAATTTGTAAGTAGCACTAAAATATTAAATGTACTATTAAATTCAGACTAGTAGTAATCCATATTTTACTCACCCTTTACACTGTGTGCAGTACAATGCTTTTTTGATTTATTCCTATCCTTTTTAACAACCTCTAAAATTTTTACTTGCAATCCATATGTAAGTGCTGTTCTCTGGAGGAGTTTCCATACAATGTATTTTAGTAAAAAGTTGTTTTTAAAATTCACTGTCGTTCATGGTGAATAACATACAGGTGTAGTATTAATTTGCTTTTAAAATCTTTATTTGGTAACTTTCTTGAAGCACATACTCTCTCTGCTAAGTTTTACAATTATTGGAATTCCTAATATATCCGATTTATAAGCATGTATGTATAGACATAGATTATAGCAACGTGTGTTGTAAGAATATGAGACTTTTCCTTTAAAGTTATCTGTAAAACAGTTTTAACTTCAAATAAAATATGTTTAGATTTAGATTCATATACTGTAGGAGTACAGAGCTGCATTATAGAAAAATTTTTATATTCCTGAACTGTAAGAATATGGATTTTTTTTTTCTTTTATCTGAAAGGAAGTTTTAATTTCAAAGAAAAGGTTTGATAGGGAAAGTAGTTAATTTTATGTAATTTTACTTTCCATATAATTGCTGGTACAAGTTCTTAATTAAGATTATTGTCTTAATTGTGTCCAAGTATTTTGTACTAGGAAGGTGATGTTTTATTAAAATCTGGAAATCAATATCAGATTGATTCCAGCTCTTGTAAAGGAATAGATTTCACTTAGACTTAAAAAAAGACAGAGATCACTGAGAAAAGTCAATAACATAAACATTTACTTATATGTTTTTTTTTCTAGTTTACCCACAATAGAAGCTTTAAGATATATTGAGGAAAAGAAAATTAAATTCCCTTTCTGAGGGCTAATTTTTATTTAATTTTTATTGTTCAAAGGCCTTTCATATCAGTCAGTAGCTCCCTCTAACACAAGGCAAGTGTTATTCTCATGCAGTTAGACTTTGACATCCTCTTTTGGCAGTCTTGGAGAGGAAACTTGGGATGGCAACATGTACCATTTGTGTCAGAAGAAGATAAAATGTGAAGGTTTTGGCTTCCAAGGATGGAAATGGGCATTAAAACCAAACAATATTTTCTGGTGTGACTAATTCAAACCTATTACAACAAGTATCTTGCAGAGCATTGATATTCAAATAGTCCTGGAGGCTCATGTGCACTGGGTTATTTCATAGTATCATGCACATAATTAGGTGACCCTCGAGGGAAAAAAATCAGTGCTTATGTAATTCAATTGAGGTCAAAAGCAGTTTTCAAACTGGGTTGGCCCCCCAGGGTATGGAAGCAGGAGATAATTTTTAAAGCACAGAGGAAAATTCCAGCCGGCTTCTGTCCACCTCCCTCCACTTTTCTTCTCTCTTCCCCATGCCTGCCCCAGCACTGGCAGCTCAGTTGGTTCTGGAAGCTTTGTGGAAAAGGTAATCTATAACTTCAGCTGCTGGAACCAGGGAGTGTGGGAGTCAGCCATTCCAGAGTTTGTGGGCAAAAACCCAGACAAGAACAACGAGCAAACCAAAACCAAACCCAACAGAAGGGAACCTTGCATGTAAAGTTTGTGAACTGCTGTCCTGAGCAAATGGTCCGGAGGCTGCAGACTGCTGGGGGCATCAGATCCTGCCACCAAGGGGACCTCAGTGCACGATAGCAGTTCTGGCTGCAGCGTGGTGCGCTGGCCTTCCTCACTCACCATGTGGCCCAAGGCCTCAGGCATGTCCTCAAACAACCCCACTGCTATGTAGAGGCTTTAAAAATTTTTGTGCTAAAGTTTTAAAGCTCACAAAGAGCCTTCGGAGCTACTGGCCGAGAGCACGGGTAGATTATCAATAACGTGTTTTTGTTTCTCTCTTGAATGAATGCTTTGCTCTCCAGCTTTCAGGCATCCAAATAATTCTAACAGAAGTTACTTGAACTGAAAAAGGACAAAATTGTGTCTGCAAAACCATGAAAAAAACTAATTAATGAAGTCAACAAAAGTTTTCCCCACAAATGGGGTGGACCATTTATAGAAGATGGATATTGACGTCAGTGACTGTGTTCACTTATTAAAATTTAAAATAAAGCTGTGAAGAAAAGAGTTTTGTCAGACTTTCTTTTTTAATGTCCAGTTTACGAAGAGTTGGAAATAAAGTTACTTTTCCAACCCGGTATGATGAGGGAAAACATAAAAGAGATTTTTTTGGCTTCCTGTTTACTCTCCAGTTTGTTTACCAGAGCGGACAAGCAATGGGTAGAGTCCCAGTTTCTCTTCTTCTGTCATGAATAGGGATGATGAGGGATGCTGCCTGGGGAGTACTGAGCTGTATAAATGCACTCCTGAGCTCTCTCTGGTGAGGCTGAAGAAGAGACTGACAATTACCAGTGGTTTTTTGGAGGAAAAAGAGCATAGTTTCATAAGAGTAACCCATCTAGCCCATTTCAGAGATGTATTTTATAAAGAAATAATGATTTAAGTGCTTTATTTTCTAAGCAATTCCTTTAAATTTAAATGTCAATATTGCAAGTGCTAAAGTTTAGAGAAACTGTTCTTTATCCATGTGTGTTCTCTCATCTGTTTCCCCACCGTCTCATCTTCTTCCCCCTGCTTTTCTCTCTATCAAGTTACCTGTTATTTTACCTTCCTTTTAAGATTTAAATAGATTTGTTATCTTAAATAAAATCCCCCAACAACTTCTTGCTTCCTGTATTTATATTTTGTACTGTTTAGATCTCACTAGTTTAGTGCTTGAAAATCTATTGAATAAAAGAAGAAAATGAAAAGTTTCACTTATATGTACTAAAAGTTTCTAGCACATTTTATGCTACAGTTGTGACTGGACAGATTAGAGAACAGTTAATTGACTAACTTGTCACCTGTTCTTATTACCGTATTCAGAAATGGAAAAAAAAGGCAAACAAGCTAAAGAAACTCCCCAAAAGTATCATGTGATGAGTTAAAGCACAGTTAATTTAGCTAATACAGCTTATTAAAATGCCTTAAACTCACTTTTGCATAATTTTTTTTCTTATCTGGTACTTCTAGCAAGAGAAATATGGAAAATTTTCTTAGTTCTAACACATGAACAGTTTTTATCCTCTTCACTATATGCATGCTTGCCAGAGGGCTCTGCTACCTGCTACTTTTTCTGCTGCCTGAGAGGTTTGACGTCTACTGTATCCTTCATGCTCTAGCTGTAATAGCAAATTCACCTCCTCTTTCTTCTTCTTCATTCCCACCTGGGGACTGCTTCATTTTCTTTCTCTGTTTCTGTTCTGTGAGCCCATTAGCTTGGTTTCCTTTGCTCATACTGTTTGTGTAGCACTGCCTTCTGTGTCAGCCTTTTTGAGTTTTGTTTCAACCCAGCACCCTTGGTTTTTGACACAGAGTATGAGATGAGTCATATTGACAGTGCACTTTGTATTTGGAGTCAGAATAAGAAAGTCTGTCTCACCAGTGGGCATCTGGAACTTTAGGTTCTTTTGATGATACTTTGGACTTTTGAAAGAAAATTCTGTTAGGGAGCTCAGCTAACAAAGAATCCACCCAAAACTTTTTAGTATCTTGTGTCTGACAGTTTAGAAACATCATCTTCAAACAATGAACTTAAACATTCTGGGATATTTCCAAAATACTTCTCTTATGGAGCAGAGAGCCTTAGCTGCATCTGGTAAAGGATCTGCTGTTGCGATGGAAACTTGGATGTGCACCAGAAGGAATTCTGTGTCTGGCAATTGACATTGTCCCTGTTTCAGAACAGAGGTTTTTTTGTAGATCAAAACATCAAATCACAGTTTTTGCACAATTTACTCTGAATTCTGAAAGATCCCTATGTGATGATTTTACTTACTTTGCTTTCTCAGAGAATAGAAGGACAGTTAAGTGCCATTTGTTTGTTTGTTTGTTTTTTCCATCAAGAAATATTTAAATCATGAGGTTCAGTAACATGAACAAAACATAATGCTCAAACACACAGGAAGGATCAAAAGAGAATATTTAAATGTGAAAATTGTATTGCCAAATACCTCCCTGTATATTGCTCCCTGTCATCCAATAACAGAATCCTCTCATCTACTTAGTGTACTCTGAAACGCCAGAGCTTGATGGATTGTTTAGGCCTTCTCCCTATTTCCAAGGGTTAGATCTTTCAGGAGCAAAGAAAAAGAATTTTACCAATGTGGAAAAACAAAATTAGGTGACTTGTTATGATGTTTGCAAGTCACATGATTAAAAAAAAAATATTCCAAGTAGCATCCTAATGGAGGAATAACATAAGGTACATGAATGAAAAAGTATCCTCTAAAAACTATGTGATTTTTAATTGCATGTACAGGTAAGAATGATGATCATCTCTTTAATAGCTTAAAAGCAGCGAGAGTAAACTATGTTCAGGGAATTCATTCTTTCCTTTGCATAAATTTTAAATAACTTTGCTTTATACAGACAGATTCTTGAACAGGATAATAAATTATACTTACAGCTTCATTATAAGGAAATAATTTTGTGTTTATTTTCCTTACAAATCCATGAACTAACTGGATAGCTAAGAGTCATTCTGTTCTAGAATTTACTTTCTAGGACTATTCTCTAATTTTATAGTTACTTATAGAGCTTGCCTTAGAGGGTTACATTTTCTCTGCAAAAATTGGACTCTAGAGTTCTTTGAATTAAGTTTTCTTATTCTTTATCCTTAGGCGTTTCTGTCCCCTCTTATTGAACAGAGAAATGAAACAGATATTAAGAAATGGATCTTTGAGATTCTCCCATGTCTGATACACAGGACTCTGTTGTAAATAAGCAATCAGCTCATAGAGGCTGAGGATGGAGATAAGGAGATGAATGTTTCCTTAGTGTTCTCTGCAGGATCCTCTTTCAGCTGATCAAAGGTCAAATGCATTTATAAAACATTAGGAGAGAAATCTTGCATTGTCACAGTGTGTTCCTGGGGAGTATTCAACTTTACACACTCATTTGCTGCCCACCTAGAAACTCAAATGAAAATAAATAAATAAATTTTAAGTAATTTTGACTGTGAGCCTAATTAAAGCACACAGTCAAATGTGGGAAGGCAGACAATGATTCCTACTCTCTGGCTGCCTGGCTTATCAGCATCCATGAGCAGAATCAGTAATGAGTTTCAGGAGAGAGCAGAAACTAACGAAGGCTGTAGGTAATGCAGAAGCAACATTTTATCCTGGGACATGGGGCTTCAAGGCTAAAGTAAACAAGCTGGTGTGAGTTTGGTTAAAACATCCTTCATTCTACACTTAAAAGGGTCACAAGATTCTTTTTAATTACAGTCTGCAAAAAAGCCACCACTTCCACTTTAAGGAATGCTCAGAGCTGATGAATAGGTGGCTCTTGGTGCAGCGCTCTAATTCCAATTTGTCATTTGTCTGTGGTACTCCAATATGATCCCTTCCCTCCTGAGAGATGCCCAAATGGTGTCTGTGAGCAAGTTGGTTGTGTAGTTTCACTGGTAAATACATGGACCTCTTATTGTTTATTTATTTTTGGGGAAATTGTTCTCAGATACAGAGTAAGGACTCTAATGTTAGCAAGATTTTGATGAAAGGGAGAAATAAACCTTAAGTCATATGGTAAGGCAAATCAATGCCTTCTAAAAATTGCAATTACTGGTGAGAAAGAAGCACAATTATGATGAACAGCTATAAAATACACACAACATTTTTGGTTGGAATGAAAAACAATGTCATGTGCATTGGCAATTATTCTTTTTTTTCATATTAGATTTTTCATTCTGTTTTTATTGCATTACAGAAACTCAACTTACTGTATGAAAGTGTCCATTTCGCTGACAGTGGGTGAAAATGACACTGGACTCTGCTACAATTCAAAGATGAAATATTTTGAGAAAGCTGAACTTAGCAAAAGCAAGGAAATCTCATGCCCTGAAATTGAGGATTTTTTATTTCCATTTAGGGAGCCTGAAATTCTGTGGTATAAGGTAAGGAATGCGAGCGATTTATACCTTTAACAAGATATTTTGCAGTGTTCTTTTGATTTTCATGATCTAAATGTGTTCTGAAACCTAGATTGTTTTAAAATTTGTAAGAACAGACAGCAGAAACAATGATAGAAAAGAACAAACTAATTAAGAGAGAAATTCAAATGCTTCCTTTGGTAAACTTTGTAAGATATCTGTGCATGCTCTTACATCAATTAATGGCAGCAATTTTGCAGTATGAAATTCAGCAGATACTACCAATGCTTTGATTTCTGCATGTATTAAGGTTATATTTACAAATATGATTTTTTTTTTTTAATCTTACGATTATGTGATGATTTCTAGATCTTTACTTAAAGGCTAAGTTCTTGCAAATAGTGCTGCCTGTGGGCAGTGGACTGGAATTTCCATGAACAGCAACTTGAGTTCTTCAATTCTTACTATCTATATGAAATACCCAGTACTCCAGTTCTCAAACTGTTCATAAATTGGAAAATTATGTTCTGTGTATTTTGCCTACATAGACCTTTACTGATGTCTGTGTATATAGGAAGTCCTAGTGTAAGTATGCACTGGTATACATTCTAATTTTTTTTCTGAAGTCTGATAATTTACCTGATAACATAAATGCTTTTAATTATGGTTTACAAGACTATGCTGTCTAATAAGGGAAATTTTGTGGCCTAGCAATATACAGTTCAAATTAACTGACAGCATATCTAAGACAGGAGAAATGTAACCAATTATTTGTTTATTCTCATCTTGAATTTTGTTTTGTAATACAATATTTTTGTAGATTAAAACCTCACCTTTTCTAAGTTCAGAGAGCTTTGATTTTTTAGGTGTTTTTAGAAAGATTATATATATATATTTCTCCTCATTCTCATCATCTTCTGTTTCTCTAAATTTTTTAGTTATAATTTAAAAAAAATTATTTTAAAAAATTATAATCTTTGCCTGAAGCCTGTAGCTGCTTACAGTATAAAAGTCACAGATCACAGAATAAGTGTAATGGTAAAAAAGTAAATTAAATGGGAGCCACTCAGCAAACTAATGTCGAAAGAAAA
>JAYRBT010000001.1:106103261-106151030 GCA_036023395.1 Myiotriccus ornatus
TGGGTGGCGTGGCTGGAGCACTTGTCATTGAAGATGGAGGCATAGAAGTCATTGAGAACCTCAGCCTACTCTTTGTCCAGGGTAGCCAGGTCTTCTATTTCCTTCCATCAAAGGAGAGGGCTGACACTATCCCTATTCTTTCTTTTACTTGCAACATATGTACGGAGGTGCTTATACTTGATATTCCTGGACAGACTCAATTCTTACTGGGCCTTTGCTTCCCTAACCTTCTCCCTAACTTCCCATAAAATTCCCCTGCATTCCTCCCAGGCCACTTGTCCTCTTTTCTATTTCTTTGAATGTGTCCTGTGTAGTGACATTCAAAGTACTCTGAAGTTTCTGGTGATCTTTTAAGTTGAATACAGTTGTCCCTCTTAAAAAAAGAAAGGGAAGAATAAAATAATTATAAAATTAATTTTATTGGGGAGGAAAAGATGTGATGTCTTCAGACAATATGAGAAAGGTTAGAAACAGGGGGTTTTTAACCTTATAAGCACTTATTAAAAGCTCTCTGTCTAGTATTATCCACGGGTAGAGTAGAAGGTAGAGCATCCTCACAGGGTCATATGTATAAGCAACTGCAGTACTGTAAATTAAGTAGCAGCTCATCCAGGAGCACTTAAGGCACTCAGGGTGAGCCAGCTACAGCCCTGTGGGGATAAGGCAGCAGGCTGTCTTCCTCACTGCTCTTTTCTCTGGGCAACTATGAAAGATCACTGACCTAAAAGGATCCCCTTTTTTATTCTCACACAATGCACTTTGGCAGCCTTTCTGTCTCCTGTGGGGAACAGTGGTGGGGAATACAACAGTGGTGGGGAAACCACTGTTGCTATTCCAGACTGTTAGCTATGGATGCAATTATATATGCACATTCTTTTCAGTAGGGCTTTACACCTTACATACCTGTGTGCCTCATGGTGAAATATGGAATAGCTCATATTCTGATTTAGAACTAAAGTTGAAAAGTAAGAATGGAATTCACACATTTAAAAAAAGGCCAAACTCACTTTCTGGGTGGTGTCAATCTCATCTAAGTATAGCTGTTGAAAATTCCTAAGCCATGGTAAACGTGATATTCCCTCCTTTTAAAGAATGATAAAGAAAATTTCCCTTTCTTAGCTTAAATTACAAGCACTTAATGCCACCTCGGGTACATCTTTAAAGTAACAACTATTTTATGGCCCAAATTTTTGTTGGTTTGGTTTGGTTTCAAGTTTGATTGTTTTTTTTCTTTGATCTTAGTGGAACTTTTAAATATTTTGGAAGATCTGTATCTCACACTGAAAATATATTATTGTCTAAGTGATTTGAATCAATTTCCTTCTTATTCTGAGATCTGACTTAGAAATTACATGCTTTGCAAAATACAAACTATGCACTGATTTTTCCTGCTTGTAACTAATTTAAATATTCCTGTAAACAGCCCAGTTGGTACCTTTTGTTTTATGGTTATGCAAATACACTTTCTAAAAAGTTCCTGCAATGTGCAGAGTCATATGTAGACTTTTATACTTCTGGGGGGGTCAGATTAGCAATTTTACTTTTATATGTGGAATTTTAATTAGGGCATACCTGCTCTCTCTGACATAATTAAGAGTATGTTCAGACTTGGGAAAAAAATCATATTTTAACAGCATATTATTAATTTAGTCATAGTGCCCAATGTGGGTCAAAAATATTTTCCTGCAGTGATTTCTTTTAATTAAATATTAGGTTTAATAATATTCTTTTAGTTACTTATAGTACCAAGGCATTTGCAAACTCTTTCACTTTTGCAGGATTTCATCCAGGTCAAATGAAGACTAGCCTGTGTCTGACAGGGAGTGTACATGTCCCCAGTGGAATAATAAATAGTTCTTAATGATGAACATCATAAAGCAAACAGACCCCATCAGCCTTGCAGCTGGAGTATTGCTTATTCAATTCCTCCATGACTTTTTTAGTTTTAAGTATTAAAATATTTTTTTCTGTTCTGTTAAAAGCAGGAAGCCCTTGTATCTGGCAGATGGAATCAGAACTAATGTGTAGCCTCTTACTCCTTTAGCCTGCTTAATTTAACAAATTCGTGCAATAATCTTGAAAGTGCCAGTTTATTCTTTCAATCTTCTACCCATGACTTTTGTAGTCTTTAGATTTTTTAGGCTAAAAGAGAAATGCAACTTTCTGTTTCACAGTTACACAGTAGCTGACTCTTAGTGTTGCTTAAAGTCTGAGATATGTTGAATGAGCTTTGTCTCTTACTTTCTGACAGAATTAGTCTTCATTAGCATAGGAGAAAATCTTAAATGACTACACATATTTATGCATTTTTAGAGCTGGAAAGATCACTGTAAAAATAAATAGTATGAAGAAATAATTATGTTTAAATTATATACCTAACCTTACAGCTCCTACATATGGATTTTTATACATATTTTGTGAATAAGAAAAAAAAAGTGAGAGGGACAAACACACATATTTTGAAGGTTATAGTCTACTTTAAGTGGACTGTATTCTGACTGTGTAAGACAAAATGTTCACCATTTTTTCCCCAAAATATTTGCTTTAATTTTTTCCAGGTGTGCTGCTTTTTCTCTTTCAATGCATTGGCATGCAGAAAAGTGCTGCAATAAGTATGTACCAATTTAATTTTAGCAGGTGCTAAGTGAGAAAAATGTTAAAGAATAAAGAGGGTTGTTTTCCAAGCAGTTAGAGCTTGAACATAGACTCAGCTTGTTTTCTGCAGGTAGTGACAGGGTTGAACCATTCTGTGTACCCAACCCCTCCTTCCTTCAGCTGATCCTGATAGTTATCAGACCTGATGCTCATTCCTTTTGTTCATCATTACTTTAATTCAATTCCAGAACATAGTCAGATAGAAATTCTATTTACCATTATTCTGTGCAAAGACTAATAAAATATAAAGCAAACGATAGACTCATTATGAGAGCAGCATGTTCAAAATACCAACCTAACATTTCAAAATACATAAAATCCTGTAGGTTTAACAAAAACGTGGCTGAAGTGTGGGCTAGATGGTTTCTTTTTTTAATTAGAAATGAGTGATCTCTTATAGTGCAATAATTTTTGTATCACTGAAAACAAGGGTCTAAAGTAATCTCCTGTGTGCATTTGAGTAATAATAATCAAAATGTTTTGTAGATATTTGATTAAAAAATTCTTTATAAATGTTCACTTAGCATTTTTATTGTAAATGGGTTATTCAAAACCAGCCTTATATTAAGACAGCGATGAGCAAAGCTTTATGTGTTTTACTTCAAAGGAAGTACAAATGATGTCATGTACTCTCTGTTATAGGTTGAAATTATGATTTAGAAAAGCAACTTGAGTAATTTAGCAAAAGAACGGATGCAAACGTTAAAGGGAGACAAAATGCCACTTTCATTGTCAACTTCATGGTGACCTTACATTTCTTCCTTTGGGAAATGCTGAATTGGAGTGCTCCCAAAGACCAGCTTTAATTATTAGAGATTATTCCCATCGTGGTCACTGGGTACAGAGAAGCTCCTCTAGATAATAATTCAAAGAATTAGACAGAGCTGAGTGGTCAAAACTTATTTAATACAACAGTTTCTATGGGCTTTAGAAGGAGAGTTTTCCCTCCTTGGATCTATGAATAACTGCTTCCTTTTGGCTGATATGTTTACATGGTTGTCTTTCTGGACAATGTCGTAATTCATGCATAGCATACTGTTCTTTTTCTGTTATTAGTCAAAAAATCCACCAGGTCGTGGCCACTATTGCTGAGTTTTCTTATTTTATTAATGTTTTTTATCCAGTGATATTTTTTTGAACTTCCCTTGCTACAGCCTTGTTCTTCCTCTCTACCTGATAGCATAACTTCAGAAGAGAAGTGACCAATCTTTTGCAGCTTTTGTGTGGACAGTGTAAAAATAAGGCCTTTATAAAACCATAAAATACACTAGAAAGTTTTACATTTAGTATATTAAAGTAAATCTCAGTATTTGCAAGCTTATTTTATTCGTCTTTCTGACATTGTGTACCATGTCCATGGATGCCTTTTCTTATTGTCTACAATGTTAATGAACGGAAAAAATATGTATGGTTTGTGATAGTTGTTTGGGCAGATGCTATGAAATAAAGTAATTGATGATGCATTTGTGACTTCTTTTGGAGTCCTGTACTCCCTGTTGACAATGTGGTGTCAGTAAAAGGTCGGGGGATGTTTAATATGTCGTAATCAGTAGAAGAAATCATAGTCTCTAATGAAAATTAAGACTTCCACTTAAATTAGATATTGTGCAAGAAGTGAAGATTGTTACTGTGCATACTGTTGTTAAAATTATGACAGTTTTGCTAATTTCTAACCATAGTGTTGTTTTAAACCTGATGTCTTTTTAAACTTCTCCTAAACTTTTTTCTGAAGATTTTGTTTCAATTGTAGTTTTGTGTGTAAAGTTAAAAACTAAGATAAAAATAATAACTCCAAACAAAATTGTTTTTTACATCAGTTGAGAAAAAAATTATGGAAATGCCATTTCCCGAGTTATGAAAATTTGTTTGTATGAGTCAATTTCCCTTTCTTCTCGAGTCATATCAGAATATTGAAATATAAACATTGTGAGTGGATGTTGTTGCCGTGATTCTGCTTCCAATTGTTTCAGTTTAGTGGGATGAAGTTATTAAGATAAACTTCATTCTAGAGAGAGAAAGAAGCTGTACACAAAATGTTTATCAAAAAACTGGTTTAGTGACTGCTAAAGACATAGAAGACATAAATCCTTAGCTCAATAATATCTTGAAAAAATTAAGTAAATATGTTGTTAAGGCACCCAAGATGCCTGTTAAACTCCCCTTTTAAAGGCAGATAAATTACACCAAATGTTAATTTTTCATATTATTGCTATGGTAGCAGAAGACTTCATTTTACTTTTATGTTCCCCTAGAGCATGCTAAATCCACCAATACTGTTCTGGGAATTTGTCATTTCCCTAGCTTTTCTTATAAAGTTTTAGATAATTTATGTGTACAGTGAAGTCTTCCAGGATGGTACTTTAATAATCCAGAGTATAAAATGTACAAGTACGATAGCATATGGACCTTGTGTTGCCTCCATCCTAAAAACAATCTGTACATGTTCCAAAAACATAAACACAATGAGACTAACTGAATATTTAGGTTTGAAATGGAGAGCATTTTTCCAGTGATTTCAATGTCTTTCAGTTGGCTTAGGCAAATTTTAAACTCAGAGCTAAGTGAAATTATATTGATAATAGATATGTTCAGGGAGAGATTCCAGATAAGACATGTATCTGAAATCAGTGCAGTTGTTCTTAGAGGCAGAAAAACTTTGTTTAGAGAAGAAAAGGAAAGACACCTCATTTTAACTACAGGAATATCACATAGGTACAGTGGTAACAAAACAGTAGGCTCAAAATCATGTAGGTAGTATCTGAGACATATTCCACTACATTAAAAGAAAGGTTTATCTTTAAGAATAACCCCATCCTGAGATGACCTCAGAAATATTGTTGTCTTCCCTTCACCACTCCAAGAAAAAAAAAAACAAAAAAGGCTTTTTTTCATGGTGTTGTCTCACGGTATTAATTAACCATCTAAAATATCACAGTATATCAACAATATCAAAACAGTGCATATCAAATTTAAGAAGCCAGTTTTACTTTTGATTCTTTTGCAAGTGTGAATCAAGACTGACATCTTAGTTTCTTTGAGCTTAATGTCAATTTGCCCATCAACTTAACATAGCCAATATTTCATCCTTGGATTTTCTAGTTATAAGAGAGCAGAACTGAAGTTAATTTTAAAAATTGAAATAAATTTTCCAAAAATCTATCTCTGCAAAACACCTTGATGTTTTATTGATCATCTGTCATGCAATTTCTTTCGATTACTGCATACATTAATTTTTTAAAAACTTTAAAAATACTTTCTGCATGTTTTAGTAACAGGAAAAATGCATGATGGCTGCATATGAACAGTAGGATGATCATAGGATGAACAGTAGATGAATTTCTTTTTAACCATCATAAAAGGGGAAAACCTGCCCATATATTTCTACATAACTCTAAAATACAGAATTTAGTTTTGAATCTGTCTGAAACTATAGTTCTTCCTAGTTTACTCACCTGGTGAATAATTTGTTTCAATTCTTGTTGGAATCAGTATGGGTAAGACACCTACTGACTTACTGGAAAAACTACAGGGCTAAAAAAAAAGCAGTCAAGAGAACTAATGTTGTATTCTATGGTAATTTATCTGAAAAGTTTAAAAATTGAGATATGTGAAAAATAATAGAAATAAAAAAAATAAAATTATATTATAATTTTACTTCTGATGCTTTACTTACCTGTGTGAGAGCTTAATATAGGAAAACAACTTCACCAATTTGGATTTCTTTTCTGTATGAAGTTGATAACCCACAATAACTGTTTGAATATGAAAAAGAAATTGGAACTAGCAGTGACATTTTCCATTTCTTTAATGTAGTTTTTCCTTTTTCTTTGAAGTATTATATTCACATCCTGAACTGGATTAATTTAAAAATATTGGATAAAACTTCACAGAACCATGATTGAGGAGTGATATAAATCAGTGAATTTCCTCCACATTCTTTAAACAAAGTGAAGAGGGAGTGTAAAAACTGGAAAGATGCCTGTGAGATTTCTCCCTTTCTAAATCATTCTGTTTCTCCTCACTGCATTCTTCCCACGTTAAACAAGAGTGTTATATTTCTGCAGACACAGGATATGACAAGAAACATTCTCAGTCCTTAAATAAGCCCTTTATGGAGTCACTAGTCCCACAGCATAATTCTACTCAAGTTGTGGGAGGTTTATTTATGGTGCATATATGATCTGTTGTGTGGGTTGTTTTTTTTTCTAGAGGTAAGATTCCTCCTATCTAAGCTTAATATTTACACCCTCTGGCATATGAGCTCACTGCCCTTCATAGCAATTCCGTGGCATGACTTGTATCCTCTCTATGCCAATGCATTGAATATCAGATGAGTTGTGTTACACAAAATTCCACTTGCATCTCTTGGCTGTCCAAGGAGCTCTAGTTGACAAACTCAAATGTAGATTTACAATATAAGTATCTAAATTACATGAATCCTACTTTAAGGTTCCATGGTTGTTATGTTTATAATCTTTTGAAATTGTAAGATGGCTCTACATAGTATTTTATTGTTATAGAACAAATTCAAAAGATTCATGTCGGCTTTTCAAAGCAGGCAAGTAAAAATCTGTGGTAAAAATATTCTTTTTCGTTTTTTTTTTTTTTGAGATATACAGTTGAAAAAATAAAGGGCAAGCTTTTGGGTATACAAGGCTGTCTTCACAGCTCAGAGGCTTACTGTACCAGTTGTTCTGATAAAATATATTGCTTCTACCTTGATTTGTCTAAGCCATCATGTCTAAAGAAACATTACTAATTTTATTTTTCATGGTATTTAAGTTTTTGTGGGATGTAATAACAGCACACATTTCTTTAAGCTAGCTGCAGTGTGCAAAATAAGTATAGTGTTTTTTATTAAAATATTGCTGTTTTGATTCATTTTGGCAGTTAGAATAAAGTCTGCTTCACATGTAACACAGGTTGTTCCTTTTTTCATTCTGTACTTTCTTTGAAAGTGATGATTGTGGTTACAAGACAACTGGAAGCTTTCCTTTTATACTTCACTATTCTCTATTCAATGCAAACTAAACATAAAGAAAAATGAGTCCTTGCTGAAAACAAAGGTTTTGGCTTGAGAGCTGCAGTAAACAGAATAAATGTTTTATTAGAAGGAGGTGGGTTATGATGCTTCAGTGTAGAGATGACAAATTTATTTTAAACTACTACTTCTGTTCAGTACTTGCACATATCTTATAATAGGACGTTTTTAATGTTGATATCAACTGTCTTTAATGCTCAGGTGAGTAAAGAACCTGAGGAGAGATACGATTTTTATTTTGTTGTCATATAGCTCTGCCAGCAAATCTTCTCTCTTCCAGACTCAGCACAAGATGGAAGTGTGAGTTGCTCTGAGCACCTCCTGCTTCCATCACAGCTTTGAGCCTGGCACTAGATCCCAAGCACCAGCTGCTTTACAGCATCCTACACTGGACCTGTCCTAACACGCCAACCCCCCGACCCTGGCAGTTTGTGATTTCAGTGGCCAAACCCGGCCTCTCCCACGTTGCCCAGCCTGCCCTGTGAAGGCACAGACTAGAGATGCACTTCGGGTTTGATGTCACTTCTAAGATGTGCAGCAGCAGCAGCAGCAGGAGGTACCTCTGAGGGGGCCACCCTGCCTCCCCATATACGCTGCTGTGGTTGTTCCTGCCCTCCTGCAAACCACCCATCTGCACATCCCGCCCTGGGCAGAACTCAGGGAGCAGCAGTGGACAAGCCAAGGCTTGGGAGGGAAGGCAGCTCTAAAATAACCCTCTGAATGGAGCAGGGACCTCTGCAGGCCCAAAGGGAGCACCCACCCACCTGCCCACAGCCTACAGCTCTGGGCAGCCACCCCTCCATGAAGTAGCAGAGCCTTGCTGAAATCCCATTTTGATTTTTAAGGTGTTTTGTTCCTTCAAAACGATTCCATTACTTTTTCAGAATTTTTGAGCTAGCGTTCAGAATTCAAAAAGTCACTCATGAATAACTTGGCAAAGGGCAAAAAATGCATTGTGATAAGCTAATTTAAATAGAAATAGGCTCATTCCTTTGTGTGGGTTGCATATGTGTTTTGGTTGTTTTTTTATTTTTATGAGCAAATTCAGTTTTCTGAGGAGCTACTTCGACACCATCAGGCAAAAAGAAAAATTAAGGCTTGGTGAAGTGATTGTCATTTTCATACAACAGCAATCCAGACTTTTTGATCACATTTGAGGAGTGACAGTTTCTTAGGATGACTGAGAGGGCAGGAACAGAGATTAGGGAAGAAAAGACACTTGCAAAATGTGGATGATGTGATATTTTCTGGAAATTATGTGATCACAGCAGGAAAAGCATTTATTTTTTTCTCTACTCTTGTGCATAAGTAAAAAGCTGTACATTTAATAGGAAATAGTCCTGTGCAACTACTGTTTTTACTAAGAGAGGCTCAAAAGACTGAAGAAAAAACTTGAAAGATCTATTCTGGCTTCTGAAAAGTCAAGGACATTTCAAAACAGTTTTGCTTGTGCTCTGTAATGCCTTATTCTAATATATTATAAGTGCTAGTTAGCAGATTACATCTCATATTTTCAAAAGCTAAAGTCTGTACTGTTCTGCTCTAGGTGTCTTCTTGTCTATGTGGTTCAAAAGCATCTTCGAGATCTGTCATCGTAGTTTTGATATGCACATGAAGCTGAGAAAACAATGATTATAGACTCCACTTAGAAAGATATAAAGGTAGATATGCCTGCTATGGCATGAATAGAAAGCATAAAGCACTGAAAACGTCTTACTTTAGACTATCATATACGTAAATTGGAAAATATTATAAATAGAAGTCCAGTGTCCTGTTATTACCTAATAGTTCCATGAGGCATGATAATTTCATTTGCTTTTCAGTGTTACTTATTTTTTTATGACCTGTCTTTCGAAAATAGCAGTTCTGAAAAATCATAGAATCATAGAATGAGCTGGGTTGGAAAGGACCTCTGAGATCATCAAGTCCAACCCTTGATCCACTACCACCGCAGTTACCAGACCATGGCACTCAGTGCCACATCCAGTCTCCTCTTAAGCATCTCCAGGGACAGAGAATCCACCACCTCTCTGGGCAGCCCATTCCAATGCCTGATTACCCTCTCTGTAAAGAATTTCTTCCTGATATCCAACCTAAACCTCCCCTGGCAGAGCTAAAGACCATACCCTCTTGTCTTACTGAGAGCTGCCTGGGAGAAGAGACCACCCCCCACCTGGCTACAACCTCCTCTCAGGGAGTTGTAGAGAGTGATGAGGTCACCCCTGAGCCTCCTCCAGACTAAACAACCCCAGCTCCCTCAGCCTCTCCTCATAGGACTTGTGCTCGAGTCCCTTCACCAGCCTCATTGCTCTTCTCTGGACCTGCTCCAGCACCTCAATATCCTTCCTGAACTGAGGGGCCCAGAACTGGAATGTTATTTAAATGTTACTTAGTTGAAAGATAAGCCAAACCCAAACAATATAAATTATGGGGGGTTTTGGGTCTTGCAGGCCAAGTTAAAAGACATTCGTGACTTGAAATTTTCTTTCCATTTTTGAGCGTATGGCAAAATAACTCTTCCAAGAAAACATGCCAGCTGGTATCTGGTTCCTTTATTAAACTGAGTGCTTCATAGTATCAAAGGGCAGAAAACTTGCATTAACATGATTAAAAATACTACACTAAGTCAATAGAAAAATTATGAATTTACTCTTGGGATTTTAAAGTGATTTTGTGAGCAGAAAAGAGAGGTTTTTAATAAGTAAATTGTTACGGAATAAATAGCGATGTGTAGAAGATCCTATAGATCCTGCTCAGGTACATTATGGGGGAGTAAATAAAATGAGGAGACTAAGAAATGCAATTCTGATTCAAACACTGAATTGGAGGTGGTCTTAATTCTTGTTTTGTTATGCAATTAGGTAACATCTAGTTAAATTAACTGAAATACTGTTAAATTTTCAGGATATGGATTGTTTTATCAACATGCATAGCAAAAGGATATTTATTTTGTTAGAGACCTTTCAGCATTATCAGCATGTTAGGATAGAAAAAAAGTTCTTTTCTGTAATTTCAGCCATTAACAGAGAAGGTAGCCCAGTGCCAGGCCCGTGGTCTGTGCAGGATTTTGAGAAAAAAAAAAAATAATTTGCACTGCAGTGGTGGGCTGTTAATAAAAGATTTGAAGACTTTGAAAAGTATATTCATCTACAACTAAGAGACATTTGATTATTTTTTTTACTTATGCAAATAAAAAGCATAGTCACATGACTTTTAAAATAATTTTTATCTGTTGTACTTTTAATTATAAATATTTTAATGTTTTAATTACACATTTACTTAAGCATTCGCACCCATTCACTAAATTTGAATGGATCTTGCTGATTACCAGTCAATAGAAAACGTTTCCATTTAAAAAAGCCCTTCTCTTTTATTCTCTGAAATCTTTGACAGCTTTTTGAGATGAGAGGGGAGGAGAGAGACAAGCATTACTCACGCTGCTTGTGTGTCTGTTTGTTTTGTGGGGAGAAAAAACAAACATAGTTTTAAGACTGTTCAGCTGTATTTGACCTTCACCAAATTTTTGACCACCATGTCTTTGAAGAAATATGTGGAACTTTCTGCCCTGGAAAGAAAATACCCTTTTAACAGGAGAAGGATAATTTAAAAACTCTTGCTATATTATTAGAAACCTCTTCTATGAGATAAGAAGCAGATTTTTAATGTCCATAATAATGCACTAACTCTTTTTCATGAATAAGATGAGAGTATTGCTGGGAGCAGGGGAGGAGTTGCTGTGAATTCAAACCAAGACAGTAGAACAACTGTGGACAGAGTTTTTTAGACAAATGTATCTTTCTTTCTATTGTGCAGTGGGAGCTGAGGAAGACACAGCCTTAAAGATTTGGTGGGTATGGGAGAAAATGAATATGCAAATATAGAAGTAATAAGAGACTTCCATTGGTAGAGATGGGAAAAATACACATAGAGAAGACAGTGATTTTTATTTTTTTGTATACGGGAGGCCCAGTGTAAATGCATTTATCATTTTCACTACTGTAGGAATGTGTACCATTTTTCACAGGATAGTACTGACACTGAAGACTGGTGCCCTACTCAGAAGTCATGAATATATTTTAGTGAATACAGTTATATCTGTCATCATGAATGGCTGCTGTAATCACAGCTTTTAAAACCCATTGTTGGCTTCAACAGTCCATGGCACAATGGAGCTCTTCAGAACTACACCAGTTGTTGACATTCCATTAAAGAAAACACTATAAGTGTAATGAATATACTTAGATTTCTTTTTACTCTGTAGGACTGATTGATAAAAAGAAATAGGAAAGGGAGAGAAGAACAAGAGGACAAAGAACTGTGAAAAGTAATTAAATATATGAATGCTTGGGAAGGGTAAAATACTACTATAGCTAGACTATTTGGCACTCTTTAAACTATTAAATGGATTTTTTAAAAGATTGTGTATTGTTATATCATTAGGATTATCAGAGCTATCATACTGAATTTTTTGTTAAAAAGAAGGTTATGTAAGACTTTTAATTTGCCATTTATGTACCAGCAGGCTCTATAACAACAATTTTACAAGATTTGCTCAGCTGAAATTATGAGTTGTTAGATTCTAGGAGAAGTTTAATGGCAGTGGGTATTTAGTTAATTTATTAATATAAATTTTTATATTCCACTGGAAAAGAATGTACCCTACCTGAATCTCACTGAAATGATGCGGTCCTGTAAGTTTACTGCCCAAGGTTTGTATAGGTTAATACAGTGAAAACATAAGCCAAAAGCATACCTAGACATCATTTACTTATTTAAGAAATAATGATTTCCCTCTCACCACCAAGGGGTAGTTTTCACAATCATTTTAGAATTTATATTAAGTCTATTGAAGAGTTTTGCCTTTACATGTCAGCTTTGCCTTTACCTGTCATCATGAAATATTTCAACTGCAGTATGCAGCCTTTTCCTGTTTAAAAACCTTTGTAATTGTTGTCTTCATTCTAAGGAACATAACAAGTGAGAGGCTCCAAATTGCCTTTGAAGCTATTACTATGTAATCTACTGCATGATTTGGGTTTACTTGCTTAGTTGCTTTTAATCTAAGAATGGCATTATAGCAAAACAAACAGCACTGTCAAATATATGAACCCATTTTTCTACCCCCCCTAAGGTTATCTTGGTTACCTATACAGACATTTGAGAAATATATCTGCATCTTATGCACAATTGTTAAATAATATCAAAACATAAATGCATGAAGAATATTAGAATAGGTTTTTAAAAGACGGAATTAATATTTAATATGGCTTTGTTATACAGATAATCTGTCACAGCCAGTAAGATCTCCTCCCCCTGCTGCACTGAAAAAGTGCAACAGCTTAGAAATATTTTTAGTTTTGTCTGGTAAAATTAAGGTGGGATTTTTGCGCCCTCATAACAAGTTGTTTTAAAGTAACCTTGACTGTTTTTTGGAACTTGATCCACATCTGGTACTCCACCAAGCATTGTTATATGGGTTAGATTGCAAACTGCAAATAGTTAAATTTTAAGTCTGAAGGAGTTTAACAACTAAACAAGCACTTAGAATTTTTCTAATTGGTTTTTCATTTATCAAATGCTTACATTATAAATCAGGCTTTTAAGAATTACTTGACAATCTCTTGTTTTCTTTCCAGGAGATTTATTTCTGCCCAATACAATAAGGAAAAATTAGCTAAAATTACTTTTTTATATTAAAAAAAATTTTTTTGCCGGAGTCACGAGTCTTAACGGCCAGTGAAATATGAATGGAGAAGTAAATGAAAATAATATAAGTGAGAACTTAAAATGTGTGGAAGTGAAGAAATTTGGAGGTCACATGTTAGAAAAGGCAAATACTGCAGCAAAGGAGGCTCAGAAATCTTAGTAAACATAGTGGCAATTAATTATTAGGATATGCTGGCTGAGAGGTCAAAATGTTCACAAAGTCTTTTTTCTGAGTGACATGATTTTGTCACTTGCATAGTGGTTCCATCAAATGATGACTTTTGTGACACTGCTGGAATCAGTGAAGTGTCACGCCTATCTGGCATTTATTCTTGAAAAACAGTCTTACCAACCAAACAAATGAAGAACTCATTTCAAACAGCTACGATAATACTGCATTGCAAGAACAGGAATAGGCAGGAGCTTTCTGGCTGTGTCCAGACAGTTCCAGGTTTGGAGATGTTTAAAAAAAAAAAAAAAAAAGTAAACCTTTAGTTTCGCTACTGATGAATTCAAAGACTCAGAACTTAAAATGCCTCTTAATCTCTCAGTCATCTGTACTACATTCATAAGAAAAGGGAAAAAAAAGACACTAAGTTTATACCTGTTTATAAATTATCAGGCCTGTCTCATTATGATTCCTGTCTGACAATGCCTACATCACACAAAATACCATTACAGTCAGCCATAACTGGCACTCTTATTGGTAATCTCAGAGCAGATGAGATGAATAGTTTTGAAGGCTCTGCTATCAGCCTCATTGTTAGGCTGAGTCCCAAAAGTACATTAGAGGAGATGAGAACAGGAGAGATGAAGAAACCTCTCTGCTCTGGTTTGTGGATTAATGAAAGATTTTTGTTCATGATAACATGATTGTTTGCTACTCAAGATAAATAACTTCATTTGAAATTAAATACTCTCTCTCTTGTTTCTAAACTTTTTCCAATAGTTCAGCTGTGGCTGATATAGAAATGAAAAAAATAACTCTTGAATCACAAATCAACCTGTTTAGTAAGGTGTTGCCTGGATTCAAATTTTGTTTGGTTGTGGGATTTTGTTGTTGTTGGTGTTTTTTTTTTTTTTGTTTGTTTGTTTGTTTTCCACACAGAAAGTAAGAAAATTGGATTACCTGTGTTAAAATTTAATTTAAATGTATTGATCCCTATTAAGGAGATACCCAAATTACTCCTGCATGGTGGTCTGCCTGGGGATCAGCCAGGCTTAGGTTAAACTGCAGACATTTATGTTGAAGGACTGTGCTGTATTCTGATTATCTTGGGCAGTGTGTCAGCTTTAGTATCTGTTTAACAGTGTTTTTACCAGTTGGACTTAAGGGTCTTTTAACAGATGCACTTATAAGGGTCTTTTCCAACCTAAATGATTCAGTGATACTACGATTCTATGAAAATAGCTGTGGCGTTCTTCTATGTCACTACAAGATCCCTTCAGCCCAGCTGTATTTTGCAGCCACACAGTTCAGCAGCTGACAGTAGATATTAGTTTGTGCACTAACTCTTGACAATGGCCGGAAGAGGAGTCTTTGCTATTTACATTAGAAACTCATCATTGCTGTATTAGATCCCAGAGTTCACTTGGTATTCTCTGAAGGTGTAACTTCAAAAAAAAAATATTTTCCAGGTTTAACATTAATTTGGTGACAGTTATTATGAAACCAGTGTGGTATATGTATTTTAAAGGTATTAAAGTCATTAAATTGTAAGTCCTTTTAGTTAAATTTTAGGCAATTGTTTTGAAATAGCAATTTATAGTGTAAAAATCAGTATTAGCACTCTGAGAGGCAGTATGACTTCAGAATGAACAGACTCCCACCAACTAACAGGATAACTACTAGTTTTAGCATGTTCCGCCTATCCCAAAATGTGAAGGGAAAGCAGAGCATTTTCACTCTGCTGTCAGTGTTCTGCCCAAATTTAAAACCATTGCCTTTAAGTACATGGCTGTATTGCACTTCTACAGCTCCTATCTCATCAGCACTGCTGCACAGCTAAACACTGAACTTTCCTCTGAGAGCCAAGACAGACACTGGAATTTTCCATAAAGGTCAACTGAAATTTCCCCTTGCTGCTCTCAGTCTCTCTCCCCGCTGGGTCTCAGGCTGCCCACAGCCCTACCCCTCGAAGCTGAGCTGTGCAAAATGCTTTCCAGCAGCACCCACTTGGTAATTGTTTTTCTGTCTAAAGTGCTTCTAAAGTAGGCAACATGTCAAACTGACAATGAAAACTGCACAATACCCAGTTGCCTCTGACTATCAAACCTCCAGGAGTGGTGTTGGCAGGTAAGAGCCACTCATTTCTAGTAATCTAGATTTTCCTAGTCAGCTGCAGGCTGTTAAGAAGACAGGTTGGATGTGGCAGTGCTAGGACGCATCATTAACTTTGCACTCCGTAAAATGCAGAAAATTTTCTCCAATGCATTTTCCAATCGCTTTATTACAAATAGAGTCATGCAACACTTTGTGTGCTTGTCTTTCCCGTCACAAATTCTTCTGATCAGACTCTGAGGGACAGAAAAGTATCCAGATATTGACTTCAGATTCTATAAGTCCAGCTAGGTTCATAATTTTATTATGTGCCAAACAGCATTTGGATATCAAAGTAATGCAGCATTCGCCTTGAATAATTTATAGAAAGAGTTTGTTTTGTTGCTTGGGTTTTTTTTAAGTTAAACTAGCTAATTTTTAAAAAAAAGTGTTTTGAATTAACCCTGCTCTGAGTTTCAGAATAGAAAGACATACAAAAGGAAACCCATTAAATATGTAGAACTACATGATAGGTAGTTGCAACTTTGTTTACCCAGTGCACATTGCATGGATAATAGCGCAGGCTACTGTTCCTTCCTGGATCATCATCCTTAATGGAAAACTTTCATTAGCCCTTCACTGATCCTCAGACCATTTTAGGAATTATATTCCCTTCCTCTTATGTGGCAGTGAAAAGGTGGGTCAAATGGGACTGTTATTCTGTTTTCCCAGGAGGTCAAGGCTTAAGAGTTAAAAGATACCTCTCTCTGACATTAGTGCTGCTTTTGGCAAGCAAAAGATGATTCTGGAACCAGGAGTAAGCTGTTTTCAAACTCTGAATTTCCTTCAGGTAAACCTTTCAGCTCTGGCTCTTGCTTATTAAGGAACTAGATACCTTATGAAGTGAAAAATAGGCGTAAGATTCCTAGAGCCGTAGGTACACACACAGATACAAGGAAGCAAGAATATAATACGTTGTTCAGACCTACAACATAATTCCCATGAACCAGTTTTTCCCCTAATTGTGACCCAAATTGAAAAGACTACATCTTTCTTTGTCATCTCATGGTACACTGGGCTCTTAGCAACCATTTTTAATTGCCAACAATTCTCACATTTAACATACCAACTGTAAATATTCAGTTGGTTCCAGTGATTCCCTTCACTACAGCACTGCTGACTTATTTAGAATTACCTACCATCAAAATAAAAATTAAGAAAGTAAAATTGTTTAAATGTATCCTCTTATGATTTCAGTTAAATAAATTTCATGGAATCAGGTTAGAACTGGATTCACCTGAAGGACCAGAATATGATCAAAGTGCAGTAGCACTATCCTTTCCATTGAAAAAGGGAGTGATATTTTTAAATTTGCTTTCAGTGACCAAGTAAATAAACAAGCTTTTTAAAACATGGGAGGAACTGATTAATTAAAAAAAAATAATCTCTTTGGAAAAAGTCTGTGCAGCAAAATCACCTTAGAAGGGCAGTCCTATTGTTTCAAAGCAGTCCATCTTCTATCCATCCACAAGTTTTCAGTTCCTTGACAAAAAAAAAAAGAAAAAAATTAAAAAAGCAAAAAACCAGAGTGACAGAGAGAAAAAAACATGGTATGGGGGTAAATACATTTTCTTCAACACTTCTTATCTGTTCCTTAAAGGAAGAATATTTTTATTTCTGATCCTCATGCAAACATTTTAATAAATGTCATTAACTGTGAAAATACAAAGCAGAATCAACTGCTTGAAGGTAGAAGGAATGTTTCCTCTGCATTTGATATTTAAAATAGGTTCAGATTGGCAGAAGGCTTTTCTAATATGATAGACTGCAGCTGATTAGAGATCTAAGCTATTGCTGAAATTGTTATTTCTATAAATTATCATTACCACTGAAATTCCAAGAAAACTTGTTGGGGTTTTGTTTGGTTTTGGTGGTTTTTATTGTTGTTGTTTTGGAGTTTTTGTTTGTTTGTTTTTATTATTATTTGGTTTTGTTTTTTTTATTTGGTTGGGTTTTTTAAATAAATCACTTTGAACTAATGCTTTTATTAGAAAATTATGCAGTATACTTTCAGTCTCCCTTCTGATTGCTTTCTTTGAGATATAGATGTTAAAGTAATAATGACAGAGCCAATAGAGGGGAAAAAAGGAACATGAATTTGTATATTATCTTAGCTGTATTCTCAAAGAAGAGAAATTTCTACTGACAAGTATAGGATGACATTAAAGGTCCCTTTGACAGCAGCTTCATCCCTATGAATATTTTACAGGACCTGAAAAATGGTGGTTCTTTCTTCATAGTGAGAGACGGAGGTCAGTAGAATGTTTTGTCTCCAAAAAGAATTGAAAGATACAACCTCTCAGATGAAGGTGTGTTAGTGGCATGTATATTAGTAAGGCCATGGTTTGGCAAGTCAAACCTCACTGACATGACTAATTCCCCCATTATAAACACTGAAATTACTGCCTTGTGTGTGTCAGAATTATGTTTCAAAGTGTAGTGAACTCTAGCCCTATTTGTGATTGTTTTTTATAAGCTTTAGCCATAAGCAGAGACAAAGAATTCTCATAAATTGTTTGTTTATATTGATATCCATGCTACAATTACCAGCTTCCTTCATGAGGCATTTCTGTCCATCAGAAACTTCATACTCTGATAAACTTCCCTTAGAAAGGGAATATTATTTGTGCAAAAGAGTCTTTAAAGATTTTATTGATGTGAGACTGTTTTATTTTTTAGTTGGCACTGGAGCTGACTTATATTTGCATCTATCACTTACTTTAAGCATAGCTTGATCCTCTCTGGGGAAAGGCATCTAAGATCCAACTGACTAGAAGTCCCTGCTGTCACAAAGTCTGCTGCCAATAGCTGACATCAATTTGAGCTATTACTGATTTTCAGGTTTTGAGTAACTTTTAATAGTGCATAATATTTGTATTTATTACAAGCATTGTATATTCATCTTTTTTATCTTCCTCATTTTCCCTGCTTTCATCCACTTTTTTTTCATAGCCAAAGTGTATATTTAGATTTACTGCAATGAACGTATGTGTTCTACTTTTGAAATGATAGGAGTGTATAAAGTAGCAAAGGAAGAAATACAATGAAACTAGCCTGATTTTTTCTTTTAAATAGAAATTTATAGGATAAAAATGGATATATTTTAATACTGAATATTTTTATTAAATCAGTAGCTACCAGACAAGTAGGTATGACATGACTTACAGAGCCAGTATATTCTTTTACAGACCCAAATATGTAACTATAATTATTGCTAAGATACTAATTTATAGTAATGCCGAGAACTTTATTGAAAAATTTGTTTTATTTTTATAGTTTTCATGGTTTATTCATAACTCTAGTAGTGTTTCAAGAAATATAACTTATTTTTTAATTTTTTTATGTGCACCTTTATCGATTTCTAATTAGACAGATATTCTGATTGCTGCATTTTTAGCATGGTTAGGAGTGTTAAAGCAGCTCTGAACAGTTCAAATTAAAAAAAAAAAAAAGCTACCTATGTTGCAGTAGTAACCAAATAAGCATTGATTTCATATTAAAACTGGTAATATTGACCAGGGGCACTATTCGTGTTGCTATAAATAAGTAGTATATACAAGTAGTATTGGATTAAATGTATGTAAAACAAGATGATTAATCAGCTTTCCTTCATGTTCTCTCTTAACCTCCTCTCTGAATACCCAAAGCATTTCAAAAAGTGGAATTATAACACTAATTTCCCAATAGATAGCAAACATAGTGAACAAAACATAGATTTGTAGTCTAAGACATGAATTTTTCATTGAAGTAATAAGTGAGTGGTTACTGTGTGTGTTTATGTTTTCTCTTAGACAAATGAAGTAGCTACTGAATTCTGCATTGAAGGCAAATGCTGAGAAATTTAAATAGGACACACATTCATACGGAATGTGTTTATTATTGGTTGCATATATCATTTAATATTTAAAAGGCTTTTTATCATGTTCTGTAGCTCATGGAAATAAGCTTTCTTCTAATTTTTAGTCTTGGGAAATGGTTTCCAGTCAGAGGATTCTGGGATTTAATTGCAGAACTTTTCAGAAGCTCTTCTTAAAGATACTAATTCTGCTCTGAATTAACTCATATGTCCACGTTTGGCCTATAGTAGTTGCATAAGGAGAAATGAAAGAACACAATGTCATGACCAAGACACTTCCTGAGAGTACCTTCCAGTTTCCTCTTACTTGGAGTTCAGGGAATTTTTCCACTGCTGACTGTACCTAATAGTCCTTTTCCAATCTCTATTTCGCTTATTTTCCCAATCCCATATACCCTGTAAGCCTCCACAATATCTTGCAGGAAGGAATTACACTATTTTCATCAAGCATTGCGGGAAAAATGGTGTTTTTGTTTGGTTTGAAACTTTGTTCTATTAGTAGTTATTGATTGTTTCTATTCTAAGTTACATTGCTGAAAACCAAGAACAAAGCTGATTTTACAGTTATAGCGTAGAGGCTTCAAAGGGACGTGGCTGTGTTGCTATAGAATATTCCGTTTCTCAAATCTAGAAGTATACGATTTCAAATCCTGCAGCTAAATAGTAGTGCAAAGCATGCTTAAACAAATGAAAATACTTTATAATTCTCTGAGTAACAAACTACCTCTCGAAAAGTCTGCACCCTGAGTTTTTAAATTAGCTCACAAAGAAAGTGAAGGCAGACTATGTCTGCTTTGCATTGCTTCAAACTGTCAGCATTTATTCCCAGCTTTACTTAAAATGTTCATTATTTTTACAGCCCCAGAAGTTAAAGCCTACAGATAAAAAAGTGATCAGTTTAAAATACCAGTAGTATAAGGCAGTCACCTGTATATACTCCCAAAGTCTGAAGCTATCTTAAAGACCCTCAGAAGAAATAAACTTCACGAAAGTACAGACAAACACACACATAATGTGTATGATGGCAGTCAGTGTTCAGCTTTGTCCCACCTGTTTATAGCCTTTAGGCTAGAAAAACACTAGTGATTTAGTCTGAGCTAGTCGTCTAGGCTGTTGTCGTAATCAGTGATGGATGCACAGGCAGGTCTGTTTCTCTCTTTAATTCAGTCGGGGCACTCTGTATACACTTCACATGGCTGCTGTAAGTGAGATTATATCCCTTCAGGGTCAGCAGGAAATACCAGTCATTTAGAACTGATAGCAGCTCAACTCTTTGTAAAAGACAGAGACCAGACTCATGGCTGATGTACTCAGGTGCTCTTGGCTTTCTGCTGCTGGTTTTCATTCTGACACTTACCTTACTTGTACCTCCGTTTCCCTTTGAAAAAGAGATACACTTGTACTTTCCTTCTCCTGCTTGTCAGACAATGTATCTCTTTAGATTGCCCATTACATTTTTACTGTGTTGAGGTGTGGTGCAAGTTCTGCAACATAAATATGAAATGACAGTGTTCCCTATCAGATACTCTGGATTTAAGATACATCGCCTTTCTCAAAAATCACGAGTATTTCATCCAACCCTTTTTCCTTGTTGCTCTTAATCCAGAAATGGGTAGGACGGCAAACTAATAGCAAATTATTCAGATATCTGAATACCCAAATCCACAAAATAATCTAAGCTTTCAATGCTGCTCGCATTAAAGGATTTCACATTATTCATCATCAAATAAAGAAAAATTAAGTAATTTTTTTTTTTAATTCAGTAAAAACGACCAATGTATAGTTGTCACCAAACAAGACAAAAGAGATTCAGCATGTGGCAAAACTGGAACAAATTTTTCTATTTTATCCATTTCTTCCACTCTACCCTTACTCTCAATTCTTGTATCTATACTAGCATAAAATAATCATAATACCACCCTGGAGAGATGTAGGCCACATAGTGGTGCCATGACACATAGGAATTAAAGCTTTATCAAATAAATACAAAGGTCTTGTCATGTAAGATGACTACTCAGAAAGAGTACGTTAGACCAGGATTGGAAACTGATCAGCAATTTACAGTGCCGCTGTTGTACAACACATTTAGTATGAGACGTATGCTAACATTCCCATCTTGTAATATGCATCTTGACCTCATTAAACACTCAATGAATAGAGTTAGGCTTATAGCTGAAAATTAAAAAATTATGCCTACAAATTATGCTACTTGATGCAACTAATATTGGAGAATTTCTGTAATCTGTTCCAGGTAAAAGTAGAGACAATAGGAAGAATTTCAAGGATTAAAACTGTGACATATTTTACTTCTTGACACTCATAATAAATTTTTCGTATTAGTTTTGCTACTTAATTAATATGGCATGAAGAATAAAAATTGCAGTTAGGACCAGAGAATTAATATTTTCTCTCCAGTTCCACTGAACATACTTTCATACTGTAATGCTGTATCTTGCAGTGTTTTCTGGCTACAAATTGTAAACAGAACCAAAACATGCAGACTTGTTGGAAGCTCAGTAGGTTTAAAAATCAAAGGTGGTGTTAAGAATGGTGCTCAAATTCATCTCTGTCTTCACCACTTTCCTTTACTGTGTTTAGTTGCATGGGATGGAATATTTGATCCATAAAAACGATGATAGAGAAGTGGCTTTGAAGATCTGCTGTGAGTAGAAGTGATTTTCTTGTGAACCCTGCCATTTATCTTTGTCACTCTTAAAAGTGTTTAGATAGAAAAGAAATAGATCAAATTAATCAAATTAAATTAAATTTAATAAATTCCCATTGTATGTCAAAGGGGTTCACATAGCTTTATGCCTACTGTGTTTTCCAAAATACTCTCTACTAGATCAATCCTGAAACAGAAAGAAAAGATTCACATAGTTGATTCAATTAACCACCCAATTTCTTACATACCTTTACAGTAATTATGGTAGGTTTTATGGTAGTTAATTCTGACAATGTTTTTTGGGTAAACATGATGAAAGAGACATGACTGTAATAATGTTCTTGCATACTTTGTAATACATCAGTACTATTACTTGAAGGATTTCCATCCCTTTACCTTTCTCATTCTCTTCAAATCCATTTATCTTTCTGGAAACACTGAAACTTCTGAGATTAAACACAGATCAAACACTGGGTCTTAGATGAGAAAATGATGTAGGTACTTTTATGATTTTATGTATTAACTAGTAAATACAAGCTCTAAACATATTAATGAACCTTCAGTTATCATATAATCAATATTTTTTTACAGTGACAACCCATTCACTGTTCATTAAAAATATTCTTCTACCTCAGCAACAAACTGGAGAAAAACTCATAAAACTTTCACAACTCAATATATCTTGAGACTAAATACCCCTTAAGCCTTTTCTTTTATAAATATTTTTTTTTTACAGGTAAAAAATGAATTAGAGAGGTTTGAATAACTTGTTATATATATAGCAGCATATACAAAATCAGCAGTACCAAAAGTACCTTTTTCATTTAGGAACAAACTGAAAGGAAGTTACAAAAGTAAGAGAGATTCACAGTAAAGTGAGTAATTCTGGATACCAAAAATAGAAACTAAGTTAAAGAACTTAGTTACATTCAAACTTAGTTACATTTATTTAGAACACTCCTTAGTAAGTATTATGGTGTTTTTAGTGACAGTGAGAAGGATTTTTAGGACCAGTATTTTAGGTGTGTTGTTGCTGTTTTCAGACCATAGTATTAAGTTGTAGGTCCTTCTCTAATGCATGTGACAGAGCAGCCTTACTTCTCTTCTTAGAAATTAAATTTAAAAAAAAAAAGACCTGTAAAGACAACAGAGAGACTTTTCTCAGTACTGCCCAGAGACAGGTGAGAAGCAATGGACACAAACTGAAAGGCAGGAAATTCTACTTAAACAACAAAAACCCATTAAATTGTTCACTATGAGGGTGTTCACACACAAGAACAGGTTGCTCGGAGCTGTTGTGGAGTCTCCACCATTGGAGCTATTCAAAACTCGATTGGACAAGGCCTTGATCAGCCTGCTGTCATGGACCCTCTGAGCAGAGGCTTGGACCAGATGATCTCAAGACATGCTTGTCAGGCTCAGCCAGTCTATGTATCTTTGAAAAGATAATAAGGAACAAAGAAAAAAAAAAAAAGTAAAATGAATAGATGTGGATAAGACGTGTGAATCCAAGAACCCTGCCTTTGTTGAGCACTGCACTGTGCCAAGCTTCTTGCCTCATCCCTTTCATTTTTTTCCTGAGAGGCTGCTGAGGTCAGGTGCAAGCAAATGTAAAAGGAGGGAGAAAAGCATGAGAGTTCACAGTTTAGCTTATTTCTGAACATTTAATGTTCCTTTTTGACTTGTTGAGTTCTTTCCAGATGCTCGGTAGCCATACACAGGACAAATAAGATGTCAATGTCATAACAGAAACTAAATGTCTGACAGTTGCATTCAAAAAATGTCAGGTTAAATTTGATTGCCAATATAATAGCTTCCTGAATTTTGGTGATGCCAGCTGAAAAAAGAGGAAGTTATGTCAGTGGTGGCTTTTTGAAGCTTCATTGAAATTATCAATCAGCTGAATGTCTTTTGACTGAAGCACCTTTAATTGTGATAATTATTTAGTCAGCTGATGCACAGAGAGGTACTATGTGCTTGAAAAAATGACAGAGGTGAGGTTTTATTATTGCCTGATAGATGCTGAAGAGCTCTTTTTGCTCCACCATTCTTGTGACAGGCTTCACTACCCAGGCTGAGCTCATGGTAAGCAGCTGCTTGTGTGAGAGCCAACGTTCAGCACAGTCTCCCTTGGCAGGTGCTTTTTGGAACCGGCTTCCAGACAAACTGAGCTGCTGGTCTGGACCTGTGTCCTGGACAATTCCAGCAAGGGTGATTGCTGTTTGCCAAACATAATTCTCCCCTTCACTTTTATTGGCTGTGATATTCACTTCTGGTCTTGTGCAATTCTGTGAAATGTTGTTAATTGCTTCATTTTATTCCAGAGAATTCTGTATTTCAATAGAAAATGAAATTATTCTTCCCTCTCTTCCTCCCTTTCCCTTCTCTCTCTCTGGATGTACATGTGTGCGTACTAATTAACTCAAATGGATACTCTTATTAAAAGCTATTTTTAAATAAAAATTTTATATAGCTTATCAAATGTTTATGATACATACTCTAATAATTTTTATATTCCTCACTTTCCTAAGTATTTCAAAATAACAGCAAGTAGAATTGCTAATAGCTCAGCTCCCCAGCAGTGGAAAACATGTCATGTTTCCCTTACACTCAGTGATATGAGAAGTTTACCACAGCTGTGTCACAGTTACAGCAGCTTTTGTTGAAAATGCAAATAGTGTGTTGTGTCACCTCTCCATCTCACTGGCCACTTCAAAGTCGTTTAAGTCTCTACTGATGAAACTGATATTTAAAGGGCAAAACCTTAGCAATACTGCAGTAATCTAGGATATGTGTGTACCTCTGTAGAACACTTTCAGATAAAGAATTTAATTTAATTTTTAATACAAGATAAAATTAAATCAAAATAGCAGGAAGAAAAAACTGATCTCCACTGGTTTTCAGGGGTAAATGTAGGAGAGGCCGGTGGGGAAAAGTGATTTGTCATTTTAAATTAAACTGAAGATCTGTACCTCCAACAAAGATGAACATACGGAAAATTTACTGCATAGCGTGAGCCTGCAGGTGTGTTCTGAAATTCACCCATATGCTTCCTCACAAAGATATAATTCACTCGTGGAAAACACATGTTTTGGCTTGAGCTTGTGCATAAGTGGTCACAATAGAGCACCTAAAGTAACAATACTGATTTTGTTGGAAAAAAATTCACAGTGTTGTTTGGAGGTTTTTTTTGTTCCTCTGAAATAACATTGATGTTGTGAACCTCATTTAGTTTGCTTTGTTATTGTTTACCATGACTCAGATCCCCAAAGATATTGAGATGCCTGACTTTCAATTCAATCTATATTTACTGAGTCTGTTGCTTAGACTGAATTTAATATTAGATGCCTATTGCATTTGAAAATATGAACCTAAATGATTATGTGAGAAATAAAACTTATAAACCATTATTTTGTTTTAAAAGAAATGGCATATTTTCAAATAATTTTATATGCATTTGATAATATCCAAAAGTAGGGGCAACTTATTTCCATGCCTCTTGGTAATTTAATCTCACTTATGATTTCGGTTATAGACATACAGCTAAGGACATCAGAACACTTTAATTCTTCATGAGCTCACTCAGATGTTTGCAGATCTTCTGTATGTTGTAAGCATCTTTAATCCAAGTGAAAATATAGGAATAGATGCATCACTTTTCACATTTCTGAAGGTTAAATTTAGATTTTTTTAGCATCACTCTATTTCAGCAATAGTTATAAATGTTCCTCACTTTCTTATGCAGCATAAGTATGCAAGAGAGCTGAACGCTATCACATTTATGGTGCTAAAAAGAAAATGCCTGGAGCACATTTTGCAATATCAACTAAGCTGAAGGGATTACTTGATTTGAAGAGAGATGCTAAAGTTTGTCATGTCCTAGTCATGTCAATGAGAAATAACTTTTAGAGCTGAACTTCAAAGGTGATAAAAAATATACACGTTGCCATGCAATTTTAGATATCACTAAATGCTGTCCACAATAACCACGTAGAAACAGCTAAAATTTTTTAACTTCAAATTACAGTGGGTTTTTAATGCGAAAAATTGTGTCTTAAGTTTTGATTTCTGCACAAGTAGGACAATTATTGTCATTCTATTTTCTGCTATTAAATACTCACTTGCAAGTCTTCTCAAATGATATTTTATTGTTCTGTATCATTACCCTTCTTGTGGCATGTAATGCAAGTGATACCATCTTAAGTTGCACAAGGCTGAGTATAACATTAATAAGCTAATGACCTTTATGTATGTTGCTGATGACATTTGGTGCCAGATTTTTTCCACTTATCTTGGTTAATGGGTAGTTCAAATACATCATGGAGGAAAATGTCATGCTTTGAATATAATTTGAAGGTTCACTGTCTGAATGGCTCTATTTCTCTCTGTCACTGGAATTTATCAAATTTCTGGGTACATGACTTCTCATGAGAAGTATTCAAAAAGCTCATTGACACTCAAATACAGCTCATACATATTAGAAACTCCTCATCCTACGGTTCAGCATCTATATATGAATTAGCATATGGAGATATGAGTAATTGTTTTAGTGAAAATTCCACCTCTGAACTACTTTCCTCTGAGTTCATCGTAAATATAATTAGGTCTGCCATAGTCTGCTCCCTGTGAGACTGCAGATAAGGCACAGAAAAATATTTCTTTGCTATAATCCTTCTGCTTAAGAATGATAGGGAGGCACTGATGAATTTAGTGCCATTCATGTTCTCTGAACTGGAACTCTTTAAATAATAAAATATCATATAATGTCTTTTTTAAGAAGAACTTGTTTTTTAAACAAAGAAGGGATAAATCTTTAAAACAAATGCATTAAGGGGCATCCACTATAATAGACGGAGAGATATATACCATATTTTCAGTCCCACACAAACAAGGACTTGGTCATGAACTTCATTTGACCTTTCTGTAGTAATGACTAAAGGAACATGTTTTCCCTCTCTGAATGCCAGTGTGGCACTTATATTGGTGGTTTGTAAAATGCATTACTGTGACAGTAATCATTAAGAAAACCTTTGTCTTTGTGTGAGCAGTTGCTGAAAGACTTTAACTTTGGAACTAATTCAGGGTTATATTATATATATATATATGAGGGATATAGATTAGAAATAGTGTGACTGTCTCCCTGTACTCAGCACTGGTGAAGCTGCACCTCAAATCCTGTGTTCAGTTTTGTGCCCCTGCTTACAGAAAAGACATTGAGGGGCTGGAGTGTGTCCAGAGGAGGGCAACAGAGCTTGGTGAAGGGTCTGGAGCCCCAGTGCTAGGATGATCAGCTGAGGGAGCTGGAGTTATTTAATCTGGAGGAAAGGGGGCTCAGGGTAGACCTTTTTACTCTACAACTACCTGAAAGGAGGTTGGAAATTGTATCGAGGTGGGGGTTGGTCCCTTCTCCCAAGGAACAACCGATAGGACAAGAGGAAATGGTGTTAAGTTGCACCAGGGGAAGTTTAGATTGGATATTAGAAAAAGTTTTTCATGGAAAGCATATCATGCACTGTAACAGGCTGCCTGGAGAAGTGGTGGAATCCCCATCCCTGGAGGTGTTTAAATGACCTGTAGATGTGGCATGCAGGGATATGGTTTAATGGTGAATATGGCAGTGCTGAGTTTATGGTTGGACTTGATGTTCTTAGTAGTCTTATCCAACCTTAACAATTCTGTGGTTCTATGAAAAGCTAAAAAGAGAGGTGAAAAAAAAGAAACTATCCCTCTTCCATGAATCCTTTTTAAGACTTACAGAAGTCTGTATTATAGGCAGTTTGAAGTGATGGTTGATCCAAATGCCTCTCATTCAAACTGTCTGCACTGTATTACTTTTTAATAAAAATTATTTTGCTTTGAGTTTTTTAAAGCATCTGGGAATAGCTGTATAATAGAAATACTTAGAATTTAGCTGTTGGGTTTATGAATGGATCCCTGGATCCTTGGGTCTGGCTTACATCACCAAATGTCCGATAGTTCTATGGTGTGATGGCCATTTATCAATTTCCTAATCTTTTTATCAAAAGACTTGTTGAAAATCAATGCATTTTCACAAAGGTTTTAGCATATATCTTTGTGATCCCTGATCACAAAAGGCCATGCAAGGATCACTATGCTTTTACCTGTTTCAAAAAAGTAATTCCAAAAGCCAAATTGATGTCTTCAAGAAGTCAGAGTGGGATATATGATCTGTCACATTTAGGTCACGAGTTTAAATTCACCCAAGTCAATTGCATCTGAAGATCATTATTATATTATCTCACTGAGATGGGAAATTTGTACTCCAGTGGTTTTGGTAAATAAATAAAGATTTCATTACTGTTATTCCTCACTTTTCATCTTCTCTGAAGTTATCACATCCATGTCAGAAACTACAACTCCTTTAATTTTGCAGTTCATGCAATCTATCTTCGTGACCCTTGAGTTCCAGACATCTCTGAATAATGTATGGTTTTCCTCTCTAGACCTCAAACTGCGTTAAATGCCCTTACAGCGCTTTTGATCAGTTAGGGGCTAGCACAGTCAATGTCACAATGTAAAGCACAGACCTTCATGATTAATGAGTTTCAGCTCCCATACTTCCTTTGGAGGAGCAGAGCAGAAAGCTGTGGGCACTGTGCTTATTCAATAGTTATACCAAAAAAAAAAAAAAAAGAAAAAAAAATCCAACGCAAAAAACCCCCAAAACCAAATCCAAACCCAACCAAACAAGAAAAAAAAACAGCAACCTAAACAAAACAAATGGAAACTAATTATGAAAGAACATATACTTAAAATCCAGTTTTTTACTCCACATAACATAATTTTTTAAGTTGCTCAGATGTTTATCAGAAGTTGAAGCTAAAAATATAGCCAATTTTTCTTGAATTCCTGGTTTGTGGTTCAAATAAAGTGTAAACTAAAAAATGAATCATGGAAGTTAAAGCAACTTTTTTTGATTTGCTAAAAAGGAAAAATAACTAAGGAAAATATTTGATTTTTCTGAATCTTTCTTCATCATCTGAAAGAAGTTGACAAGTTACATCCATAATATATTTATATAGAGCAAAGCAACATGATGTGTTTTTACTATTGGTCTAGTTTGGCAATTGAGGATGGAAAGGAAGAACTAACAATATGAAACAAAACAGAACTGATGTTCATGTGTCTTATCAAAACTGATTATTATGAGAACTCAGTAATATAATAATGAAATAGTTTGCATGAATTTAATTATTGGTATATTCCATACAAGTAAAAGTGAGATTTGGTAAGGTTCACGTACACTGTTCTCATTTTTTTCTTATGACCACATTTGTCACTAGCAAAGAAGGTTTATAATAAAATTTTAGTTTTTATTTTGAAATCTTAAATTTTAAAGTCTTTTTCCTTGCAATACCACAACAGGTTTTTACAGAATTTTTATTATTAGAGATTAAGGTTTCTTTGTTTAATGAACTTTGAATATGAATGTTGTTGAGGGTATTTTATGAGGTGTCATTATTCTCCTGACATTAATCCATCTTGAGAAAGACACACTTTGTATAAATGGAGTACCTACAAAGAAAACCTTGTCATTTATATGTTGTCTTAAGTATAGATTATTACACTAGGCTAATGTTTCTGAAAACTGAGGTAGAAAAGATTGCAAAATTATTTTTGTGTGAGAAAAAAATTCATGGATGGAGATATGACTGTTCAGATATTTTTTCTGGTCTCTTAGTACTTAAAAATTGCACAGAAGTCTTTTAATGAAGAATTAAATTGCACTTCTATATATGTTCAAAATTTGGTTTCTTACAGGGGTTAGGAAGGGGATTGAATATTAAATAAAGAACCTGAAATGTGTATTCTGTTCAGGAGCCAAATTGAGTATTAGAAGTTAAAAAATCAGATGTAAAAACAAACTGTGATGGAGATAAAAGTTAATTTATATGTATAGTGAAAAACATTTTAAAGAAAGTAATAATTTTCTTAATTTCACACTTAGGTTGATAACAAGCAAAATTTTTAAGGAATGCCCTCATTATTTTAATATACTAAGATGTTTCAGACTACAAATTACAAGGAAACATCTGTAATCAATCATAATTTTTATTTTCAGATTTTCTGAAGACTCAAAGACTTGTAGGTTAAATTTCATATACCTCCTGCCTCCACCCTCTATCCCCAGAGACAGTTTTGTACATTATGCAAACTACTCAGAAAAATATAGAGAGAAAATATCAATCGGTTGGTTAATGATATCTCCCACAGAACCTGAGAAATTGATCTGATTTGCAAAGGCGGACTCTTCCTTAGCTTTTTGCAGATAACTAGAATTCAGAAAATAGAAAGATCCATCAAGATGCCATTCAAGAATGGTACCTGAGATCTAAGTTAAAATTTCTTTTCCTGCTCAGTCACTGTGAAACATGGATGTGCCTCATGTACATGTTTCTCGTGCTCCAACTGTATGACACCAGCATTTGTGAACAGTTCCTCTGCTGTACTTCTGCTCAGGCTGATAATCCTGGGGATGCTTCCTCATAGACTGTGTTAAGCACTTTGACACTAAGTTCAGCTGTGAATTTAAAGCTAGTTACCAGAAATACAGTTCGTCTCAAAACATGAATAATTGACCTGCACGTGACAGCTCTTTGATCTCAATCCCCAATGGGGTGAATTTGGTAAGAGGTGATCTAAGTGTACTGTGATTTGCCCTTTCTATGGTTTTGCACCGAAATCTCATGTATTCCATCATACCATGGTAGAGCAATTCCCTGTACAAATGTTTCAGATAATCTTCCTGTACAATACGTTCAAATCTTCTTGTGATTTCAGCCTATTCATATCACACTCTTAGTGTACCCTCTGATGATATGAAAAACCCAAAGATTATAATAAGTTTCACCACTCTGAAATAGTGTTTTTTCACTTATGGACTGTTTCCTCTGGTTTCATTAAATGCATCAAGTAATAATGTGTTTTCTACTCATTTTACTGTTAGAAGTAGTGTTCAAAATTACTTCACAATTATTGGTTAAAAAAAAAAACAAACAAAATGAACTTACATTTCACTTTCCTATCAGAATAATGGAATGATTTAACTGAAAAGAGAAGAACCCTAGAAAGTAAAAGTGCTGCATTTGTGTTAAAATATAATTAAGTCCATTTCATTACTATACTAATATGTAATATTTATATAAAATTGTCATAATATGACAGTACAGGTCAAAGAGTACTTATGGATTGTATTTTGCTAGTGTTACTACAGTTAAAGTAATTTTTAGATAGCAATTGAGAATTTAATATATAGGACTTGGAGATATGAATTTATTGAGCTAATCCGTTTAACTGTGGGTCACAGAACATCCACTGAGGCTCCCTATGCCTTGACATGTCATTTTGGTATCAGTCTTTTCTGCTATACAAGGTATGCACCCAAAAACTATGCATTACAACAAAATATATTTTAATTATATAGAGTTTTATAATTTTATATTCCTATTTTCACAAAATAGAAGGAGGTCTTGTCCAAACCTCACGTAACAGGAGTTTGTACAATGAAGAAAAACTTTTCTTTCATTAAATAGCTTGCAATGTAAGGGTGAAGAAAGAAATCCCATAATAACATTATGATTAGCACATAATAAATCACATGGAAACAATAAGTTATTGTTAATTATAAATAGTTAACTGTCCTTGAGGACATGGAGGGGGAAGTGCTTTGTGAGCACTTTGTAAGTGGGAAGTGCAAGGCGAATCCTTGATATTGAAGGATAAATTATAAGACTACTGATATACTGTGAAACCTTTTGTCTCTGCTTTCATTTAGGATATGCTTGATGATTTGTATCGTCAATGTAATAGGAGTGAATTATGACTTTGGCACATGCATCTTGAATAGCTTTGCATTTGAAATGGAAAAAAATGGATTTATGCTAATAAAGATTAAAATTATAGAAATTCAAAATTGTCTTAGTTGTAGAAATAAAACTTGCCAAGACATAGATAACCTAGATGGGATGATTTAAGAAATATGATTTGAAATTGATATCCAAGAAAACAGTCTATACGGATGGAAATGAGTAGAGTTTTTTGGTGATGAGAGCAAGGTAGCAAGGAGGAAATATATGCAAAAGTTTGTTTTAGGCAACTGAAATTAAATGTACATCTGGGCATCCAGTAAAACATTGATCAAAGGTCAAAGGGAGGACTTGGCTTTGACATCCTGAATGACTTTAACATCTGAGCTAACCACTCTAACTCTTTTATATCTGAAATAAGATACAGCTAGGAAAACATTCTTTCTAAAATAGTAGTCTGAAACAGATCAGCACAAATGCTGGGTTTGTTTGAACATTTTTTCTGCAATGACTATTAGGAGAGATGTGGTTTTCTAGAATAGGTATAAGGTGCCTGAAGTTACATGTGGTAAATTTTCTGCACACTAATACAGTGCTTGGATGTGTTGCTGTATAACAATGGAAAGTAAATTTGTTTCTTGTAGAGAGGTTTCATGAAAGAAATAATTTAAACATAAAATGCACAAGGCTGAGAGGACTCTGGTAACCATGGAGAAAATTGCCACAGGATTTGAGATCGTATTTTTATGTTTAGGATAGACTGAAATAGAAATAAAACAAAGACAGGACAAGAAAGTTGGCTTAAGGAAGCTATTAAATGAAAGAAGGAAAACTGGGCCCTTGTTGTAATATTATCACATGCAGAGTATACCAAGGAGTTTGTTTTAATGGTTTCTGGAAGGTAGGTGGAAACTCTGCTAGAGGCAATTGTAATATTCTGTGCCCATAGAAATTGAAGAGAAAGGACAAAAAAAAGTTGCTGGAGAGGAACATCAAGTGCCTTTTTCTTTAGAAAATGGAGGTGACTTGACCAAGTTCGTACTGTGAGGAGAAAAGGGACAGAGGGTGAGCAACTCTGTGGGAGAATTATTTGCAGAAAGTGGCAAATCTCTAACTAAAATTTCCCAGTGATGTTGCTCAGCTAGGTGAAACCAGATTTCTGATCTAGATGCAACATTGTTTGACACAGCTGGCCATTTATTATACTTTTAGAGCAAGATGTAATTGAGGAGAGTGAAACCAAAGAAGAAATACAGGGAGGAATTTAGATTTGGCATGATAAGCTGCAGTAGGATATTTAAATCTATTTCCATGTCAGGAAACTCTTCTGAGACATAGCTGGGGAAATGGCAGGTGCTGAGGTGAGGAGGGTCTGGAAACAAATTGTCAACCCAACACAAACTTAGAATTGCTTGTGGCAAGACTGAAGTAAGACACTGCTTGTTGAATTCCTGCATGAACATAGATACCAGTTTATTGTATTGACACCCTCATGGCTAAAACAGCCACAGAACTCGTTATCTGTGGGTCATTCCTGGAGCTGCAACCCCCAGGCAGAGAACTGCAACCCAGGGCAGAGTGATCAATTTGCTTTGGATCACAATCAGAGGTAACTCTTTCTAACAGTGAACCATCTGTCTGAAGAAACTGGGGAAGGGCATGAAGCTGTAGGTTCCAGTGTGTGGGGAAGGGGGAGCAAGACAACACAAAAGCTGCAGCAGAGTTGGGAAGAGCAAGGGGGAGTGAGCCCTGCAGATCCAGGCTACGAGCATCAGCTCTTACAGGGGTGGGTGAACATCTCCTGGCAGCCTTTACACACCAGCAAGACTCCACTGGGCTTGCAGGGCTGTCCAAGATGTCTTGCAGTCCTTTGCAGGTTAAGGTGAACTCAGGAAACTAGGAGTGCTCATCCTAAAGGGTCTGGTAGCGCTTGCAGTCACCATAACACTATGTTGCTGATACTGACCATGTTTGTGTGCCACTGAGTTCATTAGAGTTACCCTCTGCCAGTTGTCATAAGTATTTCAATCACACACTGTGAAATTTAAAGAAAAGTAGTTGGTATATCTTTATCTGCTCTTGCCATGCTTCCATGTTGCATTCTACATAAACTATTGAAAATACCTGCACATACGCTTCATAGATAAACATTTTTTGTTCCTTAAACAACTAAAACATTTTATTCCCCAATATCAACATTAAGGGATGCTAAAACACAAAGACCATGATTGAGACAAGCATGAAACAAACAGATAACATTTTGTGTCTCAAGGAGAAATAGAACAGAAGAAACAAGAAAATAGGGAATAATAATGTTGTGTTCTTTTATTTTTAACAACAAAAATATAGGATGACCCTGTTTATAGGAAATACTACAAAAATAAGAGCGGCTTATGAATAGAACTGGATGATGCAGGTGTTAAAAGGTATAGGAGAATGGATTTTAACCTAAAAAACTTTAATACTTTGCTAAGAAAGGGTATGAATGGAATGCAAAGGAATCAATCTCTTTAAAGAGAATATGATATGATAGCAGGAGAAAGGAGAGACAAAACTGAGACTTGGGAAAATACACTTTTGCCATGGAACAGTTGTGACAATAAGGAAGAATTTGTTTGAGAGTAAAGTCATAGAAGCTATAAAAAATTTGATGGTAAGATCAAGTTTCATTAATATTCTTGTGGCAGGTAGGAGGTAGGGTAAGTGAAACACATCAAGGACAAATAAATATGCAGTAAAAATGAATCAGAAGTTATAGTGAAAAGTGGGAAAGGGAGAAGAAACAAGTTTGGTGAATGGTGTCCAGCAGAATCATAGGAAATTCGAGATTCTGGCTGAGATGACTGGCCAGCATAGTGACAGTTGATGCAAACATGCATGTAGTATGTAGCAGTATACACACAGTTGTATTGAAATAGCTTGACTGCTCCTGGAACTGGGTACATTGCCTTGGTCTCATGGATCTGTCAAGGACATGGTTAGCACCAAGCTGTTGGCTTGTCTTAACTGCCTTCAGTCTCCATTTAAAGAAATAATAATAATAATAATAATAATAATATCACCTAAGAAATACCCTTATCTAATCTATCATCAAAATTGGAAGAATGAGAATTAGTACTTTACTGGTGACCATCAACTTTCTGAAAAGCAATTTAATACAGTTGATGGACCCAGAAATTCTACCTGAGTTGGTCTGGCTGTAATGCAATCTAGTCTACAATACTAAGTTTCTACATAGACATATTTTTGAAAAGTTCAAGTGGAAAGAACATGTTTGAATAATTTATAGGAGGCACATTTAAGTGTACAAAATATGCACCTACCTTTGCTATATAGATATGTTGAGATTACAGTGTGCACTTCTCTTATTTTCCTGTCAACTTTCTGGAAAGGACATGAGATTTTGGCAAAGCAAACACATTTAGTCAAGCTTGCTTTATTCCCTGTTCCTCCACTGTAGTTCACTGATCTTCTAACAGATTCTTAATTCAACAGAGCACATTTATTCCAGAAAGCACCTCAGAGGACTGAAATGTTTTTTTCCTAATATGAAAGTTAGACAAAAAGACCAATGAATCAGCACGGCAGCTGTTTACAAGAGGTGATGGCAAAAAGCATTTTGTATAACAAGTTATCATCATAAACAGTATGTAATCTCAGCATTTTACCAAGCCTGCCATAATGTTTTATTATAGGCTTTACAGCTCCAAAAGATAAAGATGTTATGTACAAATTTGTTTGTACAAACCCAGCTGTTTTACAGCCTTTTCCATGGCCATTTTTTATTGATTTTGTGGTTAGCAAGTGTTAAAAAAATAATAATAAGGTTGCAACGTTTTCCTTTGTCAGAGTGGAAGCAATATGTGTTATAGTGAAAGCAGCTGAGTGCTTAATCCCCACACGGGGAGAGGAAAGGTTAATGAGAGCCAGAAAAACTTTCCCCGGAGCACAAGAATATGGACAGATAATGAAAGTATTACTGTCTGCTTCCTTTGAGTTCCTTTCAAAGTAGGAAGTGAAAAAAAGAACAGATGAAGTCCAGGAGTAGGTCTGTATTTCAAGATAGACTAGAAACTTGGAAACTTGGAAAAATGCCAGGAGAGGATTAGAAAAATATACCTGGAGACAGCTGAAAATGTTCAATTTCTGTTTAGCACTCCCTGGAAAGTAACTGTGCTAGGAGAGCCCAGAGGCAGGACAAAATTTCCTGAAAAAAATTGACTAAAACATGCAAACGAAATTCAGATCAGGGACTTAGATTTCAGCTTCCTACAGTAAACACAAGGGATTTACTGTTCTGGAACAGGGACATCTCATTCCTTCTTAAATGCTAATATATATGTGGAAGTACATATATATATATATATATATATGAAAATATATATAATAAGGCAATTGCCTAAGATTGTGTCTTCTTTAGTGAGATATCTTAGCCAGCAAAAACAGGTCTCTCTCTTTTCATTGCCCAGTAAACTTATTGGTATAAACAGTTCTAAAACTATGACAAAGGGAAAAAAAAAACCAAAACCCCCCAAAATCTCATAGAAGTCCTGAGCTGGAAGAGACCCACAAGGATTGTAGAAGTCCAGCTCCTGGCCCTGCACAGGATAACCCCAAGAATGACATCATGTGACTGAGAATGTTTTCAAAACATTTCTTGAACTCTGCCAGGGTTGGTGCTGTGACCACTTCCCTGGGGAGCCTGTTCAAGCGCCCAATCAACCTCTCGGTGAAGAAACCTCTCCCTAAAATAAACCTCCCACAACACATCTTCATGCTGCTTCCCAGGTCCTGTCACTGGCCAAAGAGAGATCAGTGCCTGTACTTGCCCTTCCCCTTGTGAGGAAGCTGCAGACTGCAATGAGGTCTCCCCTCAGTCTCCTCCAGGCTGAACAGACCAAGTGACCTCAGCTGCCCCTCACACAGCTTCCCCTCAAGGCCCTTCACCATCTTCATTGCCCTCCTTTGGGCACCCTTTCAATGGCTTAATGTCTTTTTTATATTGTGGTGCCCAAAAGTCCACACAATATTCAAGGTGAGGCCGCACCAGTGCAGAGCAGAGCACAGCACAACAATTCTCTCCCTAGCCCTGCTGGTGATGCTTTGCCTGATGTTTCCCAGAACAGCATTGGCACTCCTGGCTGCCAGGGCACTGCTGACTCACATTCAACTTGACACTGACCAAGACCACAGGGTCCCTTGCCATGTTGCCACTCTCCAGTTTCATTACCCAGTTTGCCTGTAGATCCAGAGTTGCCCCATCCCAGCTGCAGAATCTGGCACCTGGGACAGGGTAACCCTGAATGTCCCTCAAAATCCAGAAATGAGCTGTGTGGGGAACAGCATGGACTTTTGCTCTGGCAGACCCAGCTTGAGTCATATAAGGCAGGATTAAATGTCTTCCGTGTTTCATCTGTGGTTTGTTGGAGGTTTTCCTTTCCCCCCCAAGAAAAACAAAACCAAACTCAAATCCACTTCTTTGTCTTTCAAATATTGTTTGTAATTCTGTCTCTTTCTGGCTTTCACCAGAAGTGCCAAAATGGAAAGATGAATTCTTCCTGGAAAGCCTAGTAGAATCTGACACATTATGGCACAGGATTTTGGTGTGAACTTTTGCTGGGCTCTCCCCGGTTCGCTCACACCCACACCCACACCCGCACAGGGCCGCACCAAAATGCCTTGTCAGCTCAAGCTGCATCTAGGCTGTATATCTTGTGGTCTTTTAGAATATCATGCTGTTGAATAACTCATTATTCTGTGATGGCATACAGTGAATGTTTGTTGTCTTTTAGTTATTTCCAAGTCCCCATTAAAAATACATCTCCTAAATAGGGCATGAACCCATATAAATTTCATTAGGTTTTTAGTCTTCAGCACTAAATACTGTGCATTCTTTCACTCTCTCTAGCAATTGTATTTGGAGTATAAGCATCCTGTCAAAAAGAAAACATCTGCTGGTGGATGAACTATTGTAACCCTGAATGGAGGCTCTGTTGCATTTAAAGTTACATTTCAAATGTTCTTAAGGCATACTTAAGGCAAGGATGCTATTATTTTTCTGTTGAACAATTTCTGTACAGTGTTTTGGTAAGCTACTGTCTCAAGAATAAAATTTGTATACGCACATTTTCTGTGACTTTTTAATGAGGATGATTTTCTCTCTCTGGATACCTATTCCTAAATGTACACATCAGAAACACATTTTCATGAAATCACAATGAAACTGATGTTGTTACTTGGAAATTTTTCTGTCTTATAAAATATTTAGTTTCTTCCATCCTTGGGTTTTGAATGTATTGTACAGCCTAATGTCTGAATAACTTATTAAATCATTTGTTAAATAATGAGCCTTGAAAATTCTGAAGGAGTCATGAGTGCTGCAGTCAATGAAAGACTTTATTCTTTAGACTATGAACGAGAAAACCAACTAAATAATGTTACTTCTCAGTTCCCCTGCCCCCACTTCCACTGCAGCCTTACACATCTGCTCTTGGCTGAGTGCTTTATTTAACTCAGTCAGGAAACTGCAAAAAAAGCTCATCCAGGTTCACAAAGTTTGAAGGATAGTTTCTACTATAGAGGACTTAAAAGGTACACTTGAATTTTCATTCTGTTCTTGCAAAACTAAATATATAGTTTTTCACACCTTAAGAGTATGCTTATAGTTAAATAGTTGAAGGTAAGATTAAGTATAAACATCTAATAACTTTCAAAAATGCTTCTTTATTTGTAAAATACAATTACAATTGCTTTTGTGATTTTCCTACAAACTGAGGCACAGTGCTTGTCAAGAAATTCAGGGTAAAAGTTGTAGCTGGCAATAATCTTCAGAAATTGCAGCAAGAAAAATCTTGTTGCATGCTTCTAACATATTGTGATTCTTTAGCTGTCAGAGATTATCATTTCCTGAATAGATTCAACTATATTATGTTATAATGTATATGTTATAAGCAGTCACTTCTGTAACAATACAGCTTGTAATAAGATCAAGACACATTTGCATTTTGGCATAAATTATTTATTATATATAGTCAATATTAACAAATAAAATCTAGTCCACACTATTCCCCAAATGAAAAACCAAGATGATTTGATTTATTTGAAGTAAGGTCTCTGAAATAATAATATTTTAGTGCTATTTAGTGCTAATATTAGTCAGAACTACTGACAATAAGGATATAGAATGATTAAACCAAGGCAAATAATTATATATTAATACTTGAAATTTAAGCATACATTACAAGACAAAACTCTGTCTCAAATACCAACTTTCAGTAGCTTTTGGAGATATTTCACTGTTCTGAAATAGTGCTTTTACTTTCCAATACCCTTTTCCAGTTTAATATGTTCATTTCAGTTCACATTTTCAGTGGAACACGAGAGTGAAGGGAACCTGTCCGTGCACAAGTACTACAATGAATTTAAAGCAGATTAATTTAAAATCATAAAATCACTGACAGTCTGATAAAGGTCTGACTGAACCTGTGGGCAGTCCCTGCCACTCTGAGAAGCAACTGTGAAAGCCAAAGATGGGGCTGCAGGGCAAGTGGGATGGAGGGAATGGGGGAAATCCTGTTTGTCGAGTATTGTACACTGAGGTCATTTCAGATTCTTTCTCTTATAAGTTAGAAATTTTGCCATTTTTTTCTTACATATGGCCTGTCAAACTTTTCTGCATCAGTCCGGTAGTTTTTTTATATATTCAGAAAACTGTTTGGTTCTGGGGAGCTGATGTTATAGGTGAGTTATAACAGTCATGCCTTTAGCACAGTGCTTACTGGACAGTCAATCAATGCCATTTCAAAATATCAAACTTGATAAATTTCTGGTTTTCTTCCTGTTCAACTAAATGGACTATTCAAGACCTGTAAACCCACAGCAGATTATATCAGCTTCAAAATAACTATCTGCTGGATTAACCTCAGGAGTTTAGATGAGATGGAGGGAAGATTTAGACACTACAGTAAAATAGTCTCTCTGGAAATATGGGAAAGTACTTTAAAGTATTATATGCTGTGGGTTAGATCAGTATTACTTATTATTTTGGTGTATGCATTTATTATCCAGTACACATAAAAAAAGCTATAGAGATATAACAAAAAAAATCAAAATAATATTAAAGCTTTTCCCTTTTTTAAAAAAAATTTACAAAAATATTGTATTTGCAATGAACTATGGACACTAATTAACATGTGCTACAGTTCAAGTATATTACAATAAAAAGACTGGGTTCAGGAGTAACTTTCTCTACAACTGTGTTTCACGTGTTATGGAAAGCTGTTTCTTCTACATTTTTCAACTATCAGTCATTCACATCTCACATTTAAATAGCTATTATTTATGAACAACTGGTTCTCTTTCTATTTGTTCTGTTCATTTGTTGTGTGAATTTTTGTGTACTATTATCTATCTTGTTTTCCAAATTAACTCTTAAATTTGTTTTTTTTTTTTCAACAAACTTGTATCATTGCAATATTATTAAAAGTAAACTAAAGTTACTTATTTTATTTTGGTGAAATGTATAGCTAGACAAAACTATATCACAGTAAAGTTGTTTGCTTGTTTTTTGAATATGAAATAGAAAATTACATGTTGATAATTCACTAAGCATGCACTGAACTAAAAGTGTCATGTAAGTACAAACGTCACAGTAGATTTCCATATTTAGACTACAGTATCCCATAGGCGTGAAGAAGAAGAGACAATGTTAGCAGCTCCATTTCAAATTAAATTGCATTACTGTTTTTATGCTGAGGTTATTGAACAGTGACTGATTGAGCAGTAACCTAGAAATTCATAGAGAATTATGACAAAAGTGTCCAAAACATCTTAGTCCAAGCAAGGCAAAAAAAGGAGTTTTAATGTCACCTACCTAATTTAAATGCTACACAGGTGAGAAAAGGCTTAGTAGTCTTACAACCAATAAACAACAATTCTCACATTACATTGCATATGTTAATGCACAGCAGCTGTAAAAGCTGTAAATGGTCACTGTGGTATCAGTGATAGGTAGGTATAGATCTGTGGTATTCGAATAGGGCTAATATGAAGGGATTCGTTTGTGTTTCCAAGAGGACAGTCAGCCACTTGCACGAAACAAAAACATGAAGTGTGTCTGGGTGTTTGTCAGATCTTCAGCACCAGCTGTTTTGTTTGATGGCTCTTCCATCCATCTGTACTGCACAGCGTGGTACAGATGTAATTACTGCTCCTGAAATTTTTATCAGCTACATTTATATGTGAACTACACAGTGATCATTTTCATGATAATGTAAATACATGGGGGTAAATGCATGTAAATACATGCAATGTAGTATATGTAATGTAAACACATGTAATGTAAATACATTTGTCCTCCAGAGGGGGGCCATCAAGATGATTAGTGTGATGGAGCACCTCTCCCATGAGGAAAAGATGGAAGAATTTGGGTTGTTCAGCGGGCAAAAAAAAAAGGCTTGGGTGTGCCCTTCCAGTACCTGAAGGGAGCCTACAAGAAAGATGGAGAAGGACTTTTCACAAGAACATGGAGTAACAGGACAAGGGGGAATGTCTTCAAACTGAAAGAAAGTAGGTTTATATTAGATAATAAGAAATTCTTTACAGTAAGGGTGGTGAGGCACTAGAACAGGTTGCCCAGAGAAGCTGTGGATGCCCCATCCCTGAAAGTGTTCAAGGCCAGGCTGAACAGGGCTCTGAGTAACCTGGTCTAGTGAAAGGTGTCCCTGCCCGTTGCAGAGGGGTTGGAGCAAAATCATCTTTACAGTCCTTTCCAACCCAAAGCATTCTATGATTCTGTGATTCTATGAAAATATCTATATATTCTAAGTATCTAAAGTCTCTAAGATTTTGATTGATGTAATTAATCTGCCAAAAGTAAGACAAGCTATTCAGACTGAAAGTGGTTATGGGGTGTTTGGTTATACCTCTGATATGCACAAGCAAATTGAGAATTCCCATCCAGATAAATCCGTTTTTTTCTATTAAAAAAAAAAAGTTTAACCAAGGCCATGATTTACACAAAGCCCTCCATTTACCATTTAAAGAGAAATTAATCTATTACAAATGAGCTCACTCCAACACCAATTGTCTGCCACATGTAACTGTTATATCTAACACTTCATTTTATCTTTTTTTTTTTTTGAAGATACTTTCATCAAAAACACTTGAAAATGCCCTTAAATTACATCTCATAGTATCATTTATCCCCCTTTCTTAATTCCAGGCACAGCATCAATCTGGAAATACAACACACTTTCTCCCAAGTCATCCTCTGCATACAGAATGGTTTTCCTAAGCTAATTTAGATGAGTGTGCTTCTATTTAACCCACATTTCTTCACAGCTGCATTAATGACAATAAACAGTTCCTTACTATAAAAAGGGCTTTAGGCTTTGCTGAATATCTCTCTGGTCTTATCTATTACACTGTTTCTCTCAAGCCTATATTAAACTTATGCCTCTGCCTAAATTCCTGCTTGGACTCATCTGTCTTATATTTTTACAGCATAGTATGCTTGCCAAATTCTTGGTTTTTATAGCAAAGAGTGACTTATAGGAATCATATGAAGAATTAATTACAAAATCACAAGGAGCTTGAAATGTATCCTTCAGAAAATTTTGAAAGGACCTCAAATAGTTGTATATAATGCTAACTGGAGAGTTGGATATTTAGCCTGACACTCTGAATATCTAATAGCTAAATTAATTTTTCCTTCTTTGTATTTAAAATGTATATGTTATTAAGGAATCAGACTTCTGACATCTCATATTCATATATTATATTAATTCTATCAATATTATATCAATATCTGCAGTGTCAAATATTCCCAAAATTTGTGACAAATGATATAATCACTACCACTGATACAGCAGAGTTTTATCTCTGTATTATGCTAGGTATCTTTTTTTGCTCTTTGTCTCTGAAAATTCTGTATGGAAATTAAAGTTATTACATGTTTTACTACTTATTGCAAGTGAAACAAAAATGAGAGTTGATTGCAAAAGGTAATTGCACTGTCAACACACAGGGTTTACATTAATCTAAACAGTTTGAATTTGCAGTCCCTGTTACATCCCATTGCTAGTACTTAAATTGAATCATATTATGTGGATTAATTGCCTAAGGTATTTAATAAAAACATTCTCAGATTTGCAGAATATTTCTGTATTTGTGTAAAAATTATATCCTTATTGGTTATGATGTAAGTGCATTTTAGTATAGCGTGGATTGTAAATGGGCCAACGAGAAGTACAGCATCCTCTGTTGATGTGGTGATGTGAGTATAAAATGCATAGAAAAAGATTTAAAAGTCACCATAGAGATAAAATCAATTTTTAATGAGAAGTTAACATTTATGGTGAGTTTTCTGTTGTTGGTATTAATAACCAAACTAAATCTATTTTAAATTATTTCCATTTACTTGACATTCTATTGTGTGTGCACTGTTGGTTGATTTAATGACTCATGAAACTCTTCAAAATGGAAACAGGGATAACATAAAAAAACAACTTCAGTAAATTATTAAAGCATGGCCCATTTGTGTTTATGGTTAATGTGTTTGTACATTGAGAACAAAGTATCAAATAAAGATACTGAGGTTATAAGACTTCTTTTCTTGAATAAATGTTTGCAAAGTATTAAATCATCTCAATGAAAATCTAGAAAGTTTTATCTACAGAAAAATAGAGAAGATGGAAGATTGGCTTTAATTCTCAGTAACAGAGAATTTAAAAAAAGTCAGGTTGAAAGACCAGTGTGAAATATAGGCTTAGACTTTTTAATTATCAGTGCATGGATGCGTATTTTCACTTCTGTATAAAAAGTCTGGGGAGCTACTGGTGACTTTTCTTTGGTCCCTGATGCAGACTGGGCAAAGGCCAAGCCACGTCCAGGGCTGCCACCAGCACAGCCTGTGACCATGGGAAGCAGGGCATCCACCCACTCAGGTGGCAGAGGAAATTCCTTGGACCAAGGCAAGGAAATATAGGACTTTCTGCCATGCAGAAAGGCATAGAAGTATAAAAACTGCTTGTTGCAGCTCTGTCTTCTCAAATGACTTTAAGTTTTCAGTTGAATAAAGGCAAAATTTCTAGTGTTAATCCAATAAAGCAAAGCACTTTTGAGTCTAGAAATGGGGGAGCTAAAGAGGAGTGTGGGAATGTCAGTGTTTTTTTGACAGTTTAAGCTATTTGGAGCCAGTAATTTATCCATTTTGTTTATTATTTAAAAGTTTTAGTTAGGACAGAAATAATTGTCACCATTATGTTTTTTAATTAAAATGTTTTCAAATTTGCTAATTGTACCTCATTATAAACAGCTGTGTCATTACAAGTAATTAAAAATTATGGTCTCTGTCTGATAAATAAGTAAACTTATATTGCCACTAACTTTTTATGTTTTCCACATGATTTCTGAGCCTCCAGTTCAGGAGGACTATAGATTAGAAGTTTATCATATAGAGAATTGATTTTACCAAGTAATCATTTTTTAATACTTCTCTTAAATTGTCAGAGAATTTTTTGTATAAGAGCAGTAGCATGGAGAATAAAGTGAATCTAAGCACTATCAACACATTGAATTCCTGAATATGTATGAAGTTTTGATGGGAAAGAATAAAAATTAGATATATTTTTTGTTTTTCTTTAATACCATTTAAATGAGGCTTTGATTTCTTAATATGTGGAGAAGATGATTTTATTTCAAGTGGAAAGGAATACAATGAAATTTTCTTCCCTGTATTGTGCAAGAGGTCAGATTATATTATGCAAAGCTGTGCTGTCTGGTTTTATAATAAAAGTACCTCTAGCCTATAAAATTAACTTTTTTAGTTCATTGTTTGATCACTTATGCCAGGAAATATGAGGCTGGGTTTTAATCTGTGTAAAGATTTTGAAAAGATTGTTGTGTTTTGGAAATACCAACTTCTTGGTTCTGGAAGTTGTCCTGTTCGGTGTCGCCCTTTCATGTCGGAAAGAGATATGTCATTCTCCACTCTATCTGAAATAAAAAGCTTGCCTCTTACACTCATGGGGGTTTGTGTGGGTTAGCAGTTTGATTATTGTGGGAGAATGCAGCAGAAGGTTACAAAGGGAGAGATAATTGCTGCCAAGGGAAGGCAACTGCTGCAGATGTCTTTAGGTATCAGAACAGAGAGATTGAGCTGATCTCTCAGCTCTTCTGGAAGAAAGTGTACATAAGGAGGGATAATGTATTCTCATGGTTGCTAAGCAGAATTTTGTGTTAATTGTGGCTGTTCTTCTACATTGGTTCTTATTTACCTGAGCTGGGGTAATCAAACCTCGTAGCTCAAAATACACAGTCTACTCAAAACTTAAATTTGGGAAGGTGTGAACTCTTGACCAGCCCTGAGCTGTTGGTATCTGAGTAGCCTTTACCAGTACAGAAGCCAAAAGCAAAACCCTCAACTTATCCTGAAGATGTCAGAGGGCAGGTGTACCCATAACCATCTTGGAAAGTTAGGCCATCACCATAGTCTTAGAAGGTGTTTCCTAATCTTTTCAGAAACATCAATGCAACCACAGCTTATTTGAGTTTTAAGAAGTGTTTGGTTAATAATTTCCTAGACTCTGCTTAGAAGCTGAGAGGAAGACAAAAGTACAATTTTATGTAAGATACTAAGATACATAGATACGACTCTGTGGGATCTGCATGCACAGCGTTAGCTTGTTTGTCTGAACATTGAGTTGCCAAGAAAGTTTGGACCAGATGATCCTTAGAGTCCCATTCCAACCTTGTGGGCTATGATTCTATGATTTTATAAAAGAGAATGAACTAATTTCCTTCGGCAATGGTCAGGTTGGATGGGGCTCTGAGTAACTTGGTCTAGTGAAAGGTGTCCCTGCCTGTGGCAAGGGAGTTGGTACTAGATGATCTGTAACGTCCCTTCCAACCCTAACCGTTCATGATTCTATGACAATATGGTGTGTCTAACAGATACTTGAAAAATAGGAGATGGCATAGTCATTCTAATTTCCCACCAAATGTGTAGAAAATTACTTCAGCATTACTTCACTGAATACTTCAGCAACTAGACACTGTGGCCCAGGGAGATTTCACTGGTAAAATTATCACTAGCTGATTACAATGGAAGTCCAATATATAGTAAAAGATATTTGAGAGTCTCATAGTTTAATATGCTTGAGGAGTCTTATGGACTATTTTTTGTGATGGGAGTTGAACACAAAAAAACCTGGTAGTTAAGCCAAACAGAGTGAGTTTGGGTTTTTTTTCACTGGGAGAACTTTCTTTTTTTTGTTGTTTCTCTCCTCCTTCTCCCTCTCCCTCTCCCCTTTCCCAGTATGTGGGAAGGGGAGGGAAACCCTTTTTTTTTTTTTTGTTTCTCCAACACACCCCGGAGGTTGTTACCCCCCAAAGTGGCAACGACCAGTGATTCCACGACGCCCCCTGCTGGCCGGGATAAAGAACTGCAGGCTCTGCATCTCCAGTGATCCAACAGCACCACCTGGTGACTGGCACAGGACACTACAAGCTCTGCATCTCCTGTGACCCAACGGTGCCCCCTGTTGACTGTGGTTAGAATTGCACCAAAGGGCACAAACTGAATTGTTTACCTTTTTTCCTTTGCTTGTTTATTGATTTGTTTTGAAGGGGATTATCTGTGGGTATAGGAGTATTGTTTAGTTGTTTTACTTGTTTTTTTTTTCATTGTTTCTGCCAGTACACACATACCTTTTAATAAAGGGCTGTTATTTTTCCTTTTCCATATTTTTTTCCTTCAATCGGAGCCTCTTAATTTCAGATTTATAATTGCTTAGAGGGAGGAGTTTGGGTCTTTTCCCATAACTCATCCTCAGCTAAACACCTGTGTCTCATTTAAACTGGGACAATCACATCTAACTGTTGTCCCTTTGTCAGGATGTTAAGATGTTAGGATGCCAGGAAGTCCAGAGAAAAGTCAGCTGGTCACTCTAAGTTAGTTGCTTATTTTTTATTTCCCTGAAGCTGAAGGGCACAAATGCTGCATTAACTTTAGGGCTTTTGCTACAGCTTTAGCGTTCTGTGTCAATGAAGTGTTCCATTAGGTTATAAACACTATTTAATTTCACCTGAAAGAATGTCTTTCTTTCCATCTTAGTTGCAGGACAACATTACCTACCTAATATAGGTTTAAAAAACTAAACCAGGGCAATATCATATTTCTGTTAACCATTTACTGTTAAATGAATTTCCAGCACTAGGGACAATCCAATTTCTCTCTATCTGAATCACGTGTATATGGACTATATATATACGAATATAACATATATTTACATAATATCTATATGTTTATGTATGAAAAAAGGGAGTTTCATTTCTTAATCCAGGCTTACTAGCATACATATGAAATCACATATAAATAGGAAATATTAAGAAACTATAACCTATTGACACAGTTATATGTGCTGTAACTTTGGTGGTAAGATGCATTAGGGGAAGGACGACGCCAAAACCGTGACTGCTTTTGGCTTTGTTTTTTCATTTCAAAGTCTTAGAATTATTTTTAGTGCCTGTGATTGCTTTTCACCTAAAAATATTCTCTACATACCAGCAATTTTTGGAGTCATTCCAGATTCACCACTAATACTGTGGGCTCTTACAGGAAAAAATGCTTTCCTCAAGCAGTTCTGCAGGTCCATGGAGCATTGTTAAAACAAGCAAATGTGAAGTGTTAATCTTTAT
>JAYRBT010000001.1:106152615-106174943 GCA_036023395.1 Myiotriccus ornatus
GATCACCATAAGAAAAATCTCATCGGTCAACAGTTTGTTTTCAGAGGATAGACGCAAGGATACACAAGGATTTTGTCCTGAAGATCTACAAAAGAATTTATTGTCATTTTGCATTATTTCACAGTGCATTGACACTGTCAACCAACTCAATGATCGCAGAATGTTAAGGATTTTGCTAAAATCATTTCAACTTCTTAGTCACCAGACTAAAAGTGGTGAATTTATTATACCAGCTTCTTTTTCATCTTTAAAGATGTTCTAGAACAAAGCATATGACATGCCTCAGCTGTCTTCAGTCTTACTCTAAGTATTTTGAGTGCATGTAAGCAAAACCAGGAGCCATGTACATTATCTTAAATTTCTATGCAACAACAGTTTTGTGCCAATTATTTACAGTCTTTGATACTTCGTTAGCATTGCAAAATTTCCTTCCTTTTGCTATTTTTCACTGCTCTAAATTTGGCTTTATGAAGTCACAGGGCTGAGATGCCCAAATGAAATGGGCAGCTGTAATGCAGTGGCATCCCAAGCAAGATGTCATGGAATCAGGCTAGACCCTGCTGGCCTTTTTCACTGCAGGGCCCTGGGTGATTGAGGGGCACCTGGCAGGCCCCTGAAAGCTTGTTCTATGCACAGCTTGGTGAAGCTTGGGATCTGTATGAAACCGAGTTGCCTTTGTGGCTATGCTTGCCCTCCTGCTGGTAAAACAGTGTTTTTTGAGTGCTGCAGAAGAGTTAGGTGAACTCTGACTAAGCAAGTTAATTCTGCCCCTCTTAATTATTAAAAAATTGCCGTACTTTGCCCCATGAATAATTTATAATTTCCTTTTCTGGAGTTGCAGCATATGTCTTTACTGACACATCACCAGGTGTGTCTTCACTTCCAGTCCTACCTCATCTCACATGGAATATGTTTCCGCTGTGCGCCACATGGCCATAAAGAGACATCTGTACCAGTCCCATAAGTATCTTAACCAATTAATATATAACCAGAGTTGACATCTGCACTGTTCTTTTGAACTAATTGAGATTATATAAAATTTTCATGCGAAGGACTACACAAAATACAGTTTTCTGCTTGCTCTATAGTTATAAATCCTCAACTCAGTTTTATAAATGTTATCATCTTCTTTATAAGTGATGGAAGACAACATTGTCCAGCCAAAGTTCACATGATGGTACATTGCTGATAGAAAACCAGACAAATTTCTTCACAACTTCCTTTTGGTTAATTCTGCTCTTTTTGCAGTCTCAATCATACCTGTAGCCTGAGGCAGTCCAGAGATAAAACCCAACAACCATAGTGCAGCTTCCAGTTAATAAATTGTAGGTTATCACAGGAGACAAGTTACTAATCCTTTCTAACCGGAATTAAAATAAAAATATAATTTAAAGAATTTATCACTGACCTCATTTAAAAAGCTCCCGTGTCAGGTACACGTTATGGAAACATCTGTTACTTACCCCAGTAGTTCATTTACACTCCTTTTCTTAAAAGTTGTAATCTTGCCAAATATTTACTTTTGTGTTTTACTTGCTAATTAACTGACATTGCTGTGAATAGTGTATTTAGTATAAAGAGAATTACATATTCCGTTCCTTATTAGTGTGCTTTAAAGCCATACCAAAAATATACTGATACTTGGCTGCTGCTTTGTAGTCTTTCAGAAGTAAGTTTGCAGTTTGATTGATTAGTTTCCACCACCAAAGAGAAGCAGCTGCAGTTCTGAATAAAATTGTGCTAATGAAGATTTCAAAGTGGTGATCAAAAGCAGACTTTGCTCTTTCAATTGTACACTTTTCTGAAGATAAATAATTGTGCTGTTTCAGCAAAATGTGCATATCAAAGCAGCTGAATCATACACTTCAGTGGGAACTTTAAAGTATGTTTAACACATTATGATGGCTAATCTTTGTCACATTTGGTCTGTCAGTTGCAGTGGTTATTTTTAGCACTGATTCTTGTAGTCAATCAAGAGTCTGAATATGAAGAATATTCTATATTTGCCCATAGACAGCTATATTTATATGGCTGTGAAGACACATATGTCTAGATGGCTAAATGTTACCTACCAAAAGCTTTGATAAAATGTGCAAATCCCATAACTTTGAGAAGAATTTCAGTCTGTTCGACAGAGGTCAAAAGCTGTGTGAGGGGTTTGGGCCCAGTGCCATGGTCTGTCACAAGCTTTCTGACAAATGTCCTGGAATAGTCTGCTGGAAGTGCATTTTTAACACATTTAGGCATCTAAAGACAAAGCCGTGTATCTTCAGGAATTTGTGTGTGTATTCAGGCAAAGACAAACTGTTCCCAGCTAAGTTAAACCTCTTTGTATCTCTGCACTTAATTCAGAAGGCATTTTTTGATGTCTGTAGTGAGTTCTGCAAAGCCTCCTGCCTTCTGCTTGTTCCACCACTTTCTGAATCACACTTCTATCCCTTCCACACTGTGGGAAAAAGCACACATAGTTGGGGCATGCTTTGTCATGCTAAAAACTATCAAAAATATAAATAAGTTAAAAAAAAAACCCAACCAAACAGGCAAAACAAAACAAAACAACCCAAATTAAAAAAAGCCACTTTTGCACTCAACTTTGAAAGTTCTAGGCTCAGTGAGGATATCCTGGGATGCCTCAGACAATATATGCTATTCTAAATAATTCAAAATGGTTGCAAATCTTAGCTTTGAAAAAACAACATGGCAAATAATATTTTCATCTTTTGTATCAGCAGAGGATAATTTGGATGGTATACAGAAATACTCTGACCTTTCTAAATGCTTATCAGGCCAGTAATAGGAATTACAATAGCAGCAAATCCTTACTTTTTGTATTTATTATAATGTTGTACATGGCCTTCACAGAAAAGATTAATTTTCTCTTTCATTCTGTCTTCCTTCTGTTTCTCTATGCTATATATCTTTTTTAACTGAGTTACAATTCAGAAAAATTACATGATTAAATCCTTGTTGCACAAAAGTAATCTTCCTGAACTTCTGTGAATTATTTTACTACGAAGATAATACCATGAAGACAGAAAAGAGAAAGGTCAAACTAAGACAAAACTTCTTTTAGTATCTGTTAAATTTGCTTCATCTATAATATATTCAAAATCACTATCTTTATTTCATTTCTTATCAAACTAGAAATTAGGTGGAAAACCTTCCATTAGCACTGTTATAAATGTTATCATTTATAATATTTTATGAATTTTTCCACAGCAATTTAACAATATTTTTAGATTAAGTATTTCCAGAATATTCTGGTGGAGTTTTAGGCTGTAAATTTAGAAGATGCAACCTAAATGTTACCACAAGGTCCAAACTTGTGAAATAAATTATTGGTATCCAAACACTGCATGATTTGAAAAGGGAAGGCAGAGGAAGGAATAATTAAAAATAAAATAATAATGAAAACTTCCATTTCATCTACACAGTCTTCCATTTTCACTTAAAAGATGTTCAGTTACAGCAACTCCACTGTGGGTTTTTTTTTTCTCAAATCCCATTATTTCATGTACTTTCAAAAACCTTAATATTGAGACGTGTAGCTCTTTTAAGGGTGTAAATATAGAAACATACACTAAAGTGATGACACCTAAAATGGAATGTATTTGATTATTTTATTTGAGGCATATGGTTAATATGTCAGATTCCAATAATATAAGTTATGATGAGAGCAAAATCAGAAAAAAAAATGTTAAGGGGACTCTGCATGTCAGAAATTATCTCATAGTTATCTATCTATGTAATTATATATGCATTTAGTTATGTATCAGTTGCACATAAATATGTTTGCTCTTTATGTTTTATTTTGCAGCTGAGATTGCTCTAAAACACAACTTGTCCTTTACAGCCACAGTCATTCATTAGAACTATTTCAGTTGTTTTCTTGTCTTGTAATCCTTACAAGGTTTTGTGGATTATCTCGTTATTTCACTGACTCTTTGCATTCCCTTCACTGTTAGTATGATCTTTTTCAAGCAAGGTTATAAAAAATGGGCAAATGAGATGTTCTATTTTGAGAGAAATAGAAGATGTACTGTTTAAAGAGAAACTCCTAAAGTGCAGGTTTGCTAACAAGTACATTTGCAATCAGAATGCACAGAATGCCCACACATCAATTAGTCTGAGGAAACTTTGCAGAAACGAATTAGCAACATATGGAATGAGGTAAATGGTTTCCCCAGAGCTCCCAGTGGGCAAGTTGCAACATGGTTTACTAATCCCATGCACAGTTTTCATCTCATATTCTGTCCTATTGCACTAGTTTTGGGTTTTTTTTGTTGTTTGTTTGTTGTTGGTTTTTTTCTGAGCACATATATATTCTTATATTTAGAGGTGGTCCTTCAAAAAAAAAGTCTGAGACTCCTGAGGGTAATGTGGGAATCCCTTCTGCCATTGTCCTCAAACTCAAAGCTGTTTAAAAGGTATGAGCACAATGGGTTATTTTCTCAAGCACTCTTTGGGGGTTATTTATTGAAGCTAATTTTATGCTTTGATAAATTGCTTCCAATTACCGTCTGTAAGTTTTTCAGATGATGTATTAGCCTGGTAAAAGTGACCTGGGTCTTATGAAATAGGTATGGATTGAGGCAATATTCAAAATACAGATAATAAGAAACAATGCCAGATGACCAAGTATTGTGTTCATTTGAATTTACAAACATTTCCTAGACATCAGAAAGTAAAAAAAGTAAAAAGTGTATTCAGTGGTATGCCACTTTTCCATCCTTGTACTTTCTCTGTCCAAAAATGTCTCAAAAAAAGTCCCACCATTAGAATTTTAGTGTTAAGGAAATATTTTTATTCTACCTCTTCGTTAAGATAAAAATAGAAAAGAAAACCCATTTATGTCACTGGTTTAGAATCCCCTTATTTTCTTTTATTGTTGTCTTAAAAGAGGAATTTATCACTTTTTAAACCTAAATGTCCTCTTAAGTGTTTTTTCTCTTTTTCAAAATACACTGGTAATCTTCAGTTTATTTGCTAAGATAGTATTTTTAAAATAGGTTGCCTAAGAATCTTGGTGACAAACCATTACATTTCTGCTGCTGTTCACAGGAAAATTTTATTAATACATAAATGAAGTCACTCTGCATGTCCAATGAGAATTAAATTGTGTATGTTTTGAATGCAATAATATGTTAGCCTTATTTCTTACAGAGGGATCCAAAAATGCCATTACAAAGTCTTTTATAGCAAATAATTCACTTCAGCAATGAAAAGATGCTTTAAAATAAATGGTATATAACAGTTCTGAAAAAAACAGCTATTAGAACTGCTATAAAAGAAATAGAAAAATTACACTGTACATCTGAAAGATTGTTCTTTTCAAGGACTCCAACCCAAGGTCCGATTAAAATTCCTGCCGCAAGTGCTGCTTTCCTGCTCTTGCCCTAATCGTGAGTCATCCCACCTCAGAGGGTAAAGCGGAGGGTTCAGTAGCACCTTTGGAATGTTATTTGCAGCATGTTCAGTACTACCTTGGGGCTCCATGCTTTTGTGTCTGTCCTCTTGTAAAGCTGGGACCCTCAGTTCAAATGACCTTCATGAAAAAAAAAGATTATGGGGCAGAAAATATGAACTAGATGTCATTGCCTTATAAAACCTCAGACCCTTGGGCAGCAAAATGCTTCTGCTTGTTCCATGGTCAGAATAAGACTGGGAGCTGGAGAATGTGTTACACACCGGCAGCAGGACACTTGACGTAGAGCTAGACCCTGCTTTTTTATCTCAGAAAAAAAGTGCATCTGTCATTACTTAGTTCCAGTGTACAAAAGGACTTTCATTATTATTTATAGTTTCAGATTTCAGACTCTGTACAGATTTCTTTAATTTCCATACCTTATGACTGTAGTTAGAGAAAAGCACCCCATTATCCCCATTATTCATGGGCTGTAGAAATGCTAATGATCAAAAACAGACACCTCAGCATGTTCCATAATACTAATTATATTCTTATTGTCTACATTTTTTATTTCCTTTATCTTCAGACATTTTACATTACCAAGAATTTTTTGTTAATTTTAATTTTGGAGGGAGGGTGGTTCGTTTATTTTTGAATAAATGACTTTGTTAATGTGAATCTTGACTAGTAAGTAAGATAAGTTTGCTTGAAACTTAGTGCCACTGAAACGACTGGACTTACTTCTTAAAGGAATGTCCATAACTAGTGAAGTGAACATGAAAGAAGAGCTGCAGTTAAGCAGAAGGGCAGATGGAGAAGCCAGGCTTTCCAGTGAAACCTTGGCTTAGCTCACTTCTCATCTCACTTGCTCTTTCCTGCCTTAGCTTGAGACCTGCTCTGCCAGCCACCTCTTGAAAGCTGGCTTCAGCCACCCAGCTGTGCCTCATTTCAGGAGTCTCATGTGCAGTGATGCTCTGCCTGCAAATGCTGTGTTGGTACGGACACTCCCCTGGGGAAAGCAGAGCAAAAGATGACTTTCCTCCTTCCCCTTTTCAAGATTTAATGAGGTGGGATGGTTGGGAGAATCCAATAGTAAAATTATTCTCAGTTGAAATAAAAAGGACATAGACATCTTTAGGTTTTTCTGACAGGTGATTTAAAAAGTATATTTCAATACTACAACTTCTGCCAGACAGTATTTTCCAATGCAGCTCTCTTACCCTGATACAGAGCAGGGACTAATAACTAAACACAGACTCTCCCTTTCCACTTCTGTATCCAGGGTCCATGCCAAAAGGGTATAACATCTCATGTGCAGTTACCATATGCCACAGTTTAATCCTGATTCAATGTGACAGCAAGATCCTTTTCCTTCTGTCATCTTAGTCTGCCTGCTGATGTCACTTAGTATCCCCAGTCCACCTTTCCTTTGCAGCAGTTCCCTGAGCTGCATAGGTACAGAACACTGCACACAGCCTTGCAGCTGGAGGAAAGTACGTAACCTTTTCTGGCACAGGTCCTTTCTGCCCATGTCTTTGACAGAAGAACATGATAATGAATTCTGGAGACCATCCTCAGAGAATTTTCCAGTTAGTTTGTAGTGTGGGTTTTTTGCTGTGTGCTTTTTTTTTTTTTTTTTTTTTAAATCATCTCCTGATAAAATCTACTGGCCGTCCAAACAGGTTGTCTGATATCACTGATTAATGCCAAATTTGTTCTTGTTTCTGGCTGCTGAACTCAATACCAGACATTTGATAGGAAAAGTGTTTTCCAACAAGGGTTTCATTGTAAAATGTGTTGTCAGAAAACTACTAGTTACTGATTTTTTTTCTGACACACAAACCATAAGCTTAAGTGCAAGCCAATATTATGAGAGTGCATCTTTATTTTTCCTTTTTTTCCCTTTTCTTCCCTCAAAATTTACTTGACAAATTTCCATTTAAGATTCGGGTTTACACATGCTTTTCATTAAATTATTACTTAAATGAAGAAAGTACAGTGTATATCTTTACAGCATGGAGGAAGAAACGCAAGTATGTCAGTGAGCGCTTAACTGAATTTGTGCTGCATTTGTTCAGAAGGCTTTGTTAGGACGCTAGCCAAGACGTGTGACAGATCTCGCTTTCCACTATTACCAAATGGTTCCTGTAGCACCTTGGGTACAGGATTACAAAATTAAAGTTTCTGGTTCTCAGTTTTTAACTACAAAATGAGAATTTCATACCTCTTGTGTGAGATTAGGGAATACTGAGTTGTGAAGCTCCCTGGTCATATGGTAACAGTATCTGATTCTGTTTTAAATATGAACTATTCAGCCATTTTCTGAGACTGGTGGGCTAAAAGCATTGTAATGAGAGCTCTGCACTGAAATACAACGTAGAGAAAATGATGGTGACGACCTGGTGTTGACACACTGTTTAATCATCTGTAGCTGGGGCTTATACAAACCCTTCAGGAAGTGAAAAACCTGTTTACATACCAAAACTGTAATTTTCAGACCTATCTCTGCTTTCTCCTTTTCCATTTCTTAGGTTGCCTATTCTCTCCCCTTCATCCCTACATCCCACCTGAACTTCTCTTTCACAGCATCTCACAGTGGTTTTGACCACCTGAGGGTACCCCACCCCTCCACTCCCTTCCCAGTCCCACCTGTCCCCAGCTTTTGGTGCTGTACATGATGGCCCGCAAATGGTAATGTATTTCCTGCCTTTCAGCCTTGCAGAGATAAGTGGGGGTTTACTGCTGCCCTCCTGCCAACTCCGTATGCTTTCACAGATGCCTCATGCCCTTCTTTTGATCCTCTTTAACGTCAGGGAACATAAACAAGGGTAGCCTTCTCCCTGCTCTGTGCTTGGAGAGCAGACCATGGGAGCGTCTTCTGTGCGTGCAGCACCATAAAAGAGCTGCTTATGCTTTTTATGACTTGGGTCTGATAGGAAATTTTATTTTCTTCCCTGTTCACCTCTTGTTATTTTCACATTTTCAGTTATCTAGGAAAGATCGTTCCATTAGGCTCGAGCTATACCAATCTCTGCTAAACAAGGGGAAACTTCACTGTTTTTTGGATTGCTGGACAAAGTCCAAATTTTTTTAGTCTACTATAAATGTGTAATTGTACACATTATTTTGAGATTTACTATGTTTTTCTTGAATCAGGGTTGTAGATACTTTATGCTTAGGAGAAGAATTGTCCCCCTGTAGATCCTCATTTTCATGGGATAATTCTTTGAGGATTGGTTATTTTTTACTACTTGGAAAAAAACGTGAACAGAACTCAGTATAGCCCTTTGACTAGAATTATTCTTATGGGTATGAACCTGCTCAAAACGGAAATATTTCCAACAACAAAAACCTTTTTTTTTCCTTTTAAGAAATGAAAGAGCAGTGAGTAATAAGTAATTTTCCTCAAGTATTATCAGAGATGTTTCAGTTTTGTCAAAACAGTGACTGCTGTTTGAGAACCTCTTCTCTATTTTAAACAAATGATATGTGAAAGAAAGAACACTTCAGGAAGGAAATGATGAACCAGTATTACCACAGCTCTGTCCCCATTGTCCTTCCCTCTTTCAACAGCCTGCAGTATATCTGTATGAAATTGGTATCTTTCTCACTTCTTTCCCAGTTTCTTCCAATTATGTACAGGAATGAGAATATGTTCCAGTGACTTCTTTCATCTGTATCAGGGAGAAATCATGATAATCTATGTGGTCAGTGTTTCAGATCCTGAAGATTAGCAATGTTGTGTAGTAATATGTAAAAAGTTCTCTCTCTTTCTTATACCTTAAGATGCAGAAGGTAATCTCATCTTTGATAAATGCTATCTTTGGGAGGATCTGACAGAATTCTTGGGTTCGGAGAATTAGTAATTGGGTGCCATAAATGTATTTGAGGTTGGGAGATATGAATTAGAGTGTATAGCCCATTGAGGAGCTGGGAGGTCTGGATTTGGAGTAGCTAAAGCTTATTACTTATATTTAAAACTTGCATTGGAGCAGCTCTGCTCACAGGGGCACCCTGGACTCAGCCACAACACTGAGTTGTATTAGCATGTCTACTTTGTCATGTTTGTATCAGTAGGCTTTGATAAAAAGCCTTCAACATGAGAACATTTTTCAAGCAATTTTATCATGCAAAACTGATAAGAGATAGATATTCATAGGTGCCAAAATGTGCATCCCAATGTCTAACACTACTTCTGACAACTGTTCAAAAGGAGGATGGGCCTTAAAAAATGACCAAAACAATGTTTCTTGATATTTTCATAATAACTTACTAGTTTATTGTTTGATTCACTCTTATTCAGATTCCATCCCAGTTCAACACTTCAGAAGGAACAAATGTCACTGCTTTTGATCAAGTGATTGTTATTCTTCTCCAAGATTTTACTGGAGAAATAACAACTAACTATGGAAGACCCATCATATGGGTGCTACTTCATCAAAAATTTATGGAAGTTCCTGAAATATATGAAATCATCACAGTTGTCTAACATTTTATTCATCATATAAGGTAATAAACTACTGAGGGCCAGTTTCATTTTTAAAATTTCAATTTTAAAGGATTGAAGAAAATCTAAGGACTAACCATAACACCCCAAGTTATTTCACCACAACTTTTTTACACACCTCACAAGTAAAGGCAAGTTATAAGTTTAGAGTACTGAAATCATAGAATCATAGAATGGCTTGGGCTGAAAGGAACCTTAGAGATCATCTAATTCCCTTGTCATGGGCAGGGACACCTTTCACTAGATCAGGTTGCTCAGAGCTCCATTCATCCTGCCCTTGAACACTTCCGGGGATGAGGCATCTACAATTTCTCTGGACTAGCTGTTCCAGTGCCTCACCACCCTTACAATAAAGGATTTCTTCCTACTATCTAGTCTAAACCTATTCTCTTTCAGTGTAACGACATTCCCCCTTGTCCTGTCACTCCATGCTCTCATAAATACTACCTCTCCATCCTGTAGGCTCCCTTCAGGTACAAGAAAGTCACACTTAGGTCGTCCCTAAGCTTTCTCTTTTCCATGCTTAACAATCCCAATTCTCTCAGCCTTTCTTTGTGGGAGTGGTGCTCTGTCCCTCTAATCATCTTGGTGGCTTCCTCCGCACTCCTTCCAACAGATCAATGTCCTTCCCATGCTGAGGACCCCAGAGCTGGATGCAGTTCTCCAGGTGGGGTCTCACCAGAGCAGAGTAGAGGGGCAGAATCCCCTCCCTCAACCTGCTGCCCACACTGCTTTGGATGCAGCCCAGGACAGGGTTGGTTTCTGGGCTGTGAGTTCACATGGCTGGGTCATGTCCAGCCTCTCATCCATCAGCACTCCCAAGTCCTTCTTGGTAGAGCTGCTCCTGATCTGTTCACCCCCAGCCTGGATTGATACTGAGAGCTGTGCTGAGCCGGACGCAGCATCTTGGACTTGTTAAATTGCATGAGGTTCCCATGGACCCACTTCTTGAGCTTGTCCAGATCCTTCTGGATGGCAGAGACATCATCAAATGCCTTCTTGTGCTTAATTATGTAACAATAAATCTTGTTACCTTGAATAGGGCTTTTTAAATACTTTAGTATAAGTTTTGTGTTTACTATCACATCTATTAAATGAAAAAAAAATTTCTTTTTAATAACTTCAAGTAGTATCATACTAAAAGTCCTACTACACTGTACAATCTTCATAATGGAAAAAATAAAATAAATATAATTCCGTTGATATTTGTTTTCTTGTTTCTTTTTTAATTGTATTGATTTATGTAACTGAATGTGCTGTTATTATTTTTTACCTTTCTTAAATTTATGGTCATTCTGATCATAAAATACTATTTATTATGACATGGATGAACTATGTTTTGCTATGAAAACAGAAGATTTTGGATTTTCAAATTGTTTTTCTTTTATCCCAGTTGCAATCATTAAGTTCAGAGCTGTGATTTGCACCATAGAAAAATACTTTGATGTTTGCATAAATTTAATTAAGATACTCTCATTTTTAAATTAATTTCTGTGACATTTATGTATCTAAAATTATGCCTGTAATTGTGACTATCTTTAAATATTTCTATGATTAAATTTAGAGTGTGGAAATTATTTTTTGTAGATCTTGTAAATCTTGTACTGTCTGAGATTAGTTTGGTGGGGGGTTTTATCTTTTTATTTTTTTCCCTAGAAAATGAATTTACTCAAGGAGACTAAAAAAAAAAAAAAAGAATTGAAATTTGCATTGTACAGACGAGTGATACTGGGAAAATACTTGCTAAACTAATAATTGCTAAACCAATAAACTCATTATAGGAACTTTGTAAATTTTGTACAGTATGATCATATTTTACTGTAAGTACAGTAATAAGGAAATGACTTGAGCAAACCAGCATCTATTCTATGAGTGTCTTTCTACTGCATAAAATGCTGTTTGTGTCCTTTTAAAATAGTCTTTAACTGCAACTGTGTCACAACCATTCACATGTAATGTGAAGGATAGATGAGCCATTCATTCCACTATATTTACTACAAGGAAACTGGAAGACTGAGGGACAGAAACACTGGCAGTCTTTTAAAGTTAATTTCTGAAAGCTCTTAACTGTAAATATAACATTGTACATTTTTTTTCTATTTTGTGTTTTAGCTTTACTTCTTGGAAGAACAATATTAGATAGTTTGCATTTTTTTTTTTAAACACCTTATACAATTATGGTTTGGGGTATTTTTATTTTTTAATGCATATTTAGATGCTGTTCTCATTTCAATATAAGTTTGTTCCTATAAAACATCAAGCTAGTGGTTTAAGAATAAACTTTTCTCTATTGAAGACAGTTTTCTAACTTTGAACCCGCTGGCTAGATAAACATGTTTGTTGTTGCCATGGTTATCTACGGGTATGTAACTAACTTTTCAGCAAGATCCATAAAATCGAATTGTGTGAAGGTATTGTGGGCTTTTATTGAGGACATAACAATGTCGCTATCTTGTAGGAGAATTTAATGGTTGTTATTTACAAGAGCAGTGTATAATTATGACAAGATAAATTAGACTAGAACTTGAAAAATTACAGTTCTTGTAAAAAATTGTGTGACATTTATGTATTGGAAAAATTCCACTAATTCATAGTGTAAAAATCCTTCAGTAACATTTCTATTCTCTAATTTTCCAGAAATCTTTGTTTGGAATATTTTGTGTATACTCCCTTAAATCCTACTTTCTTTTCATATGTTTCCAAATAAATTATTATTTAAGAGAGAATCATCCAGCAGTTGCATTGAAAAAGATTCATTTTAGTGTTTGTGCACAGCAGATGTTTGATAAGTATAAAATTTGAAGTGGAGAAATTAAATTCATATAAGTTATATGCTGTTCTTCCTGTGTTAAATAGTCTTTCATTTATGCCTTTCCTTTACATTTCTTCCATAAGAAGACAAATACTTCCATGGCTTTTGTATTATGTACAAACAATTTTATTTCAAAGACTAAAGCATGAGATTGGCAAGAATATTCTGTTTCTATTTATTTTGTTATGATTAGTTAGAGGTTGGGCACCTTTAAATTTTGTGTCCTGGGATCACAGTCCTGAAGAAGACAATCAGACATGTTCCAGATATTACTGAATGACAATCCTGTTTTCATGCCACTTTAGACTTGTCTCTGCTGAGACACTTCAAAATATATAATACTGAAACATGCTTAAACATAATGAGAAACTGGACTGAGAAAATTTTCAGGAGAATTCTTATGTCCAGGGCATGTCTAATTTAATCTGTGTTACTCCAGCTGCAAAAAATGAGATAGGTTTAAAAAGTATAAATACAGAAAGATAACTCTAAGGGATGAGTCCAAAATCCTACTATTGAATAGGAGAAGTCAATCTAATTATAAATAAGGTCTGAGACTTTATCAATACTTATCAAATTAAAGCAGGGAAAAAAACCAACCCAACCAACAACCAACTGAAACCTTTCTTATAGGACAATTATTTAGACAGTCTGAATTTATTATTGCTCTAATTATTCCACTTAAAATGCATCGTTTGGTTTTTGCTTTTAATTTATATTTTTAATTTGCATTTTGTTACCGTATCTCTTTTGTGATACAGCTTCCCAAACTGCACAGCTTCAAAGGAAAAAAAAAGATTAAAAGTTCTAAACAAATGTGAAATTTCTTCCTGTACATGAATCCACAGGAAAGAATAAATGGTTGAGTCCTGTAACACATAGTGATCTTCCCACCCTGCTAAGGCAGAAATTTTCATCTCACTGGACACACTCTGAGGGAGTGTGGGAACCTCATATTATTCATGTGAGGTATTTTTTTATGTTGTAATTATGTTCATGACAGTATCACAGAATGGTGTTACGTACAGGCTCTATAATTAGCTGCAAACTGCTAATATCCATATCATTCAAATCCCAGTGCCAGTCTTACACAGTTTGAGCTCTAGACGACAGAATTGTGGTTGATCCTAGGTATCGCTCTTGAAATTATCTTTCAACATGAGAAGGTACAGGAAGAATTGTTTTCAGGCTTTTAATTTCATTAAAGTTTCATATGACTGTGTTTGTCCATTATTCTTTACCTCTTTATGTTGGCTTTGTGTCTTTTTCATGCTAGAATGTGTACTGCCATCACATTTTAATTTTCATGCAGGCTGGCATGGTATCAGTGTGTAAATGCAATCTCCACTTTTTGTGGTAACTCTCAGAGTTTTCATGCTGAATACCTCAGAAGAAGAAAGTGTGCCATTTAAATATAAGAATGTTTAGTACTACTGAGTTTTGGTAGTAGTGTATGTAGGCTGCAAGACATCAACACTTTTTTTTCATGCAAAATATGTTTTTCCAGGTTCTGAAATTGTGGTAGAAAAGCCCAGGTAGGACAAAACCCAATAATGTCTGGTGAATAGTCACATCTGGTAAACAAAGAGTGAAACTTGCTGAAAACTATAGGTTAGAAATAATCCAAATGGCAGTGCTTTCTTGTTGCTTATCATTTTCGTGCTTTCTTGTTGCTTATCATTTTCATGCTGTTTTGGTGTGTTTCAGTGTAGAACAATACCACAGAGGAATATATGATTGAACCAAACAAATCAGAAATATATGCAAATGAGTCGCCACCCTCTTAATCATTGTAGCATTGTGACAGTGTAACACACATAGTATGTGTGTGTATGTATATTAGTATAATCTTTATTTAAAAAGTGCAGAGCTATCTATCCTCTAAGACTGCAGCTTTTCATTTAAGAAAATTACTGTGTGCAAGTGCACATAATAACTTCCAAACACTTCCATCGTGATTAGAAATGAAACAAAGAAAAGCTTGTGAATCTAATGAATCAGTCCAGATTTTAGCAGTAAACCTGTACTAGGGTTAAAATATTATTTTATTAAATGCAAAAGTAATTTATCTTGTACATATATTTTATTTTTTCTTTGTTTAGCTTGATTGTGTGTAGCTTTCTCTTTTTGTCTGTTCTACTAAATTTATTTTGGTCAGGTGCAAAAGGGGCCCAAAGGTGCTTTATGATTAAAGCAGACAATCTTGATTTGACTTAATTGATTGGGACATAATTTTCATAAAGAATTAAATTTTTTCTGTTCCTTCTAATTTAGTTCTCTCTAGTCTGGATCAAGACATTTGTTCACACACAAATTAAAAAGTTGAAAGGACCTAATAACTGAAGATGTGTAGTACGCCAGCTTCATTCATCACCTCTCTTGTTGCATCAGCTTGCCAGTCTTAAACATTCATGTTTTCTAAGTCCTATTAAGTGAACTACTATTAAGTGAACTATACACCTTATAAATTATCTGTATCAAAGTACAAATTATTTTTGCTCAGTTTTTTTAGCCATGATAATCTTTCAAAACTTCTGGGTTTATTATATATCTTTTTGTTCCTTGAGCCTTTATTTGATGTGTTATTTACTCGTGCCAGAGAAACTGAGTGACAAGTGTTCACCCCGATTGCTATAGAGATTGATTTGCTAGGAATGCCACAGGAGCAGAGGAGTTCATCAGTTTTATTTGTTAAAATCTAGAGATCATAGCACACATGATAATCTTAGCCTCTGTAAGACTGTGAAAAACACTGGAGTTGCCCATCAATTAGTCTAACAAAAGGGAACTTTCTCATTTAATTATAAAACTGCAAAGATTTTGCAGTTTATCTCTGGCTCTGAACGTGCAATCATTTTTATTGACCTTTTTCCAGGCCTTCTGAAAACACAGAGAACTGTATTGTGAAATAGAAGTTGGCAATATCAGTGCCTTGGTCATAATTTCCATTGGTTCATTCAAGCAAATTTAAATGGATGTTATTATTTGCTGTACTTGGGTATGTTCCATATCTGCAGCTCATACTGGAAGAGAAGTATTCTTTTTATCTTGCTATATCCATCAATTCATTACTCGCAGGTATTATGATTTCCATATCGTTGTTAATATTGATTAAGTCTCCTGAAACGATTTGCTTTATTTTAAAACACCAACATGAAGCTTTTGTTTCATTTTTCACTCTTCTTATTCATCCCAAGATGCATGTCCTGATGTGTCTGTTTGAATGAATATTTTAAGTAGAAAACAAGTGAGAATGATGAAGTACTAGTATGGAAAATCTGTAGCTTTGAAGCTGATTATAAGCAGAATAAAACAATTGATGTCTCTCATCACTTTCATATTGCGTAAGTACAGAAGTACATTATTCTTGAACACGGCATTTTTCTTCACATTCAGTGGGAAATTTGTTGTTATTGAATAATAAAGTGTAACTCTACATTTAGACAGAAGTCTAAATCCATCAGTTCTGACAGATAGAAATAGGTCTCTAAGATAAAGCGACTAGGAAATTTTGAACTGTTCTGGTTTTGGCCCAGAACAGCAGGAGGTGGCAGGGCCAAGACTTTGTGTTATTCGATACCACCTCATGTCATTGCCAGGAGTGGGGGAAAGGGACTTTGTCTCTCACTTGCCAGAAGAGGGGAGTTCCTTCTCCAGCGAAGAAAGCAGGGAGTGTTGCTCCACTGGAGCAGTGGAGTGAGCAGGGTGATGTGCTAGTGGCCAGCATGGCGTCACCTCGATCAGGCTTGTTGATTATTTTGCCTGTAAATCAACTTCTCTTTTGTAGCTTTGTCATTGATATTGTTGCTGTTACTCTTCATTTTTGTTTTCTCATTGCCATTTCCAGTAAATTGTTCTTATCTCAGCCTGTGATCTTTGCCTGTTGTGCTTCCAGCAGGAGGCTGAGGGGAAGCGAGTGACGGCATGGTATTTTTAGCGGGACTGCTAAATTGGAGAACAAGACTCCTAAACCATGACATGAACACACATTTGAGTAATTTTAAAATAATTGACTAATGTCCAGATGGTTCATAAAAATCCACTCATTCACTTGAGAGCATAATGCCTTCTGAGAGAAGATTTAGCATTTTTTTCCACTTTATATGGATTGCAAATTTAGTCAGCAGTTTTACATTATATTTAAAGAAAAAAGATGTATTAGGGCAGAGTTTGTTTTAAAATCATGTATCAGTAGTTCCAATCTTACTTAAATCAAGCATTTAAAAGAAATATGTGTGAGAATGAACAAGTCTTCAAAAAGACTACCTGGTAAAATCTTTGCTTAATTCCTTATTCATGTATAAATATTGGTTGCTGCAAAAAAATTAATATTTTTCAAAAAAATGCAAAGACCAAAGGCCTCCCAATTGCTTTTAAGCTCTTAAATGTCAATTAGTATTCTCAAAATATTTAAATGTTTTATAGTTACCAATCTAGCTCTACAATACACATTAAAGTATTTGTCAACAGCAATTTCCCCAGTACTGAGGGGCAAAACTTCCTTCAATTTAAACTAAAATTAGTCTCACAGTCTCTCAGATGCAGAGTCACTGTTACAGTTGGTGTCTAATTCTTAACATGACAGGGTTTCAGATCCTGTTATCCAGCCCACATCAGATGTTTCAGTCATGGAGCCTGGAATCCTTCTCATGCTCCCACTTTCTTTATGACCAGTATGGAAACTGAGCTGCACAGCATCTCCATCTCCTTCATTTCATGGATGGAAATGCTCATGAATTAATAGGGGAAACAGTAAGACACTTGTTAGTAGAATTCTACTTGAAAATTTAGAAAATCTATTGCTTAGATTAAGTGAAAAAAAGTGTATGAAGGAATGGAGATGTATTTAAATTCTGTCCTGCAGTGATACCACCAGAAAGGAAAATTAAGAAAATTTAAAAATAAATTTAATGATTCTGGGACATTTGTTCATGCAATAATAATTATGTATTTAATCCACCTTGTCATTGCAAAGAGGAAATAATGCAACTGTCAACCTCATATGCTATATCTTGTGATACACCGTGTGATTGCGTTACATATATATTTGTATATATTTATAGCATTAGAGCTTCAAACATACATAGAATGAGTTGTGTAAATGGAAACAGAGAGACACTACTTTTGTCCCTAAGGTCATAGACTATACAAAGGTACTCGAGTAATTTTGTTGGGGAACAAATTTTTTTATTTAACTGAAGTGCCTTCAAAATTCAGGATTCAGATGATCTCAGTTTATTAAAAAAAATAAACCCATATTTTCTGTTTTCTGATTCCTTTTTCATTTCACTGAAGTTTATAAAAAACTTGATGCTATGCTTGATTATTTTAATTTTCTCAGATAGCTTGCACCAGTATAATTTGTTTCTCATCTAAAACTGAATTAATAGCTTATTGCCTTTACAAAGAGAAGCTACAGCACTGTATCTGGATTCATCTTTCTTCACTGATGATGAGTATACAGGTTAGCATGTGGACAGTCATTGATACTGCTGTGGAGACTGCATACTCATTATCTCACTGCTTCCATCAATACCTTAACGAAGGACCCTGGCTGAACACATCAGACTGGTTTTTCAGCACACACTGATTTCCTAGTTTAAAACTGTGAAACAGAGCATAACCAAAACACCACTTTTTTTCTAGGTGTGCAATAACACACCTTTCTATTTTACCCACTTTTAGGAGCTAATTTGTAGTGGAGAACCACCTATCTGGTGCTGTCAGTCCCATAGTGTATGTCTACATTCAGAAAAGTAAATGTAGTTTAAGCTTGAGTCTTTTGGAAATGTACAGATGGAGATTTCCTTCAACTTCCAGAATCTGGGGAAACAGAGAACATGAGCTCTTGTGATTTCAGTCAGCTCATCCGAACAGAAAGTTCCCACTACATTTCCTTTCTCCACAGTTTAACAAACTGTGGTGAGGTGCAGATCCACGAGATGAATGCCATAATCTGTTAGCAGCAGGTGGATTTTAAGTTGTGAAATAATCTTGTTTGAAAGCAAACCTTTCTTATACATTTTCATATACTCCCTGTGTTCCCAGGACTTCACACACATTATTTCTCTGAAAGAGTTAATACAGGCTAAATAAATATTATACTGGTTAGAAATTAAGTGCACCCTCTTTACTGTGTAGGAGAGCTTCTCTGTTTCTCCCCATTGGACATTTTTCCTTTCATTTCCTCAGCTGTACTTCAGTAGGGTTTAGCAGGTCCTGTGGACTCAGGAGGAGACCTCTCAGTGTTTGAGTCTCTCTCTCCGCAGTTCCTTTCAGCCTCTCCTGCTCCTCTCTGTACTGAAGTAGGCTCTTTAAATTTCAAATAAAACAATTTTGAAACACCCCAGAAGCCAATAACCTGCCAAAAATACCTGTTGTGTGTGTAATATGACACTTCTTAGTAACAACTTCATTAGCTGTAGAAAAGAAACACCAGTAAGTTACGTATCTTTTTATCGTGCACTTCCATTCTGGTCACATTCAGCTCTTGCAAATACTTTAATCCGAATGGAAAGCTGTGGTGAACTGTGAGCTGCACTTAGGTATCCTGATGGTGTAACTGACTTCAGGGATGAAGCAGAGGAAGCAGGCAATACTAGCTTTGTTTAAAACCAGCACATCACAGTAAAGTTGATTACAGTTCAACGTGGCTGTGGGATTTCCTTAATGAAGTGGTAATACAACTTGAAATGGGAGTTTTAAGCATTCTTCTGAAAAGATTATCCAAATATTATGTCCTGCAACACTTGCTGGAGGTTGTTTTATGGTAGAGAAGCTGGGGAATCTTGCAGCATAGTTTTATCTAGATGAAGTACAGCTAAAAAAATTACTATGGAAATAAGCTTATTCTGTGGTAAACTTTTGCCATACTAGCACCATCAGTTGCTAGCATAAAATTTTTATTGTTGACCTGTAGCAAGAATAGAGAGTTGTGAGCATGATGTCCTTTGTTTATCACTTCCATTTTTGAAATTAGTCACTCTGTTCCCCTGAATTCCCTAGCAAGACTTATCTGGTGAGGATTTTCGGAACAGGCTACAGATGTAAAAAAAAGTAGAGACAACTAATAACATTTATAAAATTCTATTATGTAGTTTCTGTAATAACTTGTCATACTGCAGTGATTTCAGAAATTAAAATTAGAGTTATGGGTTTTTTTTTATAAAAAGCAAAATAAAATTTAAGTCCATGGGGCAAAGTAACATATACGTAATCGTATTATATAAACAGTGATTACTTTCTGCTGAATTTCCAATGTACCATAACACTTGGGGGATTTTTCTGTTGCTGTTATAACAATTCTTCTAAGCAGGATCATTCCTTTCCTTACTGGCATAGAGAAAAAAAAAAAAAAAAAAGGTAGGATGGCACAAAATTCCATGGGATCATCATAGACAAAGTTAAAAAATGTGTCACATTAGCTGAATAAACTGTAACTTGCATCTTCCCTGGTTCATCTCCTGTACTTCAGGTATACTGTAGGTCTGAATACAGATTGTAACACAGTCCAAGAATAATAAGGTCATACATAGAGTAAAACTGGATGCTTAAACTCTGCCTAAATTTGTAAGGTCTATTTGAATCTTTAAAACTACGGCATGAATGAATATCCTTTACATGAATCTCACAGAGAGCATTCAGTTGCAAGAGTCCTTCAAAAACAAAGAATTTTTCTGCCATCTCGCTGTGTTTTGCTGTTTGCTTATTGTTCATCTTTAATATTTCCACCACTCACTAATGCAGTTTAGGCAGTATTAGGTTTTGTGGTAATAGCATCAGTCTCTTATGTTTCAAATTTATTGTTTCCCTTCTTTTCATTGATTCACAGTGAATAAAATGGTAACATTGACAATGTAATCTTGTCCAGAACAGTATTAGTGAGACTCTTATTAATAAATTTGTCCACTGTAAAGTCAATATTTTAAAAACATTTGTCTTCAATAACTATTCACTATATTTGCTTAAGGGATCCAGTCAAAACAACATGCATCATTCAGCAAGTTCCTGAGTAAAAAAAAAAAATTAAATCAGACACAAATGGCAGATAAAAATAATATTGCCATTATATCTGTCACACAGACAGATGTTATTCCCTCTTTCAGTAAAACTGCTGTGTAGAATTCCTTCTGTTACTTTTCTAACGATCTTGCAAAATTACATTTACTCAAGAATAGCTGCCACTGATGAAAAACCAATGGGACACTGGTACTGCTGAAACACTTCCCTTGTGCTGAACTTTACAAGTAGTTGTCCTGTGTCTCCTGACTCTATTAATTCACAGTTGGAATCAATAGCTCCAATCCAAGTAAAAAAGGAAAAGCTATAAAAAATCTGTTTAGAGTTCTTTTGCATCAGAGCTAAAAGTGTAATTCAGAAATTACTATTTATTTTCTACAAAACTTCTACAAGATGAATACTGCATTCTAAAAATACTTGGTCTGATTTATTGAGAGTTTGGCATGGGAGGCAATTGCCTCTATGAGACATAAACTGACAATTTATGTAGGCTTTTAGCAAACACAGAATGTGGTACATGACACAAACTCCTGTCACTGTAAGCTGTAAGAAACAAAGTATTAATTTATCATAGGAGGTTTGAGATATATATCCTACTTTCAGTTTTATTTTTACACAAAGAAGATCTGACAATACTGCTGTATCAAATTTGTAGCTTTTAGCTCCAAATTATTAGTTGCAGTATATATATCATTGTGCCAAATCATTCACAATGATATCGAAATGAAATGTCAACTAATTTTTGAGCAGCTAAGCAAATGTTAATGCAAAAAAAATTACTTTAGTAAGCAAAAGTATTTAATTAGATGTATTCCTAATGCACTATTTTTCAATGTAAACCACAGCTGTATAATGATTGCAGCTATAGTATACAATTTTTACTAGCAATTGGAAACTTAAAAAACCCCACAGAAGTGGGTTATTTGGTTCATTTCATGTGAGAACATACTATGCTTTAAAATAGCTGTTCCATGGACCATCACTTCTACTTAATTAAGAAGAAACTGCATAGGAAAAATATAATTTTAGCCATTTTCCTAAACTTTCAGAAAATACTTTTCTAAGATGGAAGTGTTTTGGTCATGTAAGTAGGAAACAAGAAATGGCAAACATATTCTCTTTTAGAACTTCACCTATAACTGAGGAGGGAATATTTATCGTTAGATGCCCTTCTTCAGTAAAACTTTCAGTCCTGCATTAAAACTTTATTGAAATATGATGCATATTTCATTTAGATGTTGAAAGCCAGCATTTGATCTTTTCATAGTTTTTGTAGCTGTCTATGTTTCCTACTTCTGGAGGGAGCTTAAGTGTGCCTTCAGACTGATGTAAAAAAAAAAAAAAAGTAGAAAAGCTGTTGTAGTGGTATTTACAATTTTGTCTGTGAGGAAAATAAAAAAAAACCTCTTCCTATAGCAAGTGACCCTCTTTAAGGAAGATTTTACATCTAACTTTCCAAAGTCAGAGAGGATTGCTCAGCAGTTAACGTGTTTCAAAGTACATATCTGAGTCCTTTACAGTAAGTCCTTTGACACTGTGCAAATTCATTTCCTTGTGATCAGGATGGGAAGACCAGAAGTTAT
>JAYRBT010000001.1:106176903-106251092 GCA_036023395.1 Myiotriccus ornatus
AAATAAGTTATCTTTTGTTTGTCTGTGTATTTGTAACATCTCCCCAAATTAAAACAAGTTTTTTGTTTTTGTTAACTCTTGTTTTTCTGTGTCTGCCTTTCTGAGTTACCCTGTATGTGGACCTGTAATTTCAATGGCCTGAGAAAGAATGAATCTTAAGGGCCAAGTTTCATTTCTGTTTCGCAAAGGTGTTGAGAAGGCGGCGACTTACCAACTTTGGGCTTTGCACTGACAGTTCTGTCAGACTATAGCTGATTTGAGCAGCTGATTCAGGTGTTCCTACACCTAAAAATAGGCCCTAAGCACCGACATCATGATTGAGTGTCCATACTAAGCACTGAGCCTTCTTGCACAGTCAGGTGCACACAAGACAAATGGACGGGCAAGTTTAGAAAATAAAAAGTGTTCTGTATGTCTTGTCCAATATGAATACAGCCCTGGAAAACTGTATTCTGAGGTGGTCCAAGGTTTCATTGGCAACCATGATTTGGTATCTGGGAGATTTTTACTTGGGGATCATGAGGCCAAGAAATCCTCAATGGCTACTTTGGAGGGAAATTTCTGTGAGTTTCTAACAGAAAATGGTAGATGGTTTATATTTTTAAATGCTTCTCATTTCCACTTTCATATAGGATAGTTAATGAATATACAAGGAGCCCATTTATGCTGGACGCCTAATGTTGCACAGTGATAGTTTTTTATAAGGAAAATACAGGAAATCTCTGGATATAGTTGCCACACATGATGATGTAATTTCAACTTATGACTCTTTAAATGACTCATAATTTTTTTAATACTTCAGGCTTTCATTAGGCTTTTTACCATATCATTTTAGGGCATGAGTGTTCAACTGTTTATCTAAAAAGTCATAAAAACCACGTCATTGAAACAGCTCTTATTTTTAAAGTGTATGAAGAACTTGAAGTACAGAAACAAAGCCATTAAATGATTTTCCCCTTTATCAACACTTCTATCACTATTGACTAGAAAAAATAAAGTATCTGTATCCATCTGTATGCTATGTCATTGTGTGTATAGAAATCATCACTATGATGCTTTTCATGGAGTTCAGATATTGCTCTGATTTAACAGAAGTCTAAAATATTGGTTGTTTATTGGATGCTATTCTAAACCCCCACTTTTACATTGTGGCTGTGGAACTACTGGAAGAAGTAATTCCCCTTCACTTCCCATTAGACTGGAATAACGAGAAGCAGAACAAGGAATAACTGAAAATATGAGCAATTATTTTCTTAATCCTATTCAAGTATTTGGAACATCAGTTGGTTTTTCAAGGGAAATTCCATAAGCTTTTCAATTCACCTTGTTTACCCATGCATAATAACAATGCTTTCTATGGGCATTTGATATGAAAATCTCTAACCATGGCATGACCCTGGAGTTCTTACTGAATGTGTTCATTTGGGCTTTAATATAAATTATTATGCCTTGATGCTTACAACATTGAAATATAGCCTTGAATATGTCACATTTATGAATGTATACTTGTAAGTATTGGTAATGTTGCATGTGATATAATGCATAAAATGCATTTCAGATACTTTGCAGTGGATATATTATTACAGATGTAAACACGATAGATAACAAATGGTAGGTTGGTTTTAGCTAAAATACTCAGGTTTATAAATAATACATGTTCCTTTGCTGATTTTATAAAAAGGTTGGCTTTGTGAATTCCAGAATATATATTAGAACAATGCATGGAGGAGAAAGGAATTTTTAAAAATATGTCTGTCACTTACAGATTCTCTGAAGTTAAATAGAGGCTGGAACTAGTCTATTCCTTTATTTATCATAGCTGAGAGTCTGAAACTGCTCCCATAGGAAATGTTAAATAATGAATTTTATTATTTATAGAGCTAACCAACTTTACATCAAATTATTAAAATTGTCTTCTTCACAACTGGAGTCACATTAAGCAGCAAAGTGATGGGAATCCAAGTGTTTCCAGGAAAGACGTACATCTTCATCCCATTTGGTTTCTGAGTGCCTAAATAAAATTTGATAACATAAAATCCCCAACAGCTTGCTGATATAATTGCTAACAAACAGAACAACCTTTTAAGTTAAATATCATGTATAATGTATGTAGTATTAACTACTTGTGACCAATGGTAGGTTGTGGCTTTGAGTTAATTATAAATACCTTCTTATTGGACTGAAAGAATAATTTTTCTAATTTTATTGCAAAATATAAACTTCTTACAAAGAAAAATTTACCTAGCTACCTACTTTAGAAATAAATATATGTATATAATTAATTTTGCAAGACAATTTCATGTTTTATTATATTCATAAATGTATATATATACCTAAACCAATTGTCTACTTAGAGCTGATTTACTTTTTTGGAATGAAAAGGAAAGTATAAAGTTATTATTTTGAAATTCTCATATGAAAACTCTTATAAGCTCTCTAAAGCTTCTTGGTTACCATGGCAATAGTTATCAGTTTGTCTTTAATATAGTACATAGTAATGTTACAATTGTAGAAATTCAGTCTCCATGGTAAACTTGATAAAAACATAATGCTCTTCTTTTAGATACTCTGAATCACTCCAAAGAGCTGTATTAAAGACAGATTTCTCTAACAAATGTATTTATAATTATTTATAATCTGTAGCAAAGATCAAAGGTTGCTTGCAACTAATTAGTCAATTATATGAATGTGATCTCTGTGTAGTATAAGGCAGCAAATTTGAAAGCAGCAAGGAAATTATGATCAAGACATTTGCTATTGTCTTCATTCCAACCAGCTGATGAATGAATGACAGTATAATGCTCCCCAGCTTTTTGATGAGGACATAATGATCTGAAGAATGTCTCATCAACTTAAAACTACTCAATCTCATCTCTTTAACCTTTTAAAACTTTAACACAGTATGACTGAGAATAGAAGTCAGTCTTCTACATAAGACAGGAACTAACAATTCAGCCTGGTCAACAGAACACTTCAGGTCTGTGTGGCCAGCATCTTCAGGGAGAGCTGCTGAAAGCTGAAAAGGTGTCTGAACTTTTCACAATCACATGTGCAGACTGCAGCCCCTGGGCAGAGAGGGCTGTGGGGCTCAGCTCAGACACCATGGCCACAGCTCCTGCAGCTCCTGCCCCCAGACATCTATTGAACTATGAACAGTTTTGAATATTGTGGTGCTATAAAACTTGGAACAAACTCCCTTAGCCCAGAAGATATTTATATGGGGCGATGGGGTCAGTTTGTGGGGACCAAATGCTGTTGTAGGAGATTGCTGCTCTAGAGACTCTCTCCTGGCCCTGGGGGAAGCAAGGTGCAGCTTAGCCTAAGAGTTTCTAGTTCTCAGCTGCAAATGACTCCCCAGATTTAAATGTCTAAGGTGTTCCTGGCAGATTCATTAACCACTGGCATTCTCATAACAATTAGTTGTAGTTTAGACAGTAGAGAAGAAAATGGTTCCATTGGCTTGCCAATAGTTTAGCTGCAACTGGAGACATCAGAAGCACTTGGCAACTGACATGCCATTTCAGGATTATACCATAGAGGTACAGTGTGCTTTCAACTGAGTCTATCCGCAGTGAAATAGTAGAATGCTTAATATTTGAATGACCTTTTTCAGATTCCCAGTTAAATTCATTGTGATGAATCAGAACACATACTACTTTCAGCATTTACGATTTCAGGCTGTTAGAGGTCTGATTCCTTTTGTTGCTCTGTTTACTTCTGATTCATATTATATGTTATTTCAGAATTGCAAGAAAAATAAAATTCTTTCTCTTCTTCTAAAAGAACTCTTACATTTTAGGAGCATATTTATTTCAATGGCTGGTGACGCATAGAGGAAAATTTGTAAAGAAATGAGCTGAAGCAGCCTTGTGCTAGGTAACCCAACCTTAATTCTATGATCTTTTTTGGAAAGAAAAATCACATTTTAAAAAGTGGCTTTGTGTCTTTCACAGGGTCAAAATTTTGGAGTATCCCTTGCTTGGGACTGAATCCAGGCACTTCCAGTGCTCCAAAATCTCTCTGATCCTGAGATTGTTCAGAAAATGGGTTGGCTACCTTTTCAAATGTGTTTTTGAATATATATACATATATGCATGTTCATATATACTGTGCAGTGGAAAAATCTTCATAGTTTCCTGCTAACCCTTGTGATGGACAGTTCCTATGTCTGTAGTGACTGAATTTCAAAATCAGTGTCTGATGATAGAAAACCATATTAGTTTTGGAACTCATATTTAACCATCTTTCAGAACCTGGCAGTGACACATTTATGATAACCCTTCCCTAAAATGTCAGATTTAGAAGCTGGTGAGTGTGCCTGCATACCCCCTTACCATGCTTCCTGGTCTTTACTTCCCCACCATTCCAGGGAAAGTGTGCTACCAGCTGGGTACTAATTGGTTTTGGTTTGGGTTGGGTTGGTTTGTTCAAAAATATTATTCATGCTATCCCTTCATTTAGGGTCTCTTTAAAGATAAACAGGGCTTTGAATTCAGGCAACAGAGTCTCAGCCTACCTAGTATATTTTGGGTTTTAAATATGTTTGTCTGCTTTTTAATTATCTGGCCATAGAAGACATACTGAAAAAAACTCCCCAAAACACTCTCTGCACGTCAGGTAAGGGCCTTAATGATTCACAAGTCCTTTCCACTATATAACCTCATGGTTATTACTAAGCAGATGAAAGCATCCATGGCTAATTTTCTATGTCTGCCATGTGCCCCAGGAACATGTTTGAGTATGTACTGGTGATATTTTCCATCACTGTCATTGCTGTGAATGTCAGTGTGAATATGAAACTTGGGTATTATGTGGAACAGGAAGCGCATTAGGATGTTGATCTCCTTTGTTTGTTGTTTTGTTGCTAACCTGCTTTGACTTGCTTTTACATTTACATTTGACATTTCTATCCATAACACCTATGGAATGAAGTTCAAAGTTTTAATAGTGATAAGCAGCACTCTGATAAACTTTGGCATTTCATTGGTAGAAACAGCATTATTAGTCTGAAGGTTTTTTTGTCTGTTTTTTTTTTTAACCCAAGAAGAAAAGAAAAAAGTCATGAGTGGCAGTTCTGTCTGACTTTTCTGAGCAACAGAAGAAAGGCAACCTCATGTTCAAGATCATAACCTGGCTACTTAGAAGGAGAGGTTAATCTAATAATATTTGTTGTATATAAAATTTGTTTGGAGAGGATTTCTTTGTGCTTAGATTAATTACCTTATGAAGATGGGGAACCCACATCTTCCATTACTGCTTAACTTGAATTAGTAAACAAACATGCAAGCTTAATGTGTATTCTTGTGAATACCGAGTTCAATAAAATAGATATGACTAAGGAAAAGTTGCAAATATAGACAGACTGCAACTGATTTTAACTCAAATAAATAAAGTTGTGATCAGCTCCACTTGCAGCAATTCCAGGTGAGACCAGATGTTCAGGTATGACATAACAATTTTGAATAAATAACTTGCTGTAGCTTTATTCTGCTCACAAACTTGCTCTTGCTTACACAGCCCTATAATACTTGGTATACATATTTATGAATAAGAAGTGCAGTGTCACTAATCACTGTTTGTCCTGGGTGTCTAAGCAAGATAAATAATCTCAAAATACAAAGAAGGTTTTATAAGTCATGCATGAACTAAGTTTTTTTTTTTTAGAGAAAACAGATGTTATGGATTCTTATGCAGAAGAATATATCTTGTGGAAAAAGATTATATCTTTTTGTGGAGGTAATAAAACATTCAGATGTCATTGTCAATTATTTTTATAAGAAGATTGAATACTTTTACTGACTATATATTTGCGGGAAAGTACAGAGGGGAGTAGAAGGCTATTATCATTAGTTACAATGTGCTTGCCTGTGAATCAATAAATAGTTCAATCATAAAGAAAATTAACTAAACATTTATATTAGTTCAATGGCAACTTGGTTGTATTGGAGAAAATATAAATGTAATCAAAATCACTAGTTTGATTCTGCTGCTAAAAAAGCCTATTCCTTTCTGTGAAAATTCCTAGAGGACATATATAGACAATAACTGTGAAACTTTAAAATGCTGTGATTTTTATATATTTTGCTGTTTGCTGTCACCCACAAGATAAAGAATAATAAATATTGGATAGATTTAGGTTTTAAGCTACAGAAGTGTTTTCGAATAGTAATGAATTGTTTTTCCAAAGAAAAATTAAGTGTTTTCATCAAAACAGAAATTTGAAAGGATACAGAATTTCATAGGACAGCATGTGGTATTCAACATACTTGTTACATGTCTGGAAAGAAAGATGAAGTAGGAGGTGAAACAGTGTCATTAAAACAATGACACAGGTCACCATGTGTGTAATAGGTTATTCAAGGTAATAGACTTATAATTCAGTAAGTTGTAGATTTTTTTATTTGATCTGTAAATTTTCTACTTATATTCTCTTTCTTCTCTTCTGCTTATATGTAGAGTTAAGATACTTTGTAATTCCAAATACCTACTTTAAGGACAGCTCTTTGTCTTATCTTTCACCTCTACATGAAGTCAACAAGAGAGAAACCACACTTTTTCAGTAAACACCTATATCATAGCACTTTATGCTATCAACTTGTAATGACACATTTAAATTATGCATATTATTTGGCTTTTTATTCATAGATCAAAAGGGAAAAAGCCCAAAAAATGTGACTATATCCCAAGAATTTTGCATGTTTACCACAGCATTGGCAAAACCTATTACAAATGTCCATTTTTCAGTAGGGATGCTTTGTCAATTTGATAACATTTTTTCATTATATCGCTTTTTTTCTCCACAAATAGACTTTGAATATTTAATAGATTTGATAGGTTTATTGAGGTTAATTCATGATGTTAAACATGAGCTTTAGGCATTTTGATTTTCTGCATGTTTTTCAAACAGGAGCCAGCTTAGTTTTCATTGTCATTCCATTTCCTTCTTGAGGAATAGGATAATTAAAAAATACTCGTTTCCCCAATAATCTACTTTAAGATTTCTCTCAATTTCTTATTATTCCCTTTCCTCTCTCCCCAAATAATGCTTGACACCTTGCTGGCAGCAAATGTTAAAGTGACTAATAACGTTACATCCTCTGCAAATGTAGTGTGGTAAAATTCAGGCAAGAAAACTCACTTCTGGCAGAGCCCTGGCTTCAGGAATCAGGTCACTAATACACAGTGGCTGGATGGAGAAAGAGCCCTGGTCTTTGACTGATGTAATGTGAACTGCATCGAAAACATCCTGCCCAGCTTTCAGCTGAAGGCAAAGAGTCTATATAAAGTGTGGCCTCCAGCAAAATGCAAGTGAATTAATCAGGAGACAGTGGAGAGAAACTTGAGGATTAATGAAATTTTGAAAGGGTCATTAAAAAAATTTCAAGCAATTCACATAGCATTAAGGAATTATCATGGTCAGAGCATTGCTGTTTCATAAAACTGGAATACTTTACTTGGCAATAGACCTATAGGTAAATGTATAAATTGCTCAAGTAAAAAAATAGAAAACAGTTTTAATTTTTAATATGCAATTTCTATCAAGAGAATACATTCTAAATTTTCACTGTTAAAATATTCAGAAGCACATAGAATTAGTTCTGAAGTTAAATTACCAAATCATGGTTGTTAAGAATATGCTTTCCCTGTTAGAGTTTGTGCAGTGACAAGACTATTTCAGGCAAATGCAAGACATCATATTGTGACCTTTTACCAAACAGGCATGTCTCATAATCGTAATTGCCTTGGGCTAGTGGATGCTACTATTACTCATTTTCACAATAATTGTACCCATATTTGAAAAGATGTGTCATATATCTTGAATGCCCAATTTACAATAGTTTCGTATGATCACAGCTAATTAAATCAGATGGGAAAACTGTACTTAATCATGTTAATTGCTTGAATGAAAAGATTCAGAAATTTGTGGATAAGACCTATAAAGTACTTCCCATATTCTCACTGTGAGCCTAGACTGGGAGGTTTTTGGGGTTTTTTTCTTCAAGTCTTGTACCCAGTATTGTTCACAGTTTTGGGAAATGGAGATCTCTTGCTGATTTTTCTTCATTAAAGTAATCATTAAAATAATTTTCATAATTAATTAAGCATTTCTTTTTCATATATTATGCAAGGGTTTTTTTCAAAATATCTAAGTCAAGGATGCCTACCAGAAAAAAAAAAAAAAGAAAAGAAAAACCACCAAAAACATCCTTCCATCCTCTCAGCTGTTGCCCCTGCATTACAGTTAGGAAAAAAGTTTTGAGGGTGCAACTATATCTTTGAAATTTTATTTCCCTTTTTGTTTTGTTCTGGGGTCTTAGACATCCACTCCTCATGAAACAACCAGCTTACTTCAGAGAAGCTCCAAGCTGATGAGTTAGTTTGCTTGGTGGACCTGTTACTTACAGATAAAACAAAAGAACAGGCTACTGGGTTTGCACCAGCTGACACATTGTGAGACTGGTCTCAGATTTGACCAGCTGGCCCAGAGCCAGAGCCTGCTCTCTGCAAACCAATAGGGAAGTTGGAAGCACTGCTTGTGATTGTAGTACAAGTCCTCTATGTCTGTCCAAAGAGCTGAGGGTCCTGCGTAAAGATCCACTTTGAAAATCTGTGGAAATTATTTCTGCTGAGGAGTTCAATGGTTGAATGTAAAATATGGACAAAAGTGCTGAGCAGCTGGAAAATCATTAGGAAAAAATAATATATTTAAGAAGTTACCTTATGTCAGAGTAGGTTAATACTTCTATAAGTACATCATTCTTAGCAGATGGAAGGACAAGGGGGGTTTTGCATATTTTAATTTTCACTTCTCAAAAACAGCAATTCTTTCTGCTTATGGACAGAAGATATCAGACAATCTATTTTATTTCCTTGAATGTCCTACTTTCATTAGAGGTCAGTGTTACTTGTCGACTAATTGTTCAAAGTTTTACTCATCCTAGCATTACAGAAATGTGGCATTGTAGTTTTTAACACTATCTGACCATCAACAGTTTATCAACAGGTTATCAACAGACAACAGTGTCTGCAGATCTGCAAATCTGTACAGACGACAGCTTATACAGAGAGTACAAAAGCTTATTAATGAGGTAAAATCATTTTACTAAGTGTATCTTAAGGTGCATTTACAATAATAAAAATGCTAGCATGCATGTAAATGATCTCACAATATCTGACTTTTCTTAACTTCAAAGTAACTTCTTCTGACATTGATTTATAAAATGAAGGAAGTCTATTGTGTGAAATAATTCTTGAGACTAAAAACATATCTTAAACGTTCTTAAGTCTGCTGCCAATGCTCCGCTATTAATAACTTGGCGACCACTCGCAGGCAGCTTTTAATAAGTCTGTTTTTTCAAATAATGACAACACTTGGCAGAAAAATTGGCCCTTATAGCTGTGTAAAAGTTTAGCAGTCAACAATCTATTTCAGAAAAGTTTGAGAAACTAATTTTTGTGTAAGTTCATATGGCAGAACTCCAGCATGAAGTCCTTCTCTTGTGGGCAAAACAAAAGTGGATGGGAACAAAATTCTTCACTCAAAACATCTTAACTATAGAAATTCCAGCAAGATGAAATGGAAGATTAAAATTCATTAATATAGCATAAATTATTTCTTTAAGGTTCTTTGAAAATGAGTTGATTATTTTGCCCTGCTTTGAGCAGGGGTTTCAGGCAAGATAACCTCCAGGTTAAGGTCCTTTCCAGCCTCAACCTGCCTGTGATTGTGATATTTCACACAATAAGTACACTCTTACAACCCTCTTTGAAATATCCACATGTTGATAAAGTATTCTGATTAATGTACGAATAAGACACCGGATATTTCCAAAATTTAAAATTTTTCAGTGATACTTTCTATTCAAAAAGTTTAATTGCAGCCTGCTTTTAATATCTGTACAATATGTCTTTGTGCAATATGTTTTTTTAAATCTGCCCAACTTTGTACTTGACAATTTTCTGTCATGATGTTCTATATACTCATACTTTTTTTTCTTTTCCTTGCACTGCATTGTTTTGTTCTCTGATGTATATGGTTTGTTTTGTTTTGAAACATATACCGAAGGTAAATCTACTTTCTCACCTTTCCCTTTAAAAAACAAGAAGGTAGGAGCAAAAAAGATGTGCATACATCAAGGAACATACATTCACTGTGTGAATATCCTTTTGCCTTCCACATTTGCTTCCTAGCATGAGCTTTTCTGTAGGAAAATTACTATGGCATGGCTCCAGAGTTCTTCCACACCAAAAATTCTTTCAATTTCTTTCTTGTTGATTTCTGATAGTTTGAATCCACCTTGTACTTTAAAGCCAGTTATAATCTGAGAATGAAAATACAGAATAATGTATATGACTTCATGTAATTTTTATTCCCTGTTTCTTTACCTATTTTTCTGTTGCTGTTGTAAGTGAAATATATTCATTTCAAATTTATCAGAAGTGAGTCTGGCTGAACAATAATTTAACTTGTAGCATATTGATGAATATTTTTGAAACATGCATGAAGGATAAATATATACATATGGAATTGGTTTGGGACACCATCAATACTTGATAAATTCACTTCTGTCAAAATAAGTAGCAAAGTAATGATAGGGGAAAAGCTTCAAGTGCTGCAAGAATTTGAAGAATTGTACTTATACATCAAGCAGTTAACTTAACTAGAAATGTGTGATGTTGCCGTGTTTTCCTCCACTCTCTATGCAAAGTGAATTTGGAAGTAATTTGCTTTCCTTCTTCATTCTTTTTCTCTCTGAAGACATATGACACATAGTCCTAATCCACAAAGTACCTTTGAGTTTCCTTTTTCTAGAGTACTTTTTCACTCTCTATTGAACCTCTATTGTGGTGGGTTCAAGATTGGCAATTTGTGATTAGTTCACTCAATGACTATTTAAGTCAGTGCAGTACAGCCTGTTAAGCTTGCCACCATTCCCTGTTACATCACTTTTTATTGTGTGTTCTCTGGTGCTCAGCTCTAAACAACTATAATGAGACTTTTACTGAATTTTTATTGCACAAATAGGAAAGCTGAACAGAGGGAAAGAAAGTGGAGAGGAACCCCAAAAAGATGGCATTTTTCAAATTGCTAAAAAAAAAGAAAAAAGTAATAGCAATCAACTTTTTTAGTTTATTTGAAAAATAGTGTCATTATTTCTTTTTTTGGCACTGATCTGCACTTCAGTGTTTTTCCCAAGGTTGTGTATTATGAATCAGGCATGAGAAGGGCTTGTGGTAGCTTTTGAAGTCCAAGTGGAACCCATTTGTGATAGTAAAAACTATGCCATCTTACCTGTATTTTGTAGGATACAATACAGGAGACATCTACCACGTGTGTCAGCACCAAGTGTTATAGGTAAATTAAACCTCTGTGGGAGTCAATAATTTCTGGATTCTCTGTGGGAGAAGTTATATGGAAGGAAACGACAAATATTTTAACTATACATACCTGAGATATAACTGAGTAGGAAAGAAAATGTTAGAACGGTATTTTGACTCTTTTTACATGACACAAGTCTGCTTAGTTTTCCTAAATGCCAGATATCTGTGGGGTACAGTGGCAGCATGATTTTCAGAGACTTTGAAAATCCATCTATGTGTCTGTCTGCGTATTTTAGTAATATGGACCTTTAAAATACTTGTTTCTTATGCTTCAAACCTTGTGGAAGATACTAATAAAATTATTCTGTAAAACAGCCATATAAAATATAAAACATCCATAAAACCACACTTGCATTAGTGAATACCTGTTTCTATTTAAAGTATAAGAGAAAGAGGGGAGTCTAGTCTTTTTTGTTTTGTTGGCTGTACTGCTTCTTTTCAAGTTTAGTTTACTTTTTCTTGGAATATGGTCCCTCTCTGGAATCACATAGAATACCTGGTTACCTGGGATATGGAAAAGGCTTGTGTACTCAACCACTTTTTTAACTTGGTCTTCACCATTCTCCAGCCACACTGCCCAAGTCGCAGAAAACAAAGGCAGGGACTGGGAAAATGAAGAACCACCTGTTGCACGAAAAGATCAGGTTAGAGAACATCTCAGGGACCTGAAAGTGCACAAGTCCATCAGACCTGATGAGGAGATGCATCCTTGTGTCCTGAGGGAACTGACAGATGAAGTGGCTAAGCCACTATCCATCGTATTTGAGAAGTAATGACAGTCCAGTGAAGTTCCCCTTGACAGGAAAAGGGGAAACATAATTCTCTTTTAAAAAAGCTAAAAAAAGGAAGATCCAGGGAACTACCAGCCAGTCAGTCTCACCTTAGTCTCACCTCAGTGCCTGGCAAGATCATGGAGCAGATTCTTCTACAAACTCTGCTAAGGCATATGGAAGATAAAAAGGTGATTGGTGACAGCCAACATGGCTTTGCTGGAGGCAAATTGTGCCTGAAAAATATAGTGGGCTTTTACTTATGGGGTTATGGCATTGCTGGATAAAGGAAGAGTGACCAACATCATCTACCTGGACTTGTGCAAAGCATTTGATGCCATCCTGTGTGACATCCTTTTCTCTAAACTGGAGAAACATGGATTTGATGGATGGATAGTCCAACAGATAAAAAATTGGCTATATGTCTGCACTCAGTGATCAACAGCTTGATGTGCAAGTGGAGACCAGCGATGAATGGTGTTCCTCAGGGGTAGGTATTGGGATCAGCACTGTTTAACATCTCTGACATGGACAGTGGGATGGAGTGCACCCTCAGTAAGTGCTGGTGGGTGATGCTGACGGCACCAAGATGTGTTGTGTGGTCAGCATGCTGGGCCTGGGTGAAATTCATGAAGTTCAACAAGGTTGAGTGCAAAGTCCTACACCTGGATTAAGGCAATCCCAAGGTCACACATGGGCTGGGCAGAGAATGGATTGAGAGCAGCCCTGCTGAGAAGAACTTGGGGATTTTGTTTGACAAGAAGCTCAGTATGACCCAGCAATATGTGCTCACAGCCCAGAATCCAACTGTGTCCTGGATTGCATCAAAAGAGGCATGACAGCAAGTTGAGGGACGTAGCTCTCCCCCTCTCCTCCACTCACGAAACCTCACCTGGAGTGCTGCATCCAGCTCTGGGGTCGTCAGCACAGGAAGGACATGGATCTCTTGGAGTGAGTCCAGAGGAAGCCACCAAGATGACTGAAGGGATGGAGAACCTCTCCTATGAGGAAAGGTTCAGAGAGCTGGGGTCGTTCATCCTGGAGAAGATTCCAAGGAGACCTTATAGCAACCTTACAGTACCTGAAGGGGGACTAGAAAAAAATCTGGAGATGGACTTTTTATGGGCTCATGAGGTAATAGAACAAGGGGAAATGGCTTTAACCTGAAAGAGGGGAGGTTTATACCAGATATAATGAAGAAACTCTTCACTGTGGGGCTGGTGAGACACTGGAACAGGTTGCACAGAGAAACTCATTCCTGGAGGTGTTCAAGGCCAGGTTGGATGGAGCTCTGAGCAATCTGGTCTAGTGAAAGGTGTCCCTGCCTGTGTTGAAGGGATGCTGGAACTAGGTAATCCTTAAGGTTTCTTCCAACCCAGTGTGATTCTATGAATGTAATGTAGAAGCAGAAGGTATCACCTGTTGTTCATTTGACTCAGGTCTTTTTCTCTCCGATATAGAAGCTTCCTGTACTGCCTGTGGAGGCATTGTGTCCCGATGTTTACTGCCTAAATATTAATTGTAACATAGGGCCTATTTTTATTGCTGAGAATTTAAGAGTATCAAACAGAGATATCAGTCAAAATTTTGGGCAGACTATTTCTAGCCTGTGCACTACATAGCAAAGATATAACTATTACTGCTGGATAATAATTTCTATTTGCCTTCTTTCTCAGCTTAAAAGACCCAGAGCCATGTGATGTGATAGCTACTACACTCAGCTGTTTGTGGAATGAAAATTTATTCTTTGCTATCAAAATGGAACACAAGGATGAAATATTTCCAAGGGACAATCTTCCAATCAATATAAGAATGAGTATTTTCCCATGAAAACAATTTTTTCCTATTCTTGCTATAATTTTTTTTTTATCATCTGTAAAAATTTCTACATTTCTTATTTGATCTTTTACTTTCTTTATTACCCAGTAAAAAAGAACTTTATTTCTTATAAGAGTGTTACAGATCTACGCTTTTATGTTCCATACAGGTTTGTTTTTTTTTATTATCTTGTTGTTGAAGTGACAGCTATTTTTCTCATTGCTGCAGCATGTCATGTAATGCACTTTGAACATACAGAGAAAAGTCAGCCACATAAACAGAATCAAAGAGTACTTGTATGCAAAATGGCTTATGCTGCTACTTTCTACACAGACTCTGCATTACAGCTTTCTTTGGGAAAGAGTCTAACTAGCTGGAAAATTGAGTTTTCAGGCAAGTCACTTTCTCTCCGGGGATCCAGATTCCTGCTCCGAGGTTTACACAAGCATTATGGTACCAAGTGGGATTTACAAAAGCATAGGAAATAAACGAAAGGGGATCCATATCAAGTCATGAGTTTTTGAGAGCTGGTACGACACTCAGCCTGCTAAGTGTCTACCCCATTTTTGGAAACTGGATTAAGGCTCCTGAATTCCTAATGATATGCTGTAGAGAAGTGTTGCACAGCAGGATGTAGCTCAAACACTAGAAGCAGCACAGATCTGTAAGCAGTGCACTCTTCCCTCGCTCACCAACACACTGTACTGAACTTCTGAAGTAGTCTTTTAGCCCAGACACCTCAGTGTCCTAAACTGTCCTTTCTAATGGGAATCATACACCTCTGTATAACGCTGAACAGTGCCTTGTAAACAAACTCCAAAATAGATTAGAAAATTCTAACAAATTTACCTAGTCGCTTAGTTGAAAAGGTTTGTGGTATTTCTTATCTTCTAGTTTTGGCCTTGGTTCAAACGAAAATATTGCAAAAAATAAGGTACTTGTACCACAAGAACCAAGAAGCAGAAACCTAGGCAGACAAAGTTGAATATTTAGGAGATCTTACTCTAAATGTTTTATCAAAAATGAGCAAATTTATTTTAAGCACAGAAATCCCAAAACAATATGTCGTGGGTTTTCCTTTAGATATTTCTGCCAGAAAATGTACACATTCCAACTGAAAACTTCAGAATTAAAAAAATTCTGAATAACTTTTACTTTTCTGTGTGAACAAGATGTACACTCCAATAAAAAACCATCCTTAGATTCAGAAGAAATAACAAGTTCAGGGAAAACTAAAGGAAAGCCTTCCAATCCTATTTCCTCTACCCTAAGGTATTTGATTATGAATACAACAGTGTAATAATAATCAAGAGACTTATTTATGATGGTACAGATTCTGCAAATAGGCTGATATAGATTTATAGCCAAAGAAAACTCATATGCTTCCAGCCAGAGAAAACTAATGTGCAGATGCTTCAATAGGCATGAATTTCCTTTAATTAATAAAATTAACTTTGTCCAACCACTGTTTTCTGTTTCCAGTGAAGAGTAAGAGAAGATGTATTTGGGGGAAAAAAAAAAGTTAATTAAAGAGGTAAAATTCTGTCATTGTTTCCCGGTTACGTTGCCTGGAAAAAAAAACCCAGAATGATGCTCATTGTCTGCCAGCAACAATGTGTTTTATCAATTTGTTTGTAATTACAAGAGAGGGATTTGTGTTGTCTGTTTGTTTGTTTTATGTAATAGGACTATTATTTTCAATAAGAATTTCTAGTTTTGTAGTTTGCTCTACAGACATTTTATATATGCACAACTAGATTTTTTTATGCACCAAGAATTAAATATGGTTGTGTAACCACCACCTCTGGTAACATGTTGCCAAGTAACCGTATGATATGTGCTAATATAACACCTGCCATATTGGGTTTGTACAGAGAGCTTTCTTTAAAGCTTGGCACATCAAATGGACAATATATGTGTCAAATATGATTGTTCTCAGGCATGCTCTCTCTCCACTTATATTGATTGTGTAACTTTTTTTGTTTTAATATACTATGATTAACCTTGATTTCCTGCCTTGTTACTAAACAGAAAAGCTATGGAAACTGAAACTGCACAGCTTAGGCTTCAGACAAGACTTGTACAGAGATAATGCAAACCTGAAGTCCTCTGTGGCAGGAAAAAAACGTGTTTGCTGTTATAATGGGAGGGTCTGTGCACACAGTATAGAACCAGGCAGAACATCTGTATGATGAACTTCAGAGTTGTACAGGGCAATTAGCATGTCCCCCATCCCATCTGCTGCATAGACACTAACTACTCAGGACGTCTGGGGAATTCACCAGACTTTCTAAACCTAACTGAAAAGTGCAAATATTTGCTAAAAATTAAATAGCAAGTGGAGACCTGCTAGAGACATTTTCGTCCGATGCCCTGCTCAGAACCGGGTCAGTCAGGGCAGGTTGCTGAGGTCATGTCCAGTTGGGTTTTGAGTATCTCCAGCAATGGAGACATAAAGTGTCTCTGGGCAACCTCTTCCTGTGTGTGAACACCTGTGTAGTGAATACTATTTTTCTTGTGTTGAAGGGGAATTTCCTGTGTTTTGTGCCATTGCCTCTCATCTTGCTCCTTAGCATAGTTAAGAAGAGTCTGTCTCCGTTGTCTTGACTTCCCCCGTTCCCACATATTTTTTTACGCATGGACAACATCCCTTTGAGTGCCCTCTTCTCCGGGCTGAGCAGTCTCAGCTCTCTTAGTCTCTCCTTGTCTGAAATATTCCAATCCCTTAGTCTTCATGGCCGTCCTTCATTGTCCTTATGTCTATATCTCCCTTGTATTGGAGGGTCCAGCACTGAAACAGCTCTCCAGATGTGTCTCATCACAGCTGAGCAAAGGGGAAGAATGACCATCAGCCTGCTGGCCATGCTCTCCTTGATGCAGCCCAGGGTGTTGTTGGTCTTCACTGCTGCAAGAGCACATTGCTGGCTTAGGGTTAATTTTTTCTCTGTGAATCCAAGGTCTTTCCCTGCCAATCTGATTTTCAGCTGTTTGGCTCCTGGACTGAAGTTTGGAATTACTACTCCCCAGAGACAGGACTTGGCGTTTCACCCTGTTGAACTTCATGAGGCTCATGTCAGACCATTTCTCCAGCCTTTCAAGGTCCCCTGAATGGCAGCACACTTGTCTCGTTTGGTCATCAACCACTATTCCCAGTTTTGTGTTCTGTCATCTGGGTCACTAAAGAAGATAAACAGTGTTGAACCAGCACTGATCCTTGGGATACACTGCTGGTACAGGCCTCCAGTTAGACTTTGTGCTGCTGGTTGAAGCCCTTTTTAGTCCAGCAGTTCACTCAATTTTCAACCCATATCACTACCCATGTACTTAGTCCATACTTCACAAGTTTGTCAGTGAGACAAAAGCCTTGCAAAGTAATAACCACCATCAGCTTATGTCTGCAGGCCCACTTAGCCAGTCGTCTTGTCACTGAAGGCTACCGGGTTAGTTAAGCACAATTTTCCCTTTGTAAATCTGTGCTGACTACTCCTAATCATCATCTTGTTCTTAATGTGCTTGGAAATGGTTTTCAGGCCTATTTGTTCCATCAGCTTCCTAGGGATCAAGGTAAAGCTAGCCAGTCTGTGTTCCCAAGTTCCTCCTTCTAGGCCTTTTTGAAGATCAGGAGTGATATTTACTTTCTTGCAGTTCAAAATCTTTCAACTTTAAAACAAAAACCCTTCCTCAATGGAGCAGATCAAAAAAAGCCACCCTAGAAGACAAAAATGACCAAGTGCTCTCAATGAGAAGTACAAAAAGAAAAATACAAAAGCCTTCTCACTGTTCATAAAATTAGAAATCATGGATTTTTTTCAATTTTTGGGTCACAATAATGTCCAAATTTCTAGCAGAGCAAAAATGGATTCACAAGACAATCACTGAAATCACTTGGAAAACAAATGAAAGAGGTTTATAGCTCTAAGACAGAACTAGAACAGAGAGAATTAGACCAGGTCATCTTGTAAATCAGATGATTTTTAAATAGAGGAACAGAATTAAAAGATTGACTTCAAGTCCTGAAAGTGAAAACTCTATGAATATGTAAAACCTTTAATTGCAAGGCCTTTAAATTTCAGATCATTGGAAGAGTTGAAGTGGTCAGGGTGCATTGGGTCCTATTCCCTTTACAAGGCTTCCTCAGAGGATGAGAAATCTTACTTTGAAATGTAAGCATTATCAGCAAAAAGATTTAATTATGAAAGAAAAAAAAGCAGAGAGTATCTAGAATTTGCATTCAAAAGTTGTGAACTACTGTATTTCTAAGAAGTATCTGCCCTAACTCTCAAAGAAGAAGAGAATAATAAAAGCAAGGCAGGAGCAGTTTCACAGTATTACCATTCAGTTCCTAAAATCAGTGTTCCACTGATGCTACTTTCAATGAGGTACTTTAAATTGTGGCTGGAAAACCTTCCAGGCAGACAAGAACCTGGGAATGCTGGTCAATAGACAGCTGAACATGAACCAGCAGTGTGCCCAAGTGACCAAGAAAGCCAATAAACATCCTGGCTTGTGTCAGAAATAGTGAGTCCAGCAGGACCAGGGCAGTGATTGTCCCTGGGTATTCGGCACTGGTGAGGCCACATCTTGAATCCTGTGTTCAGTTTTGGGTCTCTCACTACAAGAAAAACATTGAGGTCCTGGTGTGTGTCCAGAGAAAAGGTGTTGGAACCTGGGGAAGTGGCGGAGTCACCACTCCTGGAGGTACTAAAAGACCTGTAGATGTGGTCCTTAGGGACATAGCTTAGTGGTGGACTTGGCAGTGCTGGGTAAATGGTTGGACTCAATGATCTTAAAGGCCTTGTCCAACCTCAATGACTCTGTGATTCTAAAACACACTCCATTTACTTGGTTTTGAAATCCAAGACAGAATATACAAATAATAGGGGGGAAAAAAAAGAAAAAAAGAAAAAAAGAAACTAAATTTCAGGGGGAAATTATAATGGTTGTGAAAAAATTGAGGACAAGAAATAACAGTGAATACTTAAATTCAATGTCAAGTGTGAAGGTGAGGCTGAAAAAGAAAATGTAGGTATCACTGAATAATTGGACTGTATAAATGAGATTTTCTGGGGGTTATCTGGCAATAAGAATAGAGTAATTGTAAGAAAATGTATATTTGGTCTAGTCACAGAGAATATAACCTCATGATACTTCCATCCCCATATTTTCTGTGTTTTAACCCAGAGATAAAAGGAAAAAGAACAGATTAAGGTAACGATATAAGAAGGGAATCTATGATGATATGTAGAATAATTTTAATAGTGTGTTGCAGAATGCTTGCTTGCAGATAATGTGTGTCTGGCTTTTCTTAACTGTTTGACTAAATCTCATGATTTACCTAACTCTCTATTTTGCTTCATGAATACGACATCTATTCAGGTAGCCCAGGTGTTAAGAGCACTTGGTATGTTTCTATTTGTTTCACAGGCCTTATAGATTTAAAAACATACCCCTTCACTGAAGACTCTTCTAAACAAAGGCTTAACCTAACATGTAGATATAGCAGCAAATTCCCTGATGGGTTATAACTGCATTCCTGCTGAATGACGTGCTGGTGAGCTTCATCATTAGGCTAAAATATCAGAGGATTTACTGGTGGAAGTGCTCCTTGTTACATCATTTAATTATTTTGTTAATAAGAGCTTTTATCTTCATTAAATGCTCTGGTAATATATCACCTTCTTTTTTATAGCAACAACAGCAGCAACAGCAACCATCTCTTTCTTCTTTTTTTTTTCTTTTTTTTTTCTCCAGATTATCTGACACCTCTTAGATACAAGTGCAGGGACATGCAGATGGACCAGGCTTTAGCACACAGATTATGCAGAAAGACCAGGCTTTATATTTACATCCTTTTCACAGATCTACCTAGAAAATCTCATTTCCATTATCTTGCTTTAGGGATCAGTACAGAAAGTGTTGTAGTGCAGAGAAACTTTATGCAAGAGAGAAAAATAAATGTGGGTGTTTTATATTTTTATTAGTCTTTTTGTATTTTGGGTCTTTTTTTTTCCTGGTTTTTGATTGGGTTTCTGTGGAAGAGGGGGAATCCTGTCTCTATAATTAAACATCTTTTAGCATCAAAGCCTTGCTTTATTCCTTCCCTTCTTCTTTGTAAGATCAATATGTAAATTCTAGATCTGCCAAACAGAAGGAGCCCAATACTATCAGGATGTTAGACTGATATTTCACTCAAAAGTTTGACTACCTATACTCTTTGGTTCTTTTGTATTTCAAGACTCTATTAACACCTGCCATGGCAGCATTTTGATTGTTTGTACTTTTTCCGTGGAGATGATCACTGGGAAATGTCACTGTGTGTTCAAGAAAACTAACATCTTCTCTGAAGTCCTAGGGGTAGCACAAGTGTCACATCAGATTCAATTAGCAATGAGCAGATAATGAAAACCCCAACACCTGGCTGAATTTACTCTTCTGCAGTATTCAATGTTGTTGCTAATCACAGGGGACTCACAGGCTTAAAACATCTTAAAAGGCTTCTTGGAAATATTCCTCCTGTCTTTTAGATTTCATTTTAAGCAGTGCCTCTTTTCTGCGTGCATCATGGAAACTTTTGCATAATAACAGCCTCTTTATTAGTTACCAGTTTAGCTGCTTCTGCACTTTCTTACAGGAAGGGCTAATATTCTATTGAATGCATTACATAGTTCTTTTTAGGAGAATTTTCTTATGTAAAAAAATTAAAGATTGTAACCACTTTGGAAAAAACATTGGAAGAAATTGTTATGTATGAGAAATAAAGACCATTTTCATTTTTATGCTGAAGGCAATAGGAGTGGGGGATTGTTTTTTTTCTAATATGTGGTAAAAAGACAATGAGACCTACATAAACTGAGAAAAGAGAGAGACTTCTTTGTCTCTCAATGCAAGATTTATGGGAACATTTCAGAAGATAAAAGTTGATCTTCAGTCAGTCACAGTGATAACTACACCACATTAGACAGCTCATTTACTGTCATATGCCTATGGCTTCTCACACATATCTTCAGTATCCTTGTATGTATCTGCCCTCAGTTTGAACTGCTTGGTTCAGAGTTCTTCTTAGAGGGCTGCTGTGCAATTCATGGCAAACATGATTTTAAATGATGCCCTTGTGAATGACAACTAATCTGAATGTAACTGAGAACTGAGATTTAAGGTTGTTAGAAGGCTCAAACATGTATAAAGAGTTCCCCTCTTATGAAAGACCTTGACATATATTTATATTTTAAAAGGCAGTGATTTCTCTAGAGATATATCTGAATACGTATGGATATATCTGTGTAAGGAGGAATTAAAGAAAAAGCCCAACACCCTTGCATTGCATTACTTTTTTTTGCTCTGAGGAACCTCAGAGTTCTCAGTATGAATATTCATCTGGACAGTGACTGTGTAGATTAATGTTTCAAGAGTGCAGCTTCAGGCTGCACATAATTAATTTTATTGCAATCTACTGTAGACTACTGCTACTGCATTATTTCTTTTACAGGCATTACTATTAAAGAAGAGAAACCAAACATAAAAGTATACATCGGTGTTTTCCAAGGCACTGGACTTATCAACTGAAATGCTGTAGTTTTTCCTCCTATTCTCATAATTACTTAGGATTCCTAAATATGGCCATTGATTTTATCGTTTTATAGCTGATGGCTTTCCAATGACCGTGCTTGATTTCAAGAGCTCTCTTATGACATAGACATGTAAACATGGCAATCTAAACCCCAAATCCATTGTTTTACTCTAATTTCAAACCTTCTCCACTGCTGTTGGTATAAGATTATCGTGCTTGACAATGCTTGAATAAACGCTGAGGTGTGGTAGTTGGAGGGGTGAGCACACCACATGCACTTCACAGGCAGGCAGGGGCCGACTCTTGAGAGCACGTGGAGCAGGCGGCAGTGCCAGGCACTGTCACAGAATCATAGAATGGTTTGGGTTGGAAGGGGCCTTAAATACCAATCCTGTTTCAACACTCCTGCCATGGGCAGGATCACCTTCCACTAGAGCAGGTTGCTCAGGGCCCCCTCCAGCCTGGCCTTGAACTCCACCAGGGACGGGGCATCCACGACTTATCTGGGCAACCCATTCAGCTTTATAGTCAGTCAGATATCAGACCTGATATCCCTCCTGTGACAGAAGTGCCTTGTTTTCTCAATCATTTACCTGTCACAAAATTGGCACCATGATGAGAGGAGAAAAAGAACCATAAGGTCAGAAAATTAGCAGGAAGGTACACTGGAATGAGGAATTCTCTTAAGTTTCTACAGGCAAGCCAATAGATGGGGCGTCATTTTGAACTGTGGGATGAATTCAAAGAAATAGTGCAGACTTCAAGAAAAGAACTCCATGTTTTTGATTTCCCTTGATTTCAAAGTGTAGGAATATTTTGCCTTTACATAGTAATGAACTCTTCCCCCTGTTTAATCCTGTGCTATAGTTGTATCTTCCAGGGGCATGTCAGTATTTTTTTCTAAAAATAGTCTAAGTTCATAAACACAAGAGATTTAATCTCGTTGTATTATCTCAAATGTCAGAAAAATCAGAACTATTTTCACCCTCAAAAAGTAATTTTTGCTTCAATAAAATGGTTGAATAATAAATGTTTTAAAATATATATAGCTCAGACTGGCCAAGTAAGGCAGCTATTAATGCAAATTTTTGCCTTTGAATGAAATGTCCAGATAATAAACTGTCTTTCTGAGTTGAAGACAATCCCACACAACCCTGTCTTCCTCTAAGAAATTAAAAATGTTTGTAATTATTTTCAAGGAAGAATCTGAGAGCGTTTTGTAAAACACGTGAATACAGACCTTTGGAATTATCATTTTTCTTTTATAAAGCTTGTGCATTTGAAGCAGTTGCACTTTGATGTCCGGATTAGTGCTATTTTGATGTGCAGTTTGAACTAAGATTTCTTCATTACATGTGTTTGATTCTAACCTGTGCTGGTCTCTTCAAATAACAATATTTTTCATAGAGCAAATGTACATATGTAGCATGTGACCATGTTCATCTAAAGCTAAAGCGGCACATAGGAAGAGGAGTATGGAAGTAGGTGGCTGATGTAAAAATAATATATTCTGGATAGATTCCAGTAGGGTGACTGATTGTGGTTGCTCTCAATTTCATTACCACAAGACAAATTGTTCAATATATTTCAAATGTACATCTAATCTGATAGACATGGAATGTGAATTTAGGCACTTTTTCTCTCACCAGGATCAATATGTCTGCAGCTGAGTGGTGTCTCTGAAGTAAAATATTAATTTTTAATAAAGCCTCAGAATCAGTTACATCTCTTTTTCTTTTTTTTTTTAAACTTTAGTTTGTTTCTAATAAAAAACAGGTTTGACAGATATTTATTTTCCAATCACTCATCAGTGATTGGTTCACAATTCAAAAATAAGATGAGCTGTAAACTTCATTTATGATCAGCTTTTTTTTTAAAGGTACTGACCTGTCAAATCCTTTTTTTTTTCCTTGAGAGGAATACACCATTTTTGGTTAACTTTGTCTGGGATAACATTCTTGACTCATAAGTGGGGCAAGAAAAATATCAAAAAAACAAAAAAAAAGACAGTGAGAGACGAGAGAGGGAGAAGTAAATCTGTGTATCAGTAGATAATAATATCCAGGAGCTAAGATTCTTGCCAAGAGACTTGAGAATTCCCTCGCTCAAGAATAGGAATCTGAGCACTCTGTTCCTCCAGTATGACAACCATGTTGATAAGTACTACCTGGTGGGAAGAGGATTTTCTCTTTTTATTTTTAAACATATTCAAAAGAATTCTTGTTCTTTGCATGCAGTACAGAACAGGAAGTACTTTAGAGTCATGGATATTTTTGTAGGACAGGAAAATTATTGCCTTCCTGCATCTGTTTATTAATAAAAAAAGAATAAAAGCTATTTAACTTGTTTAAGAGACCAGATGGAGTTGTGAGTTTTGTGTGATTATTGCTATTTAGTAAAAGTTTAGGAAGAAAGGATTGAATTGTGGTTTTGCTGTTTAATTTAGTAGTTAATTGTGCCTGAATATATCCATCTGAAAATATTATTGGTTTTGAAGACCCTCTTGCATAGTGGGTTTACCCAGTTATGAAGTCATTCCCCATGGTTTGAAGGACATGAAAGAGCTTATAGGAAACACATAGGTCTACTCCTGAGTTTCTGAACTAAAGGAAGATTGCCGGAACTCTGTGTGTCCATTAATGTTGTTATCTGTGGAGAGTGTGAATATGAAAGGCAGAGAGGCAGATCGAGAAATTCTCACCTCTGCATCAGGCCACAGGGATCAATATGCCAGAAAATACATATGTTTTCAGGCTAAGAAATAGATTAAATAAGAGACACTAAAGGTATTGATTGACTGAGGACAACTTTCAAATCACCTTGGAAAAACTGATATTTTAAGAATATCAAGTTAATAAAATTATTTTCCTTGCCTGTGTTACCCGCATTCACAGTATTTCCCTATAGTCTCAAACTTTGGAATGCAGAATACCTAGGGTTACTTTCACTTTTCCAGGCAGGGGAAGGAGCTAGCCCTGGGAAATGTGATTACTTGTAGTATAGAGATACTCACAACAGTGTGAGGTTGTTAGACATTCAAAGGAACGCAACAATGGAATATGGATATTTTCGCCTATTTAGAGATCTTAGAGTTGTGCTGTCTTACAAAGTATTAACTCTTACTGGGCAGAAATATTGGTAACTTTCCCTTTAAAATAAGTGTATGACAGAGTTATCTTCTGATATATATTTGTTTTACTGTTGCTTAGAGGTTTTATGTATTCCTGCGTGATGGGACAGAGTGCACTCTCAGCGAAATGGGAGGAATGAGTGACAAAGTAGAGAGCAGGGTCGCACTTTCAGGAGGCCTTGACAAGTTGGAGAAAGTCATGGAGTCCAGCAAAGGCAAATGCAATGTCTTGGTCTAGAAGTGGAATAACCCCCTGCTGCAGTGCAGAACTGGGGGCTGACTGAGTAGGAAAAAGCTTTGCAGCAATGGTCCTGTTAGCCCAGGTGAACAATAAGCTGAGCATGAGTTGGAAAAGGCCAACTGCACAGGTCTTGGAAGGAATTTAGCTAGCATGTCCCTGAGGGTGATCCTTCACATTTATTTAATATCTGTGAGGCCATACCTGAAATACCATGACAAATTTTGGGCTCTCTGCTGTACAAAAAGATATGGATATACTGGATTGAGTCCAGTGCAGGGCCAGAAGGTGGCTGGGGGCTGGGACACCTGAATTGGTGAAATCTCCATCCACTGAGATGTTCAAAACATGACTGGAGGTCCTGATAACTTGCTCTGTTGGACCTTCTTCCAACAGGACGTTGGATCACTTGGTTTCCAGAGGATACTTCCAGCTCATTGATTCTGATACACCAGTTATGTGTCTAATTTATTATTTTCAGTAACATTTTCTTTGTTAAATTATTTATCGAATCTCACAAGTTATGGGAAAATTAAGCTGGGCAAAAATTTTATAACTTCATACTTCAGTTGAAGAATGATGTATCTGCATATGTTAGCATTCTGGGCCTATTAATTTAAAAGTATAGAACCTCTTAGAGACTTGAAGTACTGGACAAAAGTAATGCTGATCTTTGCTTAAACTGATGAAAAATGCCATTTTGTAATCTACTTATTTGTCGCATTCAGATTAACTCCACAAGTTACTACATCTTTACTTACAATGAGGAAACTTTGCTCAGAGTTTCAAAACAGATTTAGAACAACAGTGACTCAGAAGACATTATCTGGTGAATAGTAATTGAGTTGAGAATGACAGAACTGCAAAACTAAATTTATATTCGTAGTGGTTGCTCAAAAAATGGCAATTTGCTGATGAATTATGAGCCTTTACAGAAAAGTTAAGAAATGGGAATGACTAATTTTACAGTTTAAGAAAAAAAAATATTTTGAATCCTTTTCCCTTCCACACACTTTAGCCTCCAAGGGGGAATAAAAAACCCAAACCAAATCGAGACAAAAAGAGACAAAAAGAATTAAATTTGGTATAAAGAAAAGTTACAACCCAGAGATGACACCAAAAAGTCTTTCACAGTTGTGGTTCTCTCCAAAGTCTGCAGTGAGAATGATTTCCCATAGAGGATAGAAGTTGTTGGAAGAATGAACTGAAAGAAAGTCTAGGGATCAAATACAGTTCTTTTCTCACTCCTGAATTTTGATTCAGGGATAGATCTGATGGGTCAGCATCCCAGACATTTTATGTAAAGCAGAAACATGAGTTCATAGTGTTTCCAACCTGTAATTGCTGAGAAGTTGAAATTAATGCCGTACATTTTAAAGAAAGTTGATAATTTAATAAAAGAGCAGAAGAAACATAGTGAAGAGAATGCAACTGCTGTTCCACTGACAGGAGATGAGTGTGTTTAGTAGATTAAGCCCAAACACATATGGATATATGTGTGTGTGTGTCAGCAAGAAAAGAAGCATTGATTTTGACAAGCTGAAGGGAACAAATATTATAGAGTTATATCAAAATGTCAAATGTATTTTAAATCTGTGACAGCCCATAATATGTGTTAGAAACTGAAGTAGGAACTAATGCTGAAAAGCAAAATATCAAAATGTTGCAGGTGACTACAAAAGTTAGAAATTTCCCATGAATATTTATTACCAGTATTAAAAAAAAAAAATTCTTTTTTTTTAATATGACATGCACTCACCTGTCAGAGATAGTAAAGAGGACACTTTCTAATAGCAACAAAAGTAGTAATAATCGATGTCACTTCTATGAATTAAGTATGCAGATTATAAATCTAGCAGAATAGCTGCACTATTTGGATGCATGGTTTGAACACACTTCAACAACCTTCAGAAGGTTTTTGACCACTACAAAACTCTTTCTATTCCACAATTTGCATATTTTATTATATTTTTTACTAATATTTCAGGGTAGATCAAAAGGGAGGAGGGAAGCTGTCTTATTGGGATTCTTGACATTATTTCATTGTATCCATCCCTTGGATTTTGAAAACTGGGCCTTTTTCTAGTACTCCACTTTACAAAGTCTCAGTGTTGGTAATATCTTTTTAAATAGAATTTTCATAAACTATTCAAAATTGGTTTACAGTAGCATAGTTTATATTATTTCTCTGTTAATGGCTATATTTTATGGAAACATAATTAAATATCACATCAAACTATGAAGTGCTGGATAATATTTATGAAAATATAAAATTGCAATGTCAGTGCATGTTGGGTTTTTTTGGTGAGGGTTTAAAGAGATTACTTTTTTTAACATACGTGCCTTTAATGCCTTAGCATGTGAAATATTCTAAATTTGGGTGCTGTATTTACTGTCTAAGCAAAAACATTTACAGGTACTGAAGGCATTAACATTAGCGAAATAAAAGAAAAACCAAGGCCTTCCTGAACCAATAGGTATAAAACCAGGTCTTATTCTACCCAGTAATAATCAGAACACTATATATGTGAATTTCTTTCTTTTCTAGCGCCACTAACAGATAAACCACCAAAGCTTTTACATCCCTTGGAGAGTAAGCTAACAATTCAGGAGACCCAGTTAGGTAAGTAGCAAACATAATCTCTGTTTAAATTGTATGAAGGTATTTGATGTGTTAATGTATGACGGTGATCTGATGACATGTTGGCATTAACAATTTCATTGAAAAGATACGAAACATACTTTGTTTCCATGCAGACATGCATCATATAGCATCTAGAAGATTGTTGTTCCCCCAAAACATCTTAGTAATTAATATTGAACGCTTATTTCTTGAATATTATTGATACTGAATTTTTGATTTGCTGAAAGTCAGGAGTTATATGAATCAAAACTTTTATTTGTAACTTCCCCTTTTCTGTCTGTATATATATATGCATATATACTTATTGTGGTATTCAGTGGGATTTTGTGATTTGCAAGACTTCTTTGCTTTTGTGGATGCTTTTGATTGTTCAATTCTTACAGATTTGCAAAGATATTCTGTAATTATAAAGGTTGTGTTGGTCAAATCATCCAGCAAACAGTTATTTTGCCATAATAGCATCTGATTATTCTAAATGTAAGACTATTTATGTATAGATTAATGAAGAGAAATTGGTGCATTAAAAAAAACATTTTGTTTCACTTTTTCTAGTCTAATGTATGGTGGATATGTTTGGTCACTTTAGTGTCCCACTGCTGTAGAGGTAATTAAGGCTCCACAACTAAGTGCATAAGTTACTGCAGTTTGCAAAATATCTATCTCTTTCTTGGACTGACACAGACAGAAACTTGTAAGAAACAAGAAGTCCTCAGTTGGTTACTCTGGAATTATGCTTTGGTGTCAGAACAGTAACCTACTGATAGATGTTCTAGCATGTTAGTTACAGAAGAAATTGGATACAAATATGGTGGTTGTCTAAATCTCATAGGAAAAAAAAAACACCAACAAACAAAACTCAGTACATTCTGCAGCACACCATCAGAAAAAGCAGAAGGCTTGAAAATTAATTCTGACAGTCATTGGCAGAGTGTTTTATGATGATTGCCAGCTTGTGGTTAATAGTGGCCTGAGAACAACTCATCTTTTTTTTGAAATAATAAACTATTACTTTGAATCATTCATGCTCTTCAGATGATATTCCGAAGTGCTGATATACAGTTTTTTCAGAAACAATCATATAGAAAAGGAGAAATGTAACGTTTCCTTCTTGAGCTACTTTCTGTTCTTCTGAAGATATTAGTTCTGATATACTGGCTCAGAAATCTTTTCCTGTATGACAGTCCTATATGATTTTATGTTATTGTTTGTATACAAGACCAGAGAAGAGAAAGCAAAAAAATCTACACATTTGTTTCTTAACTAATGTTGCTTACTGGGATATTTTTGTTGAAAACAAAAACCCCAAAAGGCAGAACTTTTCTGGGCTTTGATGTTGACTTGCTAAACATACTATACGGTAAGACTATTTTGAGAAAAGTGTAATTAGTAATGGCTAGCTAGAGGCTTTTTGTCTATGACTGTAAGAATTAATCTCAGTTTGTATTTCTCATAGTTCTAAAAAACAGATTAAATAATTTGAAAAGAGGTAGGTTTGAAAAAGACCCTATTCAGAAAACTAAATAACTGTTGATGAATATGGAAGAGTTAACTTGAAAATGTCACCTTCAGACACAGATGGGAAAGTCTGACCATAAATGAATGTGAATCGACAGTACTTAGCCTTATGTCAAGAAGTTACAAGAATATATTAATTTGTTGTTTAAAAGCCTGTGAAATAGCCTGTGAGAACTGGAGCAAGTACAAAAAAAAAAGATAGTTCCCTGACACAAAAATTGTGTTGTTCCACTCTCTAGCTTTAATGCTTTGGTCCTGCTGGATAACCTTTGAAAGGTCTATGTTTCCCTGAGAAAATGCAGTGTTCATTTCTGGGGTCCAGTTCATACCTTGAAAAAAATGCAGAATATTTTATCATCAGAATAATGCCAAGATTCACTTAGATGAAACTTAGATAGTTGCCTACCTGAGTCTTGGGGTCACTACATGTTGCAGACTGATCTACACATTGCCAGAAAATATGTCAGTCATCCAGAATGTTTGGGATGGTGTGTTTGTTCCTTGTTTGGAAAACAGATTTATTTTGGTGGAAGCTGGGAAGTGGAAATTTTGCAAATCCCATTGCAAAAGAAAAGAGTGAGCCAGAAACTGAGAACTTGAGGTAGTCTGGGATTTCAGTAGAAGGTCACCAGTCGGTGTGATGGGGAGCTGGGGCAATCCCCACTCTTCACTCACATTTCTGTCCTTCTCACCTTGCAGTCCTCTGTCCTGAGTCAGAAATGAAGCAGGTTGCATGTGTCAGGGCAAGCTGTGGGAGGTGCATATCTAATTTGCAGGGATGTATGTGCAGCTGCAGGTGCACATAGTGCACTAAAAAGTCAGTACTGATGGCTTACCTCCAAATCTTCCCCTGGTGGGGTGGGGGGCTGTGGAGTGGAGCTGGGCACATTTTTGAGGAAGGCCTCAGTAAGTCCAGAGGGTTTTCTGCTGAACAAGCTACTGGAGTTCAGTACTTAAACAGGGCACCTCCATTTAGTGTCTAAATCAAGGTGTGAAGACTCCAGACAAACCTTTTTCATTTGGCTCCAGCACTACTGAGTGATAGAGATCTTTGACATTTGTCATTGGGATATATTGGCTTCTATACACCAGCAATTGGAATTAATATCATGGAACCACAGACCTGTTGTGTTATTTTGTGTGGCTTCCATAGAACAGCATCGAACTGAAAAGTGACTGCACATTAAGGAAGGAGTTTCTCTAAGGGGTGACTGATAGAGTGTTATGGCATAAGCTTGCTGCAGTTTGAGCTGATAAGACAAAAGGAAAGCAACCAGAGCTAGAGAATCTGCACAGCTCAATCCAGTGAACCTCCCATCATGCTCAAGTTGTCCACAATTAGTTGTGGAAGAGGTACCATGCTACTCAACTGATGTCTGAGAGGGTGTTAAGCGTGGCTGCACTGAAATGAGCAACTTTAGAGAGCCACAAGTATCTTGAGATCTCATCAGAAATACCAGTTTATTTCACTAAATAGTAACTAGAAATGCATAAGATAGAAGCACAGGATAAAAATTGAAGAAGTTAATTTCTCAAAGGCTTTTCATGAAAAAATCCAAATTGGACAGCCAAAGAACAAAGCAGAAAAACATAGATGAGGAAAGAGAGATTAGTTTCCAACTTATTCTGTTCTGCACTTAATGGTTTTTGTTTGTTATTTCACTTCCAATTTTGTAATCAATTACTTAATCCTGTTGCAAGGGTAAAACCTCTATTTTCTTTCTATGCTTTTCTCCTGTTAAAAGGGTTTTTAGGCAGTGGTGGTGACCTCAGTATAAATTTCTTCTCTGGAAACAACCACTCCAGATAAGATTGCATCCTGTAAAGTTTGGAGCTGTAAGAAGATGAAGAGTGTTTCCTACTCGACTCTGAGCCACCCTGTGGTTTGGTAGCAGCATATGCCAGGGAGGGGAGAAAAGCTGGCAATCAATGGGAGGCCAGGGAAGGCAAGGCAGGGTAATGAAGAACATAATGACCCAAGGAACTCCATCCCACAATATTCTTCCTCTTACCTTCCACAGGCTAGCAAAATCAAATGAACAAATCCCTGCTAACATAAACCCTTCTTGTAATAATAAAAGCACAAACCTTTTCATTCAGATTTCTTCAGAAAGGAATTTATTGACATTGTTTCTTACATAAGAAAAATCCTAAAACTTCAGGCAACTGCCTTTTTAATTCTAGATTCATGCCAGTCTTATATATTTATGATGTAAATATACCATATCTATGATACGTAAATTTATGTAAAAAATATGGTCTGGTTTTTTTTCTGAGTCTTGGCTTCCAGAACTGTCCTGTATCTTTCTTTCTCAAGGTATAAAAGAATACTTGAGAAAATCTGATTTTAGTATCCAGTTGGTTCATCTCATGTTACTAAAGAAGACAGATATGATTCCACAACAGACAGTAATGGATCCAAATAAAAAAAAATTACAAAACATGAAATTATAACTTTAAACACCTCACAAGGTAGTAAGCCTCTCTTCTCCCCATATTTTTTTTCAATGTGTTTCCTGGTTCTGCACAAAGCTGTAATTTGACATGCCAAATTTCACCTAGAAAAATAAAGCTATTGTTGAATTATTTTTAGCTAGTCATGAAGTTAGAGAAGGGAGGAAAAAAAAAGGAATAAAAGATTTCCAACACTTATGAATGGACCTAAAAACAAAGTTTGTACAGGAACCTAAACATTTTCTCTGTCATCTGAATAAAGTGAATTTTCCTGAATATCATCCAACACAAAAATATTACTCTTGTGACCAAATATGCGGCAAATATCTGTCCCATTTTTATCTAGGGCATTATTTTGATAAAATTAAATTGACTAATTATATTTAATAATTGACTAATAACTATTTAATATTAAATAGTGAATTGAGGATTTCTTCTTTCTCCCCCTTTCCTGCATATATTAAAAAAAAAATTTCATTAAACTATTTTTAATAAACTATTTCTAAAGTAATAATACAAAGAAGCTCCCCGTCAGGGATGGAAGAATGCTGCTTCATTTATAGTACTTTGTAGTCATAAAAAACTTCCACACAAATTGGCCTAGTTAAAGATAAAAACACTCCTTAACTAGCTTTATCAGTAGATGTATAAATAAATTAACTAAAATGATATTAAATAACTAGCAATCAGTGACTCCTTTCAGGATGCAAATGGAAATGAAAGAATAGAGAAAATTATAGATTTTATCTCTACACATTTCATCTAAATATTATATTCACTCTGTAAAAGGAACATTTTTTTTTCATTATATAAGAAATTCTAAATTTATCCAATTACACCAACGTTTTTTAAACCAATTTGAAATTTTTTTTGATCATGTGATTCAACTGGACACTTTGATATATTCTCTTATTAGATTAACATGACATGGGGAAGAGTTTCACATGGGAATTAACAAAACTGTAAATTCATAATTTACTTCAAACTTATTATCTGAGTTTTTTGTTTGGTTTGTTGTTTTTGGTTTTTTTTTTGGGTTTTTTTTTTTTTTTTACCTGAGAGCAAGGACTTTCAGAAAACCACTGGGGTAGTTTGAAAAAAAAAAAAAAAAAGACAATGCATTTGCGTAAATTTTATCTCACTTTATCAATGTTTTTTCTGGGAGACATGTATCCGATTTATTGGTGGTATAGTAAAACTCCTTTGTTCATGTGAGGTTATAATCCACTGGGAAATGTCTGCTCTAGAGAATAGTATATACCATACTTATCTGAGGTACTTCCTGTGTAAAGCATTTCAACTGGATTTAAGGCAATAAAAAGTGTGTGTTTATTCTGTCTGCAACGACGCGCATTTCATTCTTTATGTACAGATTAGATATATGAGAATTTTCTATTTCAGATTGTTTGTGCAATACAACCAGTTTATTTTGGTAATAGGAAAAGAAGACTGTGGAACCCGAAAAGATTTGCCATATCAATTGGATAATCATCCAGAAGTTTGGTTTCCTACTTAAGACTTGATTGAACAATCAAAACCCATATGTCTTTTACTAGCAGAGTAAAATATGATCAGATACAGCAAAACTTTTATAAGAATACTCTGTGGGAAACAGTAAGGTATAACTTATTATAACCAAGATCATCATAACTACAGAATACCGCAAACCAAGAAATCCAATTTAGGCACATACTGTACATTATTTCATATGAAATTATAGCCCTAAAAAAACCTGTAAGTCTGTAAATTTGAAGCATTAGGATTCACATTGTTTTCTGTCGTCATTTTTTGCCACACTTTTTCCTCAAGCTACACTTTGTGCTTCCAACTTGTATGTAGGGGGTTCATTGTGTCTGATGCTGAAAGACACGTGAGTGTTTCATTGCATTAAAAAAAAATAAATCACATAACGGTGCTATGCAAACACATTAAAATGTTAAGTAGCAAAAGTCAAACTCAAAATTTAATACTGTGTCTTATAATTAATAACTATTTTAAATTAATGAACTCCTCCAGAATATCTTGCTATAGAGATACAGATCTCCTGTGAGCAGTAATGGTATTCACATATAAAGCTGATCTCAAGAATAATGTATTGGTGGAATGACAAACATTAGTACAATTTTTACTCACAGGAATTAGTCTGCTTTCCAGTTCTAGAAGAAATGCTTTCCAGCCTTGTTAGTGAAGTCAGTATATGCTCATGCAATCCAAATGAGGAGTAGTTTTACATAAACCTGCACTGAACATTGTTTGTTTCTTAGATATACTGTACATTTGTATTGATATTTAGCTCTGCACACAGGTTTCATTCTGAAAAATCCGTCTAAATCTACATGTATTCTTAAAAGCAATAATTATCAGGGATTTGACAGCTTGTCGTGTCAATAGGAAATGAAGTTATTTGAAGGAACTTTAAAGGTCTAAAAGGCTTAAATGCTTTTGATAAACTTAGTGTATAGAATATAGTAGTATGAATATTTTGAAGCATACATTTGAACAGGATCTTTTTATATTTTTTAACAGATGTGCAACAATGAGACTTCATATTGTGCAAATGCTATTCATGTCTGTTTACATAGGATATTATGGATGAATACACAGGATACATCATCCCAAGATATAATCAACACATATTTGTCATAAATGTTCAATTTACTAGCTATTTAATTTTATATATTTAATATCTGAGGAACTTGTAAATTAAAAAAAATACAGAAATTCAATTTGATGCTGCATAACATTGATGTTAAAAAAAAAAATATCCCAGCAATAGTCTATTTACGGCATATATTGTAAACCTTCTTATAGCATTTTGGTAGTAATGAATGCATGATGAAGAACTACAAGTCAGTGAAAGCCTTTGTCTTGGATTAGGCTTGAGGATATTAGGATACACGTGGTTATTAGTCTAAATTTCATATTTGACCAGCAAATTACCAGCAGTGTGTTCAACACTCACATGTCAACCATAACTGGTGCCCTGTATCCATCTTAGAATGCTCTGGACAGTTATATGCAAAAGATAAAATAGCAGTATTTTCCACAATCTGTCCTCTTTTAATTTCTTATTCTTTGGCCTGAAATAAAATTCTGACAAAGGACTACTTAGGTATTTTTGCTGTTTTCTGCATAAGAAAGTAAAATAACACCTGAAGGAAGAGATTTATTCAGAACTTAGTTTTCATGCCTTTCTGAAAGTGTATACAAATAGAAGACCAAATAAAAAGAAACAAGTGTTAAACACTTGTTTCACTGAACTCAGAGGTAACTCTTGAGAACCATGGAGCTACAAAGTTAAAGAGAAAAGGCATTCAGCTCAGTAAACCCAAAATTTAAATTTATACCTCAGGATGTAGTTATTTGTAAGGCCCATCTTGACCATCTACCCAGAACTCTGCAGTAAATGTCACCTTCTAGTTTATAAATCATTTCAGCTGCTTAAAGTATCCTTTGAATAGTTATGCATAATAGTATTAGTTTTATACCCATCTCGTTCCAATACTAATATTTTTAGGAAAGCAAATATTAGAAAAAATGTTATACTCACCATGAAATAAAACATATCAAGTGACTATTCATATTCACTTCAGAAATAAATGAAGCACATGCTTCAATTAACCACATTAGGCTTATTTAGAAAAAAAATTTAACAAGCATTGCAAAATTACTTCTCTGTACATTAATATAATTAATAGATTAGAGATTTGTGGATGTAGGGTCATATATTTTGTTTCTTTCACATCTTTCAAAGCAATTAATTGGAAGTAGTAAATGCTTGTAATTTTTAATCATTCATTCATGGTCTGATCTTTCGTGAGATATCCAAGAGCATGCATGGTACATTTCTGCTCATTAAAAATCATAAGGAGCCAGTCATTTTTAAATAGAGCATTCATCCCACTTAAGTCAAAATTCAAGGATTTCTGTTTTGGAAGACTTTTTCAGCTTTTAATAAAGAGATTCAATAAATATATAAAGAAAGATGATTTAAAAATACATCAGACAATATTATACCTTTTTTTGCCTTTGTCAAGTGGTAATTAATATCACAACAGATATTTTATCATACATACAGTATCTAAAGTGCCATTTACAGTCTTCTAGTGTTTTGGAAAGGTCAGGCACTTAAAAAAGCTTATAAATGCAAATGTTTTCTGTCATGCAAGTACTCAAATCAGTGAGATTATTCTTCTTTGCAAAAACAAACAAACAAATGTTACATTTAGAAGGTTAAAATCCAAGACAAAATAAATTGGAATTGATATTGGGGAATGAATGATCTTTAGATTTTTCCAGGATGCTGTTCAGAATAATTTATTTACTATAATGGACACATATACTAATGAATACATCAGCAAGAATAGTTTAACCCAGTTTAAATCAATAACTAAAATGAGGACTGAAATGCTATTGTAGTAGTTACTGGAGGGACACATACATAGTGTAACTCAGTGTATTCGAAAGACTTGTCTCAAAGAATTGATACATGTTACAGTTCATTGCCTGTTTTAGTTTTATGGATCTGGCATCCTTTTTCAGAGTTGTTTTATTTTGGGAGTTCCATATATCAGTGTCTCCTTGAGGTAATGAGGAAAGGGGAGGTAGAAAATGGAGTATGGGTTCCAGGGCAGTCTGAGCCAGCAGTTCAAGAAAGAACTGAATATATAGGCTCCTACGTTTACAGAGGAAAGAGGTCTGGGGAAGACGAAAATTTTGCTACTGTTTCCTGCAGTCTCTGGATGTGCAAACCCCTTGGTCTTGTTGTTTTCTGTTTGAAGTGCTTCCAAGTTACCATGAAAGAGCAATTTCTTGAATCAGTCAGTGGAGCCTCTCAAGAGGACACACAGTTCCACCTGGCAGCTAGGTTAGCTATTAATGGTGTGATGTTTCATGATTGTTTTAAAGAAGTGTAAATCTATGCTGCTCTGACATCTGCCTCCTGTCGTACTCCTCGTACTCCATCCAGCTTCAGCACTCTTGCTTACAGAGCTGAAAAAGCATTCAAAGGAAAGACAACCAATTTAAGCTGGATTTCTTGCTATGCTGATGGTAACAGGGGTGCAGCAAGCCCTAGTGCCAGGATGTGGTGAGAGTGGGAGGTATAGCCAGGAAGAAAAGTTGAGAGAAGCCATTAGGCTCAAACTGATAATGAAACATCAGTCCAAGTCAGGATTTGGTCACAGTAACTTCCCAGAAAGGTCAATATACATCAAGAGGCACCTGTGTGACATAAATCACATCACATCAGAATGGAACTGCTTTGCAGCTACCTGCATCTTCCCATCAAAGTGGCTTTTGTCTGGACTTTGGCAAACTGACAACTTGTTCCATTCACTGTGTAGGATTTTAGACATTTTGTTTAGACATCTGGTATGACATACCTGAGGTGGGAGTGTGTGAATGTCTTCCTTCATGATACCTATACAGAGCAGGTAAATGAATGCCAGGCTTCCAAAAATATTTAAAATATAACTTTCAGAAATGTTTTACATTGAACCATTTGACAACAGTATTTTATAACAGAAATGTAAAAGCTATGGTATGTCATAGGAAGTTATAGCTCAGGTCTTCTAATATTTTTTTTATTTTTGAATGTTAAATTCATTGAAATGAAGCTCCATTAACTGAGATGTGATAAAGATTTACCATGGCCTTCACAAGGAATTATTCCATCATTATTTTGATGTTATTTAAAGCAATATATTAATCACACTGCTGTTTAACTGTGTGTCTGGTATCCAGTTAAAGAAACTTGAGAGCAAGGAAGATGTTTAACTGGGATAAAAGAAAAAAGTGTTTTACTCATATCAGTTCTTTAATTAGATGTTTAGTTAATTTTGTTTATCCACTGTTCTTGTCTCCTTTGTACTCATTAATATGAATAAAAAGCTGGATGATGGTTCTTGTTTTTCAGCAGAAATGTACGTGATAAATTAGTGATACAGAGAAAAACATAGCAAATTTTTTTTGATAGTCATGTTTATGCAGCTTAGTAAAATTCAAAGACAATTTCAATTTAGGCAGATAATATTTTCTTTGGCAAATTTTTAGTCCTTTAACACTGTCGTGTCAGAAGGCTTATTTTTCATACTTTTTTAGTTATTCCTCTAATGGCATAAAAAAATAAACTCAGGATTGTTTCTGCATTTTAAATACTTCTTTGTTATCAAAAAAATGTGCTGACTTGAATACAACTTTCACAAGTAATGTTATGGACTCAGTGTACAATACATTGAAAAGATATTGTTTGGCTAATGTTAGGATTGAGGGATATCTTATTTTTACTTTGGTCTGACTTTATGTTATACTCAATCATCAATTAAAATGGTTCAAATTAATAATTTTAAAAGCAAATCACTTCTGTTTTGAAATTATTTCCTTTTTTTCTTTACACTGGAAACTATAGTTTTCTGCAAAGAATAGTGAGCTGCTGTGTCCACATCTCACATGCCAAACTACCATGGGCCCACCCTCACTGCATTCAGCAAGTATTTACACACATCCTATTTCTCAGTTCCATTTTTCCTAAGCATTTTATGGAATTAGAAGTAGAGTTACAGCCTGAAGTAAGTCAAAAGAGATAACTGTACCGAGAGAAGTCCGTATCTCTCAGAGCTTGAGCATCCCCTCCTTTGAACTTTGCTTGTCATTTAGAAGTGTTGTCTTTATTATGGCAAGATGGTGTCACTGATTGCTCTATCACCCACCACTCTGCAGTGTTCCTGCCCCATCTCCTCTTTTGCTTTGTGGCAATCTGTTAGCAAGTGTGGGTGTGGACCAACTCTGCTGAGCTGTCATAATATCCCAAGGCAGGAAATGTAATTCATGAGGTTTTGTGTCCTAAATTCAGTGTGATGCATTCAGAAATAGCCTAATGGATGAGGGGATCCAAAGTGTTTGACTGCCGGTAGCAATTTACAAGCGACCCACAGATGAAAAGGGTGTCTCCACTAGTTAGAGATATCTGAAGAGGGAAAGTGGTGCATGTTTAATTCCTGGTTACTTCTAAGTCACTTAATTGGGGTCTCAAGTGTGACTCGCTTGTGGATAAGCTGAGCCTCAGTACTTGATCCTTGTCAGCATTTCCTGAAACATGTATTTAGTGCATTGTAAATGCAAGGTAGAGCATTGGTGAAGTTTAAGACAGCAGGGTTTTCTTTGCTTTTCAAAAGTCTAACAGTACATGTTTTCACTTACTATGCCATGGAAGATATTTTGAAATTGCTTGAACTGTGGTAACACATTTGTGATTTAAAGTACAGTATTGAATCCTTACTAAGTTATCTGTCTAATATCTATTTTGTCTCTTCGGTATGTAACAGCACCTTCACAGTTAATAATGATCAGTTTATTTACTTGTGATTGACCTACCTCAAATGCATTATCATTCATACAGGTAAATATGTGTACATAAATTTACCTTGTTTGTGAATATACAACGTGATACTGGTTTTGAATTAAAATTTTGTTGTTATTTTAAAATTAATTAGAAAACCCAACATAGACAATAATCTAAAAATTATTACCCATTGTTTTTGCAGCTCATATTTTGCTACACTGAAATACATGCACCTAGGTTATAAGACAAAAGTATTAAAATCTGAAAAAAACAAAACTAATTTTTATATAATTTTATATAATTTTACAGTTTAAACTAGAGGAAATGTAAGACTAGACAGTCTAAATAATTAAAAGCCAATGTGATATGTATCTTCAGTTTTATTCCCTAGTAAATTCTATATTCTGTATAGAATAATTTTTATTCATTTTCTGAAACATGCATAAGGATACATTATTTTAGAGCCACTAGTCTACCTTTAAATGTAGCTGTTCAAAGGGAAAATGTTGGATTATGGCATCCACATGTAGCCTATGTAAATTAGAGGCATAAGTAGGACCAGATTACAGTAACTGTAGATTTTACAGGCTGTGTGGAATAACAATAAATAAAAAACCAAGCAGATTTTCTTGTGCAGAGATGAAAACCCACATCCTCTATCATTACCCTCCTGGCACTAAGCCGTAAAAGTGTTTTAAGAAACAAGGAATAGTTGGGTTTTATCTATTGACTGTTTTCTAATATATAAGAAAAAAATATAAAGAAAATGTTCCCAGGGAAGGACAATAAAAGAACTGGTTTTTTCCAATAGATTACATTCTTCCCTATGCACCTGTGCTACTCAGTTCTGCCTATTTAAAATGTTGATCTAAAGAATATTTATTTTGCTCTAAGCAAATATTGGAGAAGGAAAAAATAAAAAGAATCAGTCAATCATTAGTAAAGGTCAAGACTTGCAAAGGTCTGTGCTGCCTCTATAAAACCTAAGACAATAACAGAAATGGATGGCTGGAGGGATAATCTCCAAAGTGTAGCTAAAGAAAATAGTTCGTGTTACATTAATGTTAGGATTTTTTTCTAATAATGACTAATGCTTGGAAAAGGTGTCTGTCAGAATCTATACATTAATTTTTATTTAAGTAGAAAGTACTATTAAGAATGTTTAAATTATATATGTTTCTATTAAAATTTAAATTTTATAAACTAACTACTTGAAATAGTAAGTTAAAAATACAGTGAGACAGAAGTCTGGCATATGTCAGTAATGATAAAACTAATTTCAGAAGCACTGCATTGAAAGGAATAATGAGTTTCTCCAGTCCCAAACTTTTTCTGATTCTCTGTAGTCAATGATCTTCAGTTGTCTTTGCAATTCAAACCCTTGCCAGTCACAGAAGATAAACATTTTGCATCTCTCTGTGGATGTCAGTGATTCTGAAGCCTGAGGACAATTGAAACCATTCTGTATTGGAAAAACAATATAATTGATTCTTTAAAAAGACTTATAAAGCACTCTCAATATTTCATTCTAACTATATGTAAAATGTGCCTTCTCTCCTTGCCAGACTTCACCCTCTAGAGGGTTGTGCACTTTTTCTCTTCAGTAATCTTCCCTGCCTGCTGGAGATAGAGAATTTTACATGCAATACTGCTGCCATATATATCCTTCACATAAAGGCTGGAGCCATCAAATTTTGCCCTGATTCCAATTCTGTTTCTTACATTTCTCTTCAAAAATAGCTTTCTTTCTCTATTTAGGCAGTCCCTACCCACTCTTATCATAAATATTTGTCTCTTGTGATGAATAATGATGATTTTCTAGTCTGGTTCTGCCTTCTTTTACTGTTATTATTTCCCAAGAGTTACCTTAATGTAACTGCACAGGATTATTTGGAACTCAAACACTGTGCCTTTTGCAGAGCTATAATACCTGCCAGCAATGGACTGCTCTCTACTTGTCTATCTGAGAGGCATTTAAAAGAATTCAGTTTCCAATTATTCTTTGGCTATGCTGCCTGCAGAGCAGGGACAGGCACTTCTTGTATCAGTAAAGCAAAAAAGATTTGCGTGCAAGAGCATTTTCTGGAACGGCATAAGCTTCATGAGTGGTAATTTTTGTAATGAAAGGGACTTCCTCTCCTGCTGAAGTTTCACTGAAATACCCCCAGAATAGAAGAGACTCTCTCCTCCCTCAGTATCCTCCATATAAGTGCCAGTCACTGAGAGTCATTACATCAGAAACCTCTTAATCTTCCCACATCCTTACCTTAACTCAGCTGAGGATCCTCAAAAACTCACTCAGATACCTGTGCATTTCACACATGGCAGATACAGCTAAGGCAGGTATCACCCTCTTTATTGCTGAAATATATTTATTGTTGATGGGCAGGCAGGACAAACTATGACCAAAATTAATAAAACTTGCTTGATTCACAGTCTCAGCATGATTTTCTTTTTGAGGAAAGACATCTATTCTACTATGTATGGGCTGTCTAGAGCCATTCCCAGCTAGTGATACCGAGTCATGGTAGCTGTGGAAAGAGATTTAGATTACAGTTATTGCTCCTTAGTCTCTCTTTTTCAGTGCACTGAACTCTCCATGAACTGCATAAAGTTCTGAACCCCATAAAGGACATTGCCTTCTTCATTCTTCCTTTACCTCTGTCTTACCAGCCAAGAAGAGAAAGAAAGACAAAGAAGAGCAAAACTTATTCCATACCATAAAAATATCCATAAAAATTAAACTGGTTAAATAAAAATTTTTACAAAGTCTATTAAATGCCCTTATTAGAAGATATTTTGCAGCTGCCAGGCACCCCACAGGACTCTGCAGAGATGGAAGCCACCAGTGATCCTTTGTAGTGTTCATTTCATTGACTTTTCTGGATACTGAAAACTCTCTCAGGTCATGGTGTAATCTCAGGATGAGTCCTTGCATTAACATCCAAAAATATGCTGCTTAGTATAGCTTTCACTTTGTATTTCAGCAGCTTTGCAAAAATCAGACCATGTGTTTGGGTGCATCCACCACCTACCCACACTGCCAATTTTAATGGGAACTAAAATGTACAGAAAATCTTTTGCATGCAAATTTGCAGTAAGCACTATGTGTAGTGATTACAGATTTCAAAGCAGTATTTATTGGTACTCTTCTCCTCACTGATCCCAAGCGATCATTATTTGCAGGCAGAAGCCTACTGACGTTTCAGCAACACAGGGAACACTACCTTAGTTCTGGAAGGGATTAAACTGATAAGAAATGCTAAATTGAATAGTACTGAATTGAGTGCACCTGCTTGCCCTTTGTTGGACCACCTTGTGTCAGCAAAATAGTTTCTGTGGCTTAATGAGCTATGCATGCACGAGCTTGGGAGACATCACACATAGACTTCCTCATTAGCAGTTTATGTAGCTATGGAAAGAACCATTGTGTAGAAATGCTAAATGAAATATGAAAGAGCTTTTTACATGCTCCCAGCACCTTCTGCTGTGTTCCATATTCATGGCAGAATTTTCCCCTGAGTGCTTCTTGAATTCCTTATCTCTGTTATCAGATGTTGATTTTTCATGATAGATGTGATATTTAGAAATCTTCCAATATGCCATATCTTGTGTCTTGGTCAAATTTCAATTAACAACCTAAACTTTAGAAATAACCTCAGAGGTATTTGAGGTGTCCTTCAAAGACCTCTAGCCAAACAACTGGCTCTGAGAAAGCAAAAAAGATATGTGTGGCAATTAGTGCAAGAAATAAGAAGTAGATTGGAAGACTAAATGTGATGGGCATAAATTGGGAACCTCCAGCAAAACAAAAAAAAAAAAAATCAAGCCTGTTCAAAAGCAGAAATTCAGACATCAGAGGGTGAGAATGTGGGAAGCACACGAAATTTCTGCAAGGGTTGAGAAAAAGCAAGCAAATACTGCCAAAGAGCAGAACAAGAGGAAGGAATCATGAGGTACAACATAGCCACAGCCCACTATGGAGAACATCATTAAGACAACATATGATTTCCCTTGTGTGACAGAGGAAAGGGAAATCCACTGACTCACTCACTGGGGGGCTGGAGTGTGCTACAAGCAGCAGGTAAATGCAGAAAGGAAGGATGATGTGTATAGTGGGTTATGACTGTAATGAAAGGGCATAAGGGCATGCAGGAAGAATCTGTCTTGTTCATGCTGCCAGGATTATAATAGATATTAAGCAAGAGATTCCTTAATGACATTAATGTTTATTGGGTTAATGTCAGCCTGCAAGGCTAATACTGATTCCTTGTGTTTATTAAATGAAAACTTAAAGAAATATAAATAATTTTTTTGCAGGAAATACATTAGTCATATTAGACCATGCTTGGTATATAATTATGCAGTTGTGTTTCTGTTGAATAAAAGCAGAGAATAGGAGGCAGGTATAAGAAAGCAGGTTCTTCTATTTCTTGGCTGGGGGGAAAGAAAAAAAAAGAGAGATAAGATGAGAAAAGATGGTCAGCAATGCTCTGTCTTTTGAGAATGACTGATAGGGTACTCTTCACTTGGCCTTTGAAGCTCTAACATTCTATATCCATTTATCGTAACTACTTTTTTTTCAGTTTTAAGCTTATTACTGTCACATAAGATTTGTGAGAATGACTGCTCATGACTAAAAGTAGCTATGGAGGATGATGTAGATCCTGTACAGGAGAAATGTCTGCTTGCTTGACTTCTAGTTACTCTGTACCTCTCTGGAGTACATTGACCATAGCAAATTGAACTTGGTGGAGTATTGATCTGTGATAGTCTGTGCTGGATTATCTGTTTCTCACACTTTTTTCTATGCTTGCTAGTAAAACCTGTGCAAACATCAAATCCATGCAGGCCAGGAATGTCTTCAGAGGCCAGAAGTAATTTTGAAATTACCATCAGGTAGAGTCTATTCCTGACATTTCAGTATCCACCCCTGCCCCTTTACATATATTCATTCCCCCACTGACACAAATAGTTCTTAAATAAAGAGAAATTTTGGCAGGCAATTTGTCGTGTAGACAAAGCTTTGATAACCTGAGTCCTGGAACTTGCAGGAGCTAATTCTTCATTAAAGTTTTGGTTCAGCTGATTGGAACAGCAGAGAAAACGTATGATTTTATTTTCCCTGGAGTAATTTGTATGAATCCAACTTATTAACTCACCAGGCGAGGCTTTTACACGGGGCCAAACTGTAAGCCACCAACATTGGTTCTGCACTCCTCACAGAAAGGAATTACTGCCACCTACCTAGATGGGTGTGGGTCTGGACCTGTGGACACTTCCACAGTGAGCCTGGTGGTCTGCTGCAGACAAGTGACTTACCCTTCCCTACCACAATTCCACTTTCATTGTAAACATTGAGGGCTGTCCCTTGTCAGAAAGGAGCAGAAAGAGCCATTGCAGAGCTACTAATGATTAACCAATTCCTTGCACAGAGCCGTCTCTTTAAGGTTAGTTGGGAGAAGTTTCTTCAAGGTTCCTGCAACAATTTATTGTGAAAAAAGGCTGATGAAAAAGTGTTCCATATCATAAGGTTTAGTTGCAACAATGCACCTATGAGGCACAATGGCAGAGATATGTCAGAATGGAAAACACATGCTGCTTGTGTCTAAGTGGTTAAAAAGAATAGGACAAGCACTGTAAAATCATGCTTTTAAAAATCAATACACATATTTTAAAGGAGGAGGAAAGAAGATAATCATGGTTAAGTAGTCGTTTCCTCTTATGCCTGCAGGGTTTGATAAACTGGGAAATACTTTTCCATTAAAAGGTATAGGAGATAGTGTTGAGAATATTATATTTACTGGTAACACTCTGTCTTCCTGATTTAAGCATAAATGAATACATGTTGATAAGTTCCTAGCCTTTACTGACATTTTCACAGTTTATAGAACTACTGGAGTGTCTTTTGCATTTTTAATTTCTGAAAGTGTTTAGAAAATTATTTCATAAGGGCAACATTGCAAAGGACTTTTGCATTTGTGTGGCTCTTACAGATCCCTGTCAGGAGAACATAAGACATGAAAGCTAACTATTTAACAACTCACCTCTTTTTCATTAATCACTGTGTTGCCAGGAAAGCACATTTACAGAGATAAAGGGCTAACAGTGTAGTGCAGAAACACAGTGGGAATCCTCAGTAATTTTAGTGTGGCTACTTATTGTCGAATGTCCTCTGATAGTAAAAAGTTGTTTTAAAAATGCAGTTAGAAACTAAGTTTTAATTAAATATATATAAATTCTTTTCATTTTTAACACATAGCTTTTATGGGTTCCTACCCACGTCTGTAGGTAGAACAGCTGTCAGATATTTTGTCCATATTCTGTATTTTCTATGATCTTTCATGATTTTCATAGGATGAGGAATGAGTTCATAAAACATGATCTAAGGACAAAAAAAAAAGTTGGGGAGGACACCGACTTTATTGATTCACACTATGTGAAAGATGTGTTATTCTTTAGGCAGAATAAAAGTCTGAGTCAAAAGGAGATGGAAAACTCACTTATCATACTTGTTATGGGAAAACTTGGGACATGAAGCTATATTGTACATGCAGCATGCAAAGCCATTAGAGATTCTGTTGGCAAGCTGCCTCCCCATGGAAAAATAAATTACTATTCACTTTTGGCCTCAGCATTTGAAATAGTGCTTCCCCAGATGCAGTGACAAAATTCCTCCCTTACAGAAGAAAAGTTTAGAGGGGTTCCTAGTTCCTATGTCCTGAATTATGCCAATATAAATTACATTTTTACACCTGTTAGTGCAGCAAATGTAACTCTTTCATATTATATTCTTGTTTTTAATGTTAAATAAAACCCTAGAGTCTTCCAACTTTCAAGAATTCCTTGAAGAGCTGCCTTAATCTCGTTTCTCTTGCTTAGCTCGGGTTGCAATCCATATGGGCAAACATGGCTAACCTCTTTAATGTACTGTCTCCTCAGTTCAGTCACTACATGCAGCATGATAATGCCTACATCTGTGCATGCTGGAGTAAGGGAGGCATTCTGTTAAACCACTCCAGCTCTATCCATGAAAGCCTACCTGCTGATATTCTCATTGAACAACGTCAGTGTTTCTCTCATACCAGCAAATAGGTTCCATCTGCTCCATCACATCCACCTGGCTTGTAAAGGACCACACAATCTGTATTAGTGTCCTGGGGAAGAGAAATCCAACACATCCATTCATGAATAACAGCTTTGGGAACTGCCTGTCATTCTAAAAGGGTCAACAAATCGAATTCAGTAGTTAAGACTATAATAATATATTTCTATTTTTATACAGGAGATATGCTTTCAAAGTCTTAATCTCATAATGTAAATTAGTAGAATCAACAGTTGCATTGTGGTCCATTTTTCCTTCAAAAGTATTTAATGTTTCTGCCCCCCCTTTACATCTCTAGGTATTTCTCTCAGGTAAGCAGCACTGACTTCCTTGAATAGTTTGCTCTTTATACAAGCTGCTCAATAACAGTGAGAGGGTGGATTGTTCCACCATATTGTTCATACTGTATTTTATCATCATCCTGAAGAGATTTCTTTTCCTATTTCCTCTCCTATTACTTTGACTGTAGGGCTGCTCCTGAAGCTGGTCTTTTACTATTTGTTTTATGATTTGTCTCAAAAAGCTGTTAAACTGGTGACAAGCAATCTCTCAAGAGGGTGGTAGTATGATGATTTTAAATTTGAATTAGCAGAAAGACTCCAGACTTGCTCATTCCTAAAGCGAGTTTGTGATCCAATCAGCTTGCATCTCATGCTCTACCATGCAGGCCAGCCTTGTCCTGTGCCTCTTTGCTTTCCTTATATCTAGAGCAATAACCCTTTCATTCCCACCCTACCAGGAGCTGGGATCAGAGAAGCTGGATTTGTTCTTTCCCTGTTGCTGCAATAAAGCTGCTCCTCAGCAAAATCTTGGTGCTGCTACACAAAGGGAGAGATTTTGGGTCCTTAGATGATTTAGGTAGACTGCAGTAACCTGAACAAATGGTAGGGAAGGAGAGAAACCCAGTGCTATCTTAGGTTATGACAGAATTTTACCCCTGGAGCATCTTCTGCTCTTAAGGACATTAAGGATGAGATAGACATGGCCTTGACAAGAGTACATACTTATTTCCTGACCTACTTTTGTGCAGGAAGTTCAATAATAAATAGTGTTGATATCATCAGTGCTGGTGGTAATGGGTATTTGAGAGAGTATTTAAGTCATGAAACATCTCAGTGGTAGCAGCCTATGACTACCCTGAGCACACCTAAATTATAGACATGTGCTTGTACCTTAGTGAACGTACCCTCAGACTGTCCATAAACAAGTAAAAAAGCATTTAAAAATGATCAATTGGCTCCTGTGAGGCTTTTGTGGTTGTTGCATACACCAGGCTCTACCCTGTACTGTCTGGCATCAGGCCCAGGTTTGGAGGCTCTTGCCTTCAGGAAGCTGGAACTTTGTGATTTACAAGTAACTCACCAAAATCCCAAAAAGCAGATCTCGCATTTCTGGGTTATACTTCGGCTTTTTCTTTTTTTTTTTTTTGGTTGCAGAGTGCTGAATTCCAGCTCAGGAAAAGCTGCTTTTAAGGTGTCCCTTTTGGGAAATCTGTCTAAAAGCCATGCATTTTTCAGGGCCAGGAGGCAAAAAGAAGTCTCCTCAGCTAGCCCAGGGGAGAAGCACGGTGCTCAGCCTTATCTTAGATGCACAAAGGTACTTCTGAGGACTGTATCTTCAGTAATCCATAGTCTTTGGTCACTGAAAGGACATTGTGATTAGTGGCCTGTGAAATCACGGGGTGAACAGGAAACAGTAGATGTCAGGTGATACAATTGTGATATTATTATTATATTATTAAAGGCCAAATGGGACAAGAGTCAGCACCAAGTAAAGGTAGGAACACTTCCGTCTGCCTGTCAGCAGGGACTGTTATGAGCTTTTCCTGTTCAGGATAACTCCAAGAAAATCAAAAACTAAATCAGAAGTATTAGGAGGTTGGCAAAACAGAGAGCTCTGTATTTTTGTATTTACTAATACCCAAATTAAAAAAAAATAGGTACACTCTTGAAAATTTATTCCCATCAGAAGACAGTCAGGTTTCTCACTGGGCTATTGGTCATTTGGGCTCTTTTCTATTCATTTTGTTATGATGAGGTAAAATACCTGCCCCCTCTCCCCCACCCCCAATTGTAAGGCTCTTAATTTCCTGCTTCCAGACTAACCTCCAGTGTCTTCAAATTAAACTCAAATAGGATTTTTCTTTTCAGAAGCTCTCTCTCATCCCTGAAACCACTACTGAGCTATATTGTAACAGGAACCCAGTTTGTGAGAGCGTGGCTATCTCTCCTCATGTTCTTTGCCTTTTTTGGTTTATCTGTCTACTGAGATACACTGAGCCATTCCATTTTCAGCTTTTTTTGGCATAAGAGATACCTCTTTCATTTTTTTATTTTACATCATACATTTCTTAAAAAGAGGAAAATATTTAAATTATATTTTTATATTGCTGCTTATTGAGACGTATTAATTTTGGCAGATGCATCATATTTTTGCTGTTGTTATTCAGACCAGTTGAAAAAAAACAAACTTGTTCTCTGTGTTCCCATTTGCATAACCTTGTTGTGTGTCTCTTGCCTGTGCTGTAATAGCTTGTCTCTGAAGAGCAGCACTAGCATGGCTCTTGGGTGTATGTGTTAGTTTACAGTTCACTTGCAATGGACTTACAGTTACAGTACTGGCTGATGTTGCCACAGGTGCTAGCAAGTTGCTACTGTGAACATTCACAGAGGTAAAATTATTGGTTTTACAAGCAAGAAACAAAATGATGGCCAGAAGAAAATCCCTGAGAACTTTTAAGAAAGTTATCGAATTATTGACATTAAATACAAACAACTAAGGTCCTCCTTCTTCCATTGTAGTTATATTTTTGGGAATTCACTACAGAACCTGATCAAGGTTTGAAGACCAATGAAATAGATACGCTATACATTGTAGCTACACACCATCATTTTATATAAAGGTTATTCTGTGTTTCATTGCATTCTGTAAAATAGAATTTTTAAAAATTTAAATAACAACAAGCCCCCCACATTTTAACCAATATCAAGTACCATGTACTTCTCAAAATGCATTTGATTTTAAAGCTGGTAAAACACAATAAAAAGGAATGTATGGGGCCATAACAATAAGTTTTACTTCAAATCAAAGATGTCACGGAACATGTTGTCTAAGAGAAGAACAAAAATATACTTTTTTTCTGGGTAACTGATTGTGTCTTATTTCTGTATGTTAAAGAGCCTTTTAAAACACCAGAGAAAACTGTCCACATCCATTCTTTATGTATTTGCTGGCAACACCAGTGTAACTAAAAGTCAGAGGGAAGAAAAGAAGAGGGATGTGAAGGTTATTCACGGGTCAGTGAGATAATTTGTCAGTGGAACAACAGGTCAGATAAACAACAACAAACCAATTAAAAACACACTCTACCTAAAGTTGACAGAAAGCCACCATTGGCCAAACAGGTTAAATGTTCTACTTTCTCTGTATAATTGCAATTAAAGATTAATTAGATTTAATTGCTGCCTAAGCAGGTGTAATAATACATATCAGAAGCATAAATTCAAAGTGTAGCTCTCAGATACATTTGCTAAGTATGTGAGGTTTATTTTCCTGGAGGGTTTTCTTTTCTTGTAACTTCTTCCCTTGCTCCTTATGTATGAAGATAATTGAAAAAAATAGTACAAAATCTATGAAGTTAGAGTGTGATATTAATAAATCTTTCCCTACTCAAGAGAGTAGATTTTGAAACAAAGTGAGCAATACCTAATTTTTTTTACAGAATAACTGAAAGTGGTTTCTTTGCATTCTTAGATCATATATCCCTGATTTATTGTTATTTACTTAGACATGCAACCATGAGATAGGCATAGTTATGTTATATGCTAGCACTTATAGAAAGAATGAATTTCAGTTGTCCAGTGTTTAGACATAGGCAAAAGACTTTTGTGTGACTACTTTTTGTGGCCAACTGCCTTCATAGACAGTTTGCTTTGTTTTTAAGACTAAAGTACTATCAATGGGGTAATAGAAACAGGATTTTCAAAGTTCTGGTGGCTCTTGTTGAGTGAACTGTTATACAGTTACTTCAGTATTATTATATTACTTTTATATGTGAATGTTTTATGCAATGAGTTATTTGAGTGCAGGCAGAAATGTGTAAACCTGGACAGATTGTGTGATCTGTTAATTGTATTTAAGAAATTTGGCCCTATCAGTGAGAGGCAGAACAATTTCTGAAACATACAGGTGTTTTGTGCATGTGTTCACATTGTGGCTATAGCCTTCATAATATTTATGACTGTATCTCCACCGGTAAAAGCAAACCTTTTACCATGTACCCGAGCAAACATCACAGCAGAATGTGTGTATTCCACCTCAGTATTAGTGCTGTAGGTCACAAGACTCAGCAAATGACAATCTCCTTAAGCAGCAAAGCTTAAATAAAGACAACTTATAGGTTGAGTTCCACTATACTTCACACAGTGATGTTGATTTCAGTGCAAAGATTCTGGCTTCATATGAATACCCTACCCCTTTCAAGTTATGGACCTGGAACATATGAATGAAAGTATATGTTCAAATCAGGCTGGTGTTTATTCTGATTTAGAGCTATCAGAGCTGGATAGCAATGAAACAAGATCAATGTCTGCTTGAATCTTTGTGCTGCACTGCATCATGAGATTGGTGAATAGGTCTTACCTGAACATCTGGGAATGCTTAAAAATTTTTTTCCTCTCAACAGAACAAAAAGGACAGTGGAAAATGTTTCAAACACCCTTACTCTGTTTCATGCAAGGGGATTGGAAAGAGTTGATAAACTGCGCCATTCAAGTCTGAAATAGATTTTATGAGAGTATATTTGGTATACTATCAAGAAATTATTTGTGAACTCTCAGAGAGGAAGAGTAAGAATGGCTTTTACTCTGGAAGTCAATGATGAAACTAGAAGAGATATACAGAGAACAAGTTTGCAACACCATTCCTTGCTTTGTTGTCGTTTCCTCAGTTCTAGGCTAGACGATGTCTTAGAATCATGGAATCATTTAGGTTGGAAAAGACCTTTATGATCATTGAGTCCAACTGGTACATCAGCACTGCCAAGTCCACCACTAAACCATGTCCCTAAGTGCCACATCTATAGGACTTTAATACCTCCCAGGATGGTGACACAACCACTTCCTGGGGCAGCCTTTTCCAATGCTTGGCAACTCACCTTTCTGTGAAGAAATTTTTTGTTAATATCCAAACTAAACTTCCCCTGCTGGAACTTGAGGCCTCCTGTCACTTGTTATTTGGGAGAAGAGACCAGCTGTCACCTTGCTACAGTTTCCTTTCAGGTAGGTGTAGAGAGACATAAGATCCCTCCTGAGCCTCCTTTTCTCCAGGCTAAACACTCACAACTCCTTCAGCTGCTCCTCATCAGACCTGTGCTCCTGACCCTTCACCATCTCCATTGCCCTTCCTTAGAACAAGCTTCAGCACTTCAGTGTCTTGCTTGTAGTGAGGGACCCAGAACTGGGCATAGGATTAGAGGTGCAGCCTCAGCAGTGCCCAGCACAGGGGGTCAATCATTGCCCTGGTCCTGATAGACACATTATTTCTGATACAAGCCAGGATGCCATTGGCTTTCTTGGCCACCTGGGCACACTGCTAGCTCATGTTCAGCTGGCTGTTGAGCAGCCCTCCCAGGTCCTATTTTGCCAGTCAGCTTTCCATCCACTCTTCCCCAAATCTGGAACACTGCTTGAGTCTGCCGTGATCCAAGTGCATTACCCAGCACTTGGCCTTGTTGAACCTCATACAGTTGGCCTTGGTCCATCGATCCAGCCTGTTCAGATCCTTTCCTACCCTCCAAAGGTCAACACTCCTGCCCAACTTGGAGCTGTCTGCAAAATGACTGGGGGTCCCCTCAATCCCCTTGTCCGTGTCACTGATAAAGATATTAAACAGAACTGGCTCCAAGACTGAGCCCTGGGGAACACCACCAGTGACCAGACACCAGCTGGATGTAGCTCCATTCCCCATCACTTTCTGGGCCTGGATGTCCAGACAGTTTTTACCCCGCAAAATATACAACCTGATAACATAGTTTAGCTTTCAAATTTCATTATGTTTATTAATTAGGGCCTGAAATTTTCTTTCATGGGACTTTGGTTTATAAATTTCAGTGCTCAACGAAAGTATTTATTCTTAACTTACAATAACTACATAATGAGATAGTTTTACCATTTAGAACATGCAGCATTTTAACATCTGATAAATATTGTACTTCAAAGTGTTTTGGGCTTTTTTTAACTTTGAGGTCAAACTCATTGTTTGGCAGTTAAATAATTATTCATGGAATGTAAGCTTTGTGTAATGACTTTTATTGGATGTGCTGTTACTGCAAGATTATCTCTTTTTTTAACAGTTCAGAAAAAAAGCGAGAAACATCATCATAGCAGACAAAACGGCCCACAAGTTTGGGCTGCCTATCAACCTTCTTTTCATAATGTACAGATTCATGTCACAGAACAGTGTCTGGTCCTTAGGGAAGATGACAAAGCACAGTTTGTTCTTGGTCAGTAACATACTGTATTATTGTAGGAAAAGCTCTTTTACACAGTACTTTGTGTATGACATTTTCAGCCATTCCTCTCACCCATGGCCGTGCTGTGGGCTGTTTTTTCTTCAAACTTTGGAAGGATTTTGGATATCTCTTCTTCCCTCCTCTGTGCAGCTCTTGAGGTGCTTCATCTCCCTCATGAGCCAAAAACTTTCGAAAGTTTCCAAAGTGATAAACTCCAGTTTATCACTCTCTGCACAGAGCTCACGAATTCACCAAACAGGCTGTGCAAATTCACATTCACCAAACAGGCTGTGCAGACACCGTGCCTCCTTCTTCAGCTGGCCTGCTGAAGGAGCAATTAAGCAAGGTGCCAATGGGAAATTAAACCCAGAAAACCGTAGACTGAAATTTGGCCCTGGATGTTGGAGTATGGCAAGTATGTGTGTAAAAGAAAAGCAGTGTTGCAGTCAGTGTAAAGAGATTGACACTCTCTAACAGCAGAGTGTAGCTGCCCATTGGTAAGCCTTACAGCAAGGTTTAACATCCCCTTACAGCAGAAGGGCCTAACTCCAGATAAATTCACTTAGAAGTGCTTGCTCCAGCCTTGTACTGTGAAAGGGAGATAAGGAGCAGAGGGTGGAAAAGGTTGGAAAGTGAGGCACGTGTAAGAATCCAGTGAGCATCTTTTATCAAGAATGATTGATGTCAGCTTTGAAATTCTAGAAAAGGCAATGGAAGTAGTCTGGTGTGTAGGAATAGAGAATAAAGCTTAAAGTGATCCACCACCTTTCTTAGTAGGAGTTTGTGGGAGGGGTTGACAAACTCTAGGTTTAGCATCAAGAATGAGCTGTTCACACGAATTGCACCTTTGAACTCATACGATTTCTGCAGATTCACCTTCAGATTTCAATTTATACATTTCAGACATTTCTCCTATTAGTATTGATGCAAGGTGGTGTATGTAATTGACTTAACTACTCCAATTATAAAAAGAATATGTTCTCCTTTGAAACATGCACAACCTAAGCTCATGTTTACAGGACCTTCATTTGCATAGCAAGGCAGTAATAGACTCCTTCAGGGTCTTAAATATTCAAATTTGCCATTTTAAAGAATTCAGGGATTTCAGATTTATTATTCAAAGAATAATCACAGTAACAAAACATGCTTTTCCTTTCAGAACACAAATTTTCCTAACTAAAATTGTAAAATCTTCAATTCTGTAAAAGTTTTCTGACTAAAAGTTTCAGTAAATAAAAAATGAGAAAGTACTTCTTACCATCCATGACCCTCTGGAGTACAATAACAATTCCACTGTTTTAAGATTACAAGTGGAGCTAGATGCAAAAAGCACAGACAATTTTTATGTTCCCTCAGTTAATCAGAGTATCGTAGAGTGAGTTAATGGATTATGTTTTTGCTTTCACTTACATCTAATAGCGTTTTCAAGAAAAGCAAGCAAAATTGGAAATAAGTTAAACATTTGGGTTGGTGAGGGCTTTTAAATAATAGCAGTATTATGACTGCCTAGTATTAACCATATGTAGTCTTTGCTTTATATTAGAACTCATTTAAGTCAAAATATAAGTGCCCATGTAAATAAGAATTTCAGTGGCAGTGATAATCATAAATTATACATTTCTTTAAATTATGCTTCATTTTTTCTAAGTCAATTCTATTGATATTTCTACCAAATATGTACTTTGTAATTATACTAAATTATCTACTCAATATTTGAAAAAGTATACACATTAACTTTGTGCTGTTGACCAGGCATCTTTATTCTCCCACACCTGATAAATCAAATAGTCAGCCAACAAATACTGTGAAAACTCTGTGCCCTCATAAACTCCCCACTTTCACATGCTGTCTTTGGTTGTGTTTCTGTGTGCATAAATGTTTAAATTTGAAAGTTGTATTGCTCGATAGAGTTTGTTTGGTGGGTTGGTTTTTTTTAAAGAACAGAACTGGTTAAACAGTCTAAGCAGTCTAATTACTTGTGTGTCACCTTTATAGGTTAATGTGGTTACTTCCTTTACAACTCTGCAGATATTCATCTCATCCTCTCTCCATAAGCCTCTACAGCTTCATCTAACCTGGTCTTCACTTATTGTTGGCTTCATGGCAACACCTGCTGTTGTAGCACAATCCTTAGGAGTCAAAGCGTCTTCTGCTCTGCTTCCAACACCTGCATGGTCTTTCACTGGGTAATATTCTCAGGTGGCCCAAATTTTCTTCCATTCCCCTTGCAGTGACCTCTGAGGTACTCAACATTTGCCAGTTTGTCAAAGTAAGTAGCTTGAGGAAATAAATGAAAAAGGGTGAAAGAGAGAAACAGGAACAAAGTGTATTAGTGTTCTGAAAAGGAAAACTAAACTCTTACCTCTTACCTTTTGGCAGATGGTTCCTCTCCTACATTTGTATCCAACTGGCAGTTAGGGAGTTAAGGAAGCACCTTACCTAGTGGTAATGATTCCCCTGCAGTGATCCATCTTTCTACCTTTAAGTCAAACCCTGCACCTCTCTGACAAGTGATGACAATTACATTGTTATTACATACCATGGGAGGGGGGGGAAATAATATATATGATTTTGATTGAGTACTGGTATTAGGTACTAGTCAGCTATTTTGCAAGGCAAATCAAATACCAAATACAAAGCCTGGAGATTAGATACTCTGGATTTTTATGACATATCTAGAAGGTCTTTTCGGAAGAAGCATAATGCCACCTTCTCCACCCTCTAAATGGAGGCCAACATTGCTTACTTGAATGTCAGCTTAGCCAGAAATGCAGCCACCCTTGGCAGAGTGAGTAAGCAAATATACCTTGATTTTCATTTCAGAGTAAGATTTCACCTGGCTTGAGGAGGCTATGAGCAAAGCAAGTCTGCATCTGCCTGGATATGTAAAACAGCACGGAAAATGGTGGTACTGCTATGAGACAGAGTTGTCATTTCTAGACTCTGGAGTAGGATGGGATCTGCCAGGCACAAGATTCTTCGTTTTCTCACTTGCAATCTGATCGTTTTGTGCTGCCCTTTAAATCCATATTATTACTTCTTTCCTTTTGATTTCTTTCGCAAGTCTTATTCTCCATGCTCTTCTAAGGTGAGGTGTCCCCATCTAGACGTGCAGTCTAATCCGCATTTGCCCTACATCAGATCTTCTGTGAGTCATTTGCTGCATTTCCATGGTGCAAATTATCAAGGAAGAATTTTTTGCTTTCTTTTGTGGTGTCCTTGCTGCTAGAAAGAGCTTCCACAAAGCTATGTTAACATTATCCTTCAAAATCCTCCTTAAAAGTCTCCTTTATTATGATGCTACGATGGAATTTGGAAAATAGATCGCTAGTATGTGAAAACTGATGGTTTTAATTCTATCACATCATTTTCTCTTGCATTCTTCCATATGCCTATAACATTCTGTTGCCTCTTATCTGAAACATGTATTACAGACTTAAGATCACATCTGTGAGTGTTGTAGTCTGCCATGATAATAGTCTGCTACATGGCTGAAATTTGTAGATATTATAGTAATGTCAATTGCCATCATTTCTCAGAGCCCAGAAATAATGATTTTTTCCCTTGTGCTTACAGCTAAAATCTACAAAGTATAAAATGATAATGCTGTTTTATATAATGTTTTAAGTTTTCATCATTTAAGCAGAAAAGTTCTTTATAACATTTTTGAAAAGACAGTAGTGAGGAAATATCATGTCTCATCACAGTTGTTTCATTCTGAAATGTTCTGTGTGATGTGGGGGGTGGTTTCCTATTTTGTGTATTTTTATTCATAGGCAGTAAAATGTCCTTTAAAGAGACATGAGGACAGAGACTGAATCAAACAAAAGCATGAAGATACTTTTATATCTGCATGCAAACCTACAGTACCAGAAGTGGCTAGAATGCCACCCTTCCAGGTGAAAAAAAAAAAAAAGTAAATTAAAAAAAAAATTTAAAGCTTCTGTGCTGATAAGTCTTTCATCACCAAATTTTGCAGTGGTTCTATCAACTGGTAAAAGATATCTTTTTTAAAGTGTTTGCTTTTTGACAAAATGAGGAAAATAATTTACAATCTCTGTTGCAGTGTTGTGAGAAAGCACTAAAGTCCAAAAAGAGCTTTAAGAGCCTCAGGCATAATATACCGAAATCACAGCCAGTCAACCTTTTTAAAATACTTATCTTAACAATAAATTACTTTAATAATTGCAAAATTATTTTTTCTTTATTATTTTATTATGTTTTTCAAGGCTATGTAAATTGATTATAAGTACATATACTATATTCCAGAATGAACAAATTTTGCAACCCAGCAGTAAGGAAATGTTTCAGTGTTTTTTGTAAAGTTCTCAGTTTAAACCACTCTACAGAAAAGCCTGCAGCCATGTGCTTTTACACAGTGTACAGAATAGTAAGTTATGTATACAAAATCTTGGAAGGTATGAATTGTGTAGAGGAATTGGGTTTGCTTCTGTTTACATTTCTGTAAGGTTTTCTAAAATTTGCCAGCAGAGTTCAATGAATATGGACTACAGAAAAAGGCATGAACACGTTAAAACCTTTTGCTAAAACAAATGAACATGGCATGAATGTTAAAACATATTAAATACTTATATATGTATTTTTCTTGTTATCTGCAAACCTTTCTTCATAGACTTTGTTGGTTTTCATTCAAATACTTATTACAAAATAGATACTCTAATGTTTATGCACAGATAACTAAGGCAAATGTTCAGGATGAAATATTTGTAAAGTCTGTTTAACCTATATTTTGCTATCAGTTCATGCTTATAAAAGTTTGCAATCAAATCAGCAATTCTGACTTTTCACTATTAATTCTAAACCAGAGAGGTGTTAGAAGCTGCTAAAAGATAAAATCTACAAGAGAAATGATAGTTTAGAATGTCAAGTCCTATTGGTGTTGGTGATTGCTTTCCCTGTGCCTGGGAGGTGCTTGGCCCCCCCAGGAGCAAAGGCTGGGATCTATAAATGTCCTGAAGGGCATCAGGGAATGTGCTCTCTCCAGCTTCAGGATACTTCTTACGCTCACACTCATTCTTCACACGGTGTTTGGCACATTTCTCACAGGGAAGAAGCCTCCACTTTCAGATAACTATAATGACCAGTTTTATTTACTGCTTAAACACTTGGGTTTTTTTGTAGCTAATAGATGAAAAACAGCATATCAGTTAGCAGCTCTGATTAGGAAGAGGAACATAAACATATTGACTGAGATAATCAGCAAGATCTAAAGCAAGTGAAATAAGCAGTAAGAAAATCAGACTTTTGAGAAAACTCAAAAACTGAAATCAAGTTTAATCAAAGTGTGTGGGTTAGAATAATGGACATATCTGTTAAAGTTACTGCTGCATAACTGAAAAGCAATGGGAAATGTTTATGAAATAAAATACCCATAGTTGCTTTAGTTAAATGATAATTGGAATTTTAGAGAAGTTGAATTTTAGAGAATATGTCAGTCTTATGCTTCAGTCATAAAACCATTCATTCATTCAAAAAAGATACAGAATAGATATACAAGCAGTGATTTCTCACATAACTAATGTCTTGATAGTCTTTCCCTGAAGCATTTGGAGCAGGTTAGTGTTTACTAATCGCTAACGAAATTTTTATATTTTTGGTTCAGAAAAACAACTATGCGTTTCTGAAACACATCCAAAAGCCTAAGCAAAAACACTTTCAAACTTTTATTCTTTTTGAAAGATAGGTCAGTCTCATGATAACCACAGTATCCATGTTTGCATTCCTGTTGTAACCATCATCCAGAACGTAAGGCTTCCTTGTGTTGCTGCTGCATAAGAAAAGGTATTACGGATTCATCACAACACTATAACACCCTCTGAAGAAAAAGAGTTAGAGTAAATAAAATTCGTTTTCTTGCCTAATCCTGAGACTAAGTCATAAATTCCTTTATTTTCCCTCTTCTTGCCTTTCAGAGAAATGAGAAAATTGCTTTTCACCTTTGTCATGGAGCATCTTCTGAGATAGATACTCCTGATTCTTTAGGATTTAGAAAGTGTTTCTTAGTGTTCATGATTATTCTCAAAGCCAGAATCAGAGCTTTAAGGAAGTTAAGTCTGAAGCCTATAAAACCTCTACCTCAGAATCCCCGGGCCAAGTGCTCAGCTCTACAATGTGATTTTTAGGTCTCTTCCTGGGGTAAAATAAGGAATATTTGTATATAGTTTGAACCTCCAGCACCTAATCTCTAAAGAACTGAGTGTTATTTTTTGTGAAGGAAAATTTTATTTATTTACTTCTGTTCAGTACTCTTGTCAAATAAAAATATCCAACTGAGCAGAAGTAGAGAACTACTTGTTACAACACTTTCTCCTTCAATATATAAACTCAGTGCTTCTTCAAAGAAAAAAAAAATCTTTAAAACGAAAAGCCATTACTTAATCAGACTGGAAGAAAATAGCTTATCAATTATGCAAGTCCAAGAGATTTACCAGAGCCAAAAGCACCTCTCAGGTAACTTTCTTTGAAGTGATTAACAATCCTCTTTCCACTTCCCCCTCTGCACGCAATCCCTGTGATTTTACAGACTGTAGCCCTACACTGTGAAATACAGTGTTTGGATAGTAACAGCAAGCTTTTTTTTTTCGACATCTGACTGTTATCAGACATTGATAACATATTTTCCATCTTCCTCACTACTGACAGGGAGGAAGGAACTGGTCCTCGGTTCCCCAGAGATGGGTTGGGAGCAGGGATTAATTCTTTATTCAGGTGTCCTGTTTTTAGAGACAGCAAGTGGAACTCCTTTAGCAGCAGTTGCCCACAAAGGAGATCTGATTCAATTTGAAAAAAAGAAACCACTGCAAAATTAATGAAGGATAGTTTTTAAACTTAAGAATGCCTTGTGTAGAACAACATGTAGAGTAACTAGAGCAGCATCCAAGCTTTCTTTGCATCCCTGATGATCAAAAAGTTATCCTTATTTCTTCTGATTTGAGCCACACAAGTCCTGACACAACATGAACAGGTCAAGAGACGGATTAACTTATTCACTACCGAAGTTACATGGCAGTTTTATGTTCTTATAGAGTGCATGATGTGATGGACAAAGAGATACCCCTTGGAATTGAATTTAAGGCAATTATTTTAGAAGATGTGTCCCTTATTTGTTTTTTGTTGGTTTTGTTTGTTTGTTTTTCCCACTGTGGTATAGTTAACACCTCCTATGACATAAAAGCCACTTTATAAGGAAACAGCATGAAATAGGTGGGATATTCTTATTCTTCAAGGAACGGTTAAAATAAGGATTTATATGATATTTTCATAGAAGTGTTTATTATGGATTTTTATCTTTTTTTTAAATATTTTAATTATTAGTGAAGAAAGGAATTTTTAAATCGAATTCTCAGATAAAGATATTTGTGCAAATTAAACCAGTGTTTGTTAGCATACATTCATTTTCAGATTTTTTTTTTATTTCTATAAGAAAAAAAATTCACAAATCACATTAAAATGCAAGAACATAAAATTACTGACTTATGTCAGATTAAAAGTCTCTCTGATGGCAAATTTTATGTATAATATCTTTTTTTTCCAACAGGGTTCACATTGTATGTTAGCATAATGATTATTTTGAAATTTACTACTGTTTTATGGTATTAATTATTTAGAAATTAACAGGGAAGAAAATGAAACATTTTATGGTTAGAAATAACTTTCTTCTGTAAAAGTCAGCAAGTTCTTGTAGGTTGGCACATTTTTTGAGACATTCCATACGCTTACACTTAAATGCAGTGAACACACTAAATGAGAAAGGCTGGTCTTCTTCTTTGAGAGTCCCAGGAAACTGTGAACGTATACATACACATCTGTATATATATGTATGTATACTTACATATAAGTTTACATGTATAAATACAAATATTTATAAGTAGGCATTAGTGGTAGTACAAATATTCTAGTTAATAATACATTAGTTATAATAATGCTATATTTTGTATTAGTAAATATAATTCAATCTAAAAATATTCTCTTGGGAAAAATATAAATGATGTTTCTCTCATTCAAAAGTCTTTAAAAAGTCTATTAAAAAAAAAAAAAAGATCAGTTTAGGGGCAGGTTTAGAAAAGATTTTTCTTTTTAAGAAGACCCATATTTGAGCCAAAAAGAGACATACTGAAAACTCTAATATTGTCAGCCTAAAAAAGCTGGTAGAAATTCCCAGCTGGTATAAATCTGTGCAACCAGAGTGCTTTAAGTATTTTTTATCTGCAGCCTGGTATATTGTGGGGAGCAAAATTGTTTGGCTCCATTGTACAAAACTGATTATTGATATCCTGGTTAGATTTTATTGTGTCCCTACTGGAATTAGGTTTGCAGCAGAAAAAATCCAAACCTGCTCTCGAAAATTGCCTCTCTTTCTGCTGTGTTCATTCCAAAGCTTATACAGGAGATGAATAGAGACAAATTCTTTCAACGTGTTCCTTTTTCACAAGGAATAAATATACTGCGTTTAATACAGGTAAAGCAAAACTACTTGGAAAAGCTCTTTGAACTGTTGAAAATTTCCATTTTTATTTATTTCTAATTAGGATCTTACAGAATGACTTCTGGGATCACCCTGAGATGATATTTCTTCTAGTTATTACTCAGTCTGTCAGCACAGAAGATTAACTGCAATGTAACCTGTGTATTAAAGATTGAACAGAAGGAAAGCTAGTCTTATTACTGAATAAAACCAATAAAAAAAACCCCAAACCTTAAACAGTATTATCAACTGTCAGCTTTGTTTTACCATGTGTCTAATTTTAGGATGAATTCTCCGTCTGTTGGCTACAGTGGAAGAAGTCTAATTAGGTAATTGTCTCGAACTGACATGATGTCTTAGTTGAAATCAGGATGTAGTTCCTGAAATCAGAGTGCACACTCTGTACTTTTGCCAATTAGAGCACACAGTCACCAAAACCTTCATCTCTTTGTCAGCTCTCAGAAAGAAATATAGTGTATTGCAACCATAAGCTTCCTTTTTGGCAAATATTTACTTTAAGTTTTGATGTTTTTACACCGAGTGGCCCAAAGATCACTGTTGGGCATAACACAGGACTATAAAATCAGTGTAAAGGAGCCAATAACTAAGCTTTTGAAATCAGTGTTAAAATATTTATTCTTAGACCCATTTTGAGGAAAGCTAAAACTCTTCTTTTCTTTCTTCTTTTATGAACAGGAATCACTGGGAAAAGAGGTGATCAGGAAACTTAGGAAACAGATATTTTGACATTTTGAGGTTAAACTGAACAGAGGCTTCCTGGCAGGGAGCACATTTCATGTTTGACAAAGTGTTGCATAAGTACTGACAATTGTCGCCTTTTCCCATCCTTTACATAGTCAGAGTGAGTAAAGGTGTTATCATACACACTGAATGAACTGCTCTGTATTCTGTAATTCAGCCAGGTTCTGACTTGTTTCCTTTCTTACACCTATTTATGAATTTATCAATAATATAAAGCTCTTGTGCCTAGTTTTCTGAATCTTTATTATCTCCCTGTGTAAGAATAGCAGAAATTATCTGTCCTTTTCAGACTCATCCTGGGGTAAATCTATGCTTTGAGAAAATGTAATTGGGTTTTGTTGCTGTGAAAACTGTTAGAACATTCTGATTTCTTGAATCAAAACCACGTTATCCATCATGATTAATTCTACATTTATCTCTCATTTATCATACCCAGTATCGGGTATATTACATTTTAAAATATGGACCCCCATTTTAAATGATAATGGAAGTGCCCTACCAATCCTCTTCATACTGGTTTTCATTCAAATAAAGAGACCCCATACACACACTATGGATAACATACTAGAATTATAGCACAGTTTAAACTATTTAATTAGGACATGGGGTTTTTTTAAACTTTGGGCATGAAAATCTCATACATGCCTACCATTTTTCCACTTAGAAACACTTGGGGGCCACACAAGCTTTTATATTTTTATACCTAAACTCCCAATTTTCCATTAAAGCGTGACATAAAATTTAGTGCCAAGTTCACTGGGGCAGCAATGGATGTGTATTCACAGATGCAGCCCATACAGTTCTCTAAATGCAATTTTGACAACCATTCTAAAGAATAGTGCTATACTTTGCATGTCCTTATGTCATCTCATATCAATATGTCATATCACATTCATAAGTTGCTGAAAGAAAAAGAAGACTGGGTAAAAGCATGGAGGAAAAGAGGATTTAGCAAAAGTGGATGTCCAAATGGTGATATTTCTAGTGTGAAGCTAAGTGACTGGTACCATATAGTATGTCTTTCACCTAACCACAGCCTATCAAATCAGCTCCATGGCACAGTTTGGCTTCAGGAGATACACTGGAATGATTTTACAGGGCGGAGAGGGCAGAGGAAAAAGCTTTTGTATGTGCACTGTTAAACAAGTGCAGTGCATCTGTTTCCAGTGATCTCTCGTGTAGTACCTTTACATAAGCAAAATCAGGGAAAGAAGTTGGCTATGCTGAGGTGAGAAATTTTGAACTGCACTTAAAGCAAAATATGGTGCAATATGGTGAAAAACAAGAGTACTGAATACAAATCATCTTACTGCTAACTTCAACAAGGCAAAAAACAGAAGACGAAGCACAGAACATTCTGTACTTGTCATGATCCCTGATTTGTAAATGTCTCGTAGCAGAGTTCTGGCAGATGCTTTGTGTAAGAGTGATTGACTTCAGTGAAGTAGTTAGCCTAGCCCAGCCCTCCCAAGTGATCTGAAACTGCTTCTCCTTTGCTGCAGGCTCAGTTCAAGCTCTGGTGATGAATCATGCTGCTGTCTATCCCCGAGATATACAGGTTGGACAATGGGGTGTCTCTTCACCTCCTGTTGCAGTTCACTGAAACTGTTAAAATGCTCCAAAGAGTAGCTCATTTATCACATTGTTCTGGCTGAGAAAAATGCTTTACACAGCTGTCTTACTACTTATCCAAGAAACTCAATGTTTTCTAAGCATTGAAGGCTTCTGAGATTCAGGTGAAGTAAAAAAGAATTGTTGTACATATTCCAGAAATAGGTAATTTGTAGAACAAAGGTGTTAACAACTTTCTGATCAACTTTCAAAGGAAAGTGGAGTCTCATTTTTAACATCTGAATTGATCTCTTGCAGAAATTGCTCAACTAATAGAAACATTCCACATCTCTATTTGTCTAACTTATCTCAATGCATTTTTATATCCTAGTCTATGACCTCTGTTTCAGATGTCAGGATGGACAGGATTGATTTTCATTTTAGGAGCTACTGAACAGCTTCTCTGAGAGTCTGAAGAGCTTTATGTATTTTCTCAGTCACATCATTTTTTTATCTTCTACACATTATAAAAACACCATTTGCATATTTGCGTAGAAGAAAAACATTAATTTTAGATACAATACTAACCCCTTTATGGAAAATTGTTTTCATAAAAAGCATCACAGAAAAGGCTTTGAGTTTTTACATGTTACCCAAAGAAAAAAAAAAAAAAGGTGGGTAATAATAATAAAAATTAAAAACCCCTGCAGTAGAATTTCTGCCTTGTAGAGCTTACACTTCAGCCCAGGCATTTGACAATTGATAGTCTGTGAAATGAAAGGTTTGGGATTTACTAGACCATTTACACTTTGTAAGTTTGTAACTTTTGCAGGTTCTCACAGACCATGTAACACTTCTGGAACAAATGTGTAAAATATTACAGAAAGAGTAGGTTGTACTTTTTCTACTTTCCTTATTGTGCCTTACTTTAGAGACTGCAGGCTATTTTCCAGTTAGGTATTTTCAGCAGTACATATGAATTAAACCATAACTTGTTAATTTCTTCATTGCACCATTTACTGAATATTTCTCCCCCTCCCCAGTACAAAAAAAAAAAAAAAGGGGGGGGAAAATTAAAATAAAAATAAAACTGATGAATTTCTACTTAAAAACATAATATTATGAATGATCTCTCAAGAAAAAAATCTCTGTTCTACACTGTGATTTATTTTTATGTTTTGCAAGCAGTAAAGCATCTTTGTGATGTCACTGTTGGCTGGAAAAATTTCAGCTCTAACTTATAAAAATGTTATCCCATCTTTAATGCTGTTTTATTAGCTATAATTGCAGTGATTAATTTTTCATTTTCTTCAAAACCAAGAAATTACTAGAAAAGCAATCCAGGCTAATTATCAAGAAGTATTTTAATATTGTTGATGTAAAAAACAGAACTGGTAGAAAAAACCTTGCCCATACCTGTTGTTTCTATTGGCACACCCAGTTCTCGAACTATGAAAGGAGACTGGAGCCAGGTTAAAGTTGTCCACAGTTAAGGAGTGGTTACTTAAGTAATATTTATAAACTGTTTATAAGAGTTGTTTATCATCCTCTTTCAATGCCACCCTTATGGTAGACCCTTTAGAAAAATTAAAATCATTTTTACAACCGTGTGATACAACTATGGTCTTTAATATGGTTTCAAACAGAACAAGGGTTTAATTCAGAGAAAACAAAAAGTCTCCTATGCCTTAGGAAAGAACTGTGTATTCACAGGTATGTGCTTGAATGGAACTCTTCACCAAGCTCGTGTATGTGTTATTTAGTGGATGAAAATGTCATAGTTTTGTTTGCCTGCTTACTTTTAATTACTAATACCTATAGCATATATGATTGTCATACCCAGTGATTTTATTTACCAGACTGGTTTTTATTCTGTTAATTACTATTCTGACAATACTGCAGCATACTAATTAGTGGCAATAAATGCACTGGAGAGTATGGAGTGAAGGAATCTGATCAGAACCATCAAAGTACTTATTTATCATCTGTTTATTTATTCCACCTAAGTAAAAAGGAGTTAATTAATTTTTAGAAATGTTAACTCAACACTTAGGAAAGTTATGTCTTGTGTAGTAAACCTAGAATAATTCTTTTCCCCCTGGTTTTTATAAAAATTAATTTTCTACTGTTTCTCAATTCAGCTTGTTTGAAGTAAATTCACTTTATACAAAAGACTGGTCTACATTTTGCTAGTGTTTAAAAACCACTTTCAAGGGACAGAAAATGGTGCCCAAAATTTATTTTACAGTTAAAAAAGTCCAACTGTCTTCTGGTTTTGCGTTTATATATCTTTCTTGATCATGGTTTTGTTGGTTTTGTTTGGATTTTATTTCCTCTTCAGAGAAGAAACATTCAGGTCAGTGAGTAGCAGCAAATAAACCCCAGTCAGTTATGAAATTATAATCAGTTATGGACCTCATCACTCTCTACATCTACCTGAAAGGAGGTTATAGTGAAGGTGGGGCAGGTCTCTTCTGTCATGCCTGCAGTGAAAGAACAAGAGAAAATGGCTTTAAGGTGAGATTCAGATTAGATATTAGAAAAAAATCTTTTCACTCTTAGGATGGTCAGGCATTGGAATAAGTTTCCCAGGAGTCACCATCCCTGGATGTGTTTGAGGGGCATCTGGATCTGGCGCTGCGTGATGCGTTTTAGTGGTTTAGGGGTTACAGTGGCAGGGCTGGGTTGGCAGCTGGACTGGATTGTCTTGAAGGTCTCTTCCAGCCTTGATGATTCTATTATTCTGTGATTCTACGAACTGTGACTACGTTGGGTAGATTTGCTAAATGTTATAGTTTGGAGCCTTGTTTCAAGATAGTTCTTCATCAGTGATGTTCGTTTTTTCTTTCTGATACTGAATTTTGGCACTTACACAAGTGCATCAATACCTGAAGAACAATGAATATCTAAAGTGGATGATTCATCTCATCCTGACTCCTCTACTCTGTAAAGTAGTTGGCTGAATTCCCTAAGGAAATATATTGTAGCCTTCAGTGACTACTGAGGGGTCCTTGACAGGCTAGCTTTAAGATAATATTTAAAAGTCAGGCTATGTTAGCACTGCATTTCCCATCTAAACAGACTAATGTAATTCTCTCAAACCAAAGGAAGTCTGGAATCCAGCTTCTGTGTCAAGTCAGATATTTATGTAGCAGGATGTGAATGAGATCTGCTCAGCTAGTACTGTAGTCATCCAAATATCTCCCATGTGGGGAAGAACTTCCTTCAAATGACCTAATCCTTTGGGAGTGGTAGGGCCTTCAGTGCTTGTCCAAGAAACTCCTGGGACCTAGGCAGGTCTCAGTTTTGCGCTCTTTTCTTACAAACTCTGTTGCATTAAAGGGCATAAGTAACAGTTGCTTTTGCTAATTGCTAATGATTTTTGTTAATTTTGCAAAATAAGTGGTTAAGTATCTTCTGTCGCAAGTTGTACTTGCTCTGCCTGGGATGGAGTTAACTTTCTTCATAGCAACCCATATGGTGTTATGTTCTGGATTTGTGTCTAAAACAGTGTTGGTAACTAATGTTCTGGCTTTCCATGAACAGTGCTTGCACAGCGCTGATGTTTTCTCTTTTTCCTCATTCTGCCTCCTTCCCCCCAGGCAAATAGGCAGGCTGGGCATGGGTAAGAAGCTGGGAAGGTACACAGCCTGAACACCTAATCCAGACTGGTAAAAGGATATTTTGCCAAATAATGCCATATTAATGTTATGCTCAGCAACAAAAGCTGAGGTAGAGGAAAAGAGGGGGATTTTAATTTTGGCTTCCAAGGTGGCCTTTGATCAGAACTTGTCGGTCATCAGTCTGATCGTAGGAGGTGGTGAGGGATCTGATTTGCATGGCTTATGTTGGTTTTTTTCTTTCTTTCACTTGTTGAATTCTCTTGACTGGACCCACAACTTTTCTTAGTGTCTTTTCTTCCTATTGTCTTCCCTGTCCTGCTGGTGTTTGAGTGAGCAGTTGTGTAAGTGCTTGGTTGCTGGTAGTGTCAACCCACCACAGTTCTATTTGGCTCCTGGCTAATGGGATTCAAGATAATGACAGAACTGACCAAAGTGTGCTAGACTGAATTTACAGCTGTTATATGAGTTTAGCTGTGACTTGGAGGGCTGTTACTTCTGTTGCTGGTCATGATGTTGACATATTTGCTCCTTCAACTGATCTCTTGCTCACTCGCTTTCTCACTGTACATTCAATTCCAGGGATTGTTAGTGGCTGCTCTTTGCTTTTTCAGTTCACACTGCTTATAGGTTTTGCTCTTTTCTTCACTTGTTAAACTGGCTGTCTTGACTCACAACTTTTTTTTTTTGATTTTTGTCTTCCTATTCTCTCCCCCATACCACCAAAGGGGAGGAGTGAGAGAACAGTTATACAAGTGATGATTAGCTCCTGGCTAGAATCAACACACAGCACAATCCAATCCTTTAAATTCAACTAATATAAAATAAAAATAATTACAAATTGCTGGTGTATTCCTTATTTTACACCATACTGAAAACAATTAAACCAATAGAACTTCCCAGTTTTATATCAAAATGCTTTTTATTTGAGTTTTTCCATTATCAGTATCAATGGGTGAGACTCAAACATTTATGCCAGTGAGGCCATGAATTGGACTTACATCACATCAAGCTGGTACTATGGCACTGCAGAAGGGCAGCTTGCAACGTCCAAAATAAATTCTCAGCAGAGTTCAGAAGAAAAATATATTTTTTTCTAGTAGTCTTGCTGGTTTGTACTCTTTCTCTGCTTTCACTGCACAATACACCACAGTATCATAAGGGTAGTAAAGATAATGAAGAGGAAAGTTGCTTGTAGATGGACTCATGTTCCCTTACTACATATGTTTCTGGAAAGCTAAAATTACAGATTTACTCCTGCTTTTTCAGATATTTTGAAATACATGCAAATATATTATCTGTATAGTTATATTTATCCCAGAGGTGTCTTAATTTATTCTGCAATTTTGTGAAAATTTTTCTTCTTCTATAAGTATTTAAAAAAATTGAATTAAGTTCATATTCAAAATAACTGAGACAGAAATTGATCATTACATAAAAAAAAATAAAATTGTTGAGAGTGTTTTTTGTTTGGTTTTTACTTTTGTTTTTCCTTGGTTAATTAAAATCAGGCTTTAGTTTAAAGTGCTTTGGAACCATGATACAACCATTTACTATATACTATATTATAAAAAGTAAAAGTATAAAGGTCAGCATGTGCTGTCAGAAACATTTGATGTTTGTGCCATATTTCAGTGGAGGATAACATTAACTGGCTTTTCTGTAAAAAATCTTTGAAATAAGTGCAGGTGTCATAGTTTAACCATAGAAAAGGGTGCATGAACATGAAATGTACACAGACTGAGCTTCCTCTTCTTTACATTAGATAATTAGGCACACTCAACTGCAACAGGGCTTGTCAGTCCTGACCTGGAGACACTCCTGATTTGACAAGCGTTTTCCAAAGTACAAAGAAATTCAGAAATTTGTAAAAGGGAGCTGAAAAAAGCCCCACAATTCCTTTATGAAGATGGCAAGTGGCTGTGTTTAGTTTCTTCTCAAGAAAAAGTGTTTTTTTTCTTAATGTGTATTTTGAAATAGTACATATTTTTTAATAACCCTACGGCAAATACTATTTTTATTTTACTAATTAAATCTTAGTTATACCAGTAATAAATGAAGCTATCACCATCCAGTATTCTATGGCAGCTGGCTGCTTATACAGATATAGCTGTGATCTTAAGTACAAATGGGAATAACTATAGGAACAGATTGTCTGGGATCCAAGTGGATCTGACAGGGCAGCAGGTAACAGATCTCTGTTTTGAACAGAAAAAGAATCCTACTGGTATGTTTAGGATTAGCAGCTAGAAGAAAGTTTCAGAGTAAATAGGAGTCCCTGTGCCTTCAGCTTCACTCCCTCCACATTCCCTCCAACGCATTTCTTGCTTCTCTCCCATCCCACATCTGCTTCATTTCAGCACACCCACATTTCCAGATAACTGAAGTCAAATCTATACAGGCTTTTCCACCACAGGCAGACTGATGAAATTATTTTGCACAGCTGTGACACTGCATTTCCTATATTTCAGAGATAGGAAACTGAATGAAAGAATGCACAGCCTTGTTCTCATAAAACACTAAGAAAAGAGCAATATCAGGAAGCAGGGAATGAATGCCGTTCTACCTGTCTGATGTCTAACTGTACAGACTTCATGGAGAATCCTGACTAAACAAAGAAACACATACAAATGTGGGTGGATGAACTATCTTCTCTGGAAAGAAACAACTTTTTCTGTTCTAAATAGATATTAAATATTGTTTTTAGAAGGAATCGGGACATTAAAAATAGGAAAAATATAATCCTGAAACATGAGAGTCATCAGTAAAACTCCCATGGAATTGTTTAGACTGTAATTTTCTGCGTGATTTCTGTCCTAAATATTTTAAAGAAATTACTCTACAGGACAGTCCAGAAAAATGCTGAGCTCCTTGAGGCCAGACCTAGAGAGAAGAAGAACACCTTGCCATGTGTAAAAAAGTGGAAGTGTACCTCTGTTATGACAAATACTATGCTTGACAACGTATGATCATCAGTAGATTAGTTCATCTTCCTTTGCCTCATTTTTCCTATCAACAGAACAGGAATAATAACTGACCTATTTTTGAAAGTTTAAGGATTCATGTTTAAAGATTAAAAATAAAATCAAAAATTAAATAAAATCTGGGTGGTATTCTGAATAGCATGATGAGCACAATTATAAACTGAGGAGAACATCAAAGTTACAGAGACAGAGCAAACATTATTTTTGGGTTCTTGTCTTCATTATTTGTATATATGCACACATGTGCATGCACTTAAGAGGCAATTTAATGTGGAATTTTATTTAATTCAAAGTAATATTTCATAACAATATGGAAGTAAAAGCAGCAAAACCAACAAAAAAAAGCAATAAAACCCTATGAATATTTTTTTTGCTACTGTGCATATACATCATGTACAATAACAATTTTTCCATGGCTTTTTGTATTGTATAAATAATAGTTTTTTCATCAGGTATGTATTGGAACTTATATATTTATATAATACAATATAGCATGTTACTATGAACCAGTACTTTGCTAAAGCCAGATACTTGTAGAGGACATGATTTCCTGACAGCTCTAGCTTGTCACCACATTTTCAGTAAGTAATTCAGTGAAGAAGTTGGCAGTAGTAAGATCAGCAAGTGTTCTTACACAATAAGAAGTGGCAGTTGCTCACACTGATCCTTTGAAAAAGAAATGTGCTGAAAGGATACTGTCAAAATTGGTAGACTTGAAGTGTGACCTACCTTGATAGTATTTCCCTATGGCAAATCTTACTGTAAAGATTGTAAACACTTAAAGCAATGGGATTTGAGATAAGTAATACAGCATTGCAATTCAGGAATTCTGGTCACTGTGCTCCTGACAGTGTATGCCCTGACATAAGGAAAGTCACTTGGGGTAAGCTGTATGTCTATCACATCTCCTTATTTTGGTGGACGTCCACTGTGCTGAGGGTAAGCATGTGCCAGGTTTCCATAGCACACACTCCTGTGGCACCAAGGCGGGTACCAATTCCAAGAAATGGTGTCTTTTTCAGCTCCACAAGCCACCAAAGACATCCAGACAGTTCTTATCCAGGCTCCATGAGAAGTTATGCTTTCCCACCCTTTTTCTCATGAGCCTGGGTGGTACAAGTGCTTTCATCTTTCTTTCTCTGCAAAATGTGTGCAGTAAAACAGGGCATGCATTAATGTTAGAACTGATGTAGTTGTTTACAGAGTGCAACATATATTTACACTTTTGAATTCCCAAGTTCTCTGATAAACTTGATTTCTTATAGGTTTAATACGGCTTTCCTTTTTAACTGGAGAAGAATTTTCTCTTTTACTCATCCTTAAACCTGATATTACTGAGATTAAATAATACAAGGTCAGGAATATCCTACTGTCCTCAAATCTGTACAAATAGCAGGTATGTTTTTAATAGATAAATGATATTACCCCTACTTAGATCAAAGTTTCTAACTAAACTCGAATAAAATACGATAACTCTGGGAGTAACAGAGTTTGTCTAACTTTAGCTGCTTAGATAGACGTATCTTTTTACCCAGCTCAGAACATCTTTCCCATAATATTATGTGTCTGCAACTTTACGACAAAGATAAATCAGATGTATGAGCCATTACACAAGAATTTCTCACCAATTATGATCTTCAAAAATTAAGAGTTAAAAAGAAAGTGCGATATTTTTGAATGTGTCTTAAATTATATGTCCACAGATATCTGTTTTTACAGTGAAAGTAATCGCACTAATTCTTTTCTCTAGTACACTTCCAAATTAATTGTACATATAATTACCAGGGTAGGATATAATCAAGTTTTATAACAAAATTTGTCAATTAAAATGTATTTTGAAAAATATCTTTACATAAAAGTGTCAGAGCAGTTATTAGGGAGTTACAGATTTCAGCTTCCCTTGCTGAAATCTTCCTGCTTTACATTTCTGAATCATTTAAATGATTTAATATGACTATAAGATTACAGACTTCTTATGGAAGGGGTGTATCCCAGAGAACTGATAATCTCACCCCAGAAACAGTTAATCATGGATAATTTGCAAAGACTGTTATTATTTACATTTATTGCAGTGATGATGCGTGGAAAAAAACAAGAATAGCGCCTGATTGTACCAGACAAAAACAAAGCAAAAAAACCCAAACAAATACCAAGAAGAATATGTGCTTTGCATCCAGCAGATTTCAGTCTGGATGAAATACATGCATGGGAAATGAATGTTTCACAGAATGTTGTGTAAGCAGAGCTGGAAGCAAATTAACATTAATTCCATGGCTGTAAGCGTTGGGGAAGGAGGAAGAGATGAGGGAGAAGGTAAGAACAGGATGGGGAGAAGAGGAGCCAGAGAGGTGGGAATGGAGCTGGGACTGTGGGGAACACCCTGGTACCTGCCTGATGCTGTCAGGCAGATTTACTCCCCCAGGGTCCCTACCAGCATGTGAGAATAATAGAGGTGCCTCTTGAGTTCCAGGCATCATCCCAGCAAAGCTGCCTTCAAAGCTCATGGTGCCAGCACTACACTCATCTTCCTTTCCTGCAGGAGGCGGACACAGGGTAGAAAAGGATTCAAAAATAAAATACTGTGTGTAGCTTTCTCAGTAATCACCTGAACAAATGTGGATTTCTTGAACTGATCCTCAGCTTAGTCATTGCACGGTGTTCTGCTCCCTCGCCTCACTTCTGGGATTCACGTCAAATCAATCTATTTCTTCAGTTGTATTTACTGTTTCCTGGCAACTACCCACCCTGAAAAATAAAATCCTATGCAATGAGAAAGAGCGGAGGGCCCTTTCCTTCCCCTTGCTACCAGGCTTTGGCAGGGTTTCCCATGCTTAATTCCACATGCAGTTAGACAGTCTGTATCTCAGTTACTTTCCTAAGGTAGTGGTTATGCAAGCTGATTAGGAGCATGTTAAATAAGCTTGGTATTTAAACTCAACAAAACTTAATCGTATGAATAATTCTGATTTATAAAATTAAAATGTGAACTTTTCCTTTCATTTTCTCAGTGTATTCATGCAGATGGTCTGTTTCAGATAGGAAAATGAAACGAATTTTAAAAAGATGACTTTGTACAAATATTTTTCTCATGTAACACGAGAAAATATGGCAGCAAATTAATTGAAAGATAAAATTAGTGATGACATAATATTAAACAATAAATAGCTTCTGTGCATTACTTAAATCCACATAATATTTTTTCATTATTGTATTTAATCTAAGTGCATAGGGAAAATATATACAGACATTCATGCAGGAAGCTGTCCTGGAGAGTCTGGGGAAACCAAGTTTTTCAGTGCAGTTTGTGTGTGTTTGTGCTCAGGTGTGTGAAGGGATGGATTGCCTAATACATTATTTCTTTTCCTTTTATTCGTAGTCAAATGCTGTGTGTTTGTTGTCTATTATTATACAGATAACTTATCCTTGGGAGATAGCTAACATGCACATTTGAAAAAAGCTTCGTGAAGGTAAAGGATGACAGCAGTGAAGCAGAACAAACCAAAGTTCTTTAGTCCTTTACTCTCATTCCAAGACAGGCTGTAACAAATGCTTAGGTGAGAGCAAACATATATTAGTTCCCCAGTATATTCTCCTAAACTTCATTAACTTGCACATCAGGGACTTGAATCTGCAAGCTTAACATATTATTAGAGAAAAAAAAAAAAAGGAGACTAATGCAGCTACAAACAACTAATATAAATTACAGTAAGTTGTGAAGAGTAAGAATCAAATAACTTCCTGGAGTTAAACAAGGTCTACCAAAAGCATAGTGGCCCATGTAGAAGTAGAACACAATACAATAAGACTCATTTAGATTTAAAAAGACCTCTTAAATCATGAAGTCCAGTCATTAACCCAGCACTGCCAAGTCCACCACTAAACCATGTCCCTAAGTGCCACATCTACATGCTTTTTGAACACTTCCTGGGATGGTGACTCCACTACTTCCCTGGGCAATCTGTTGCAATGCTTGACCACCTTTTCAGTGAGAAATTTTTTCCTCATATGTAGTCTAAATGTCCCCTGTGCAAATTGAGGCCATTTCCACTCCTCCTGTTGCTTGGTTCCTTGGTGAAGAGACCAATGCCCCTACCTGTCTACAGCCTCCTTTCAGGTAGTTGTAGTGAGCAATAAGGGCTCCCCCCAGCCTCCTTTTTTCCAGGATAAACAACCCCAGCTCCATCATCTGCTTCCTTAAGCTGGCACCAGCCTCACTGGTGCACGCTTTGTGCAAAGATAAAATCGTTGAGTTTGGAAAAGGCTATTTAAGATCACTGAGTACAACCACAAACACCATGGAACACCATGGAA
>JAYRBT010000001.1:106251192-106264369 GCA_036023395.1 Myiotriccus ornatus
AGATAAAATCGTTGAGTTTGGAAAAGGCTATTTAAGATCACTGAGTACAACCACAAACACCATGGAACACCATGGAAACAGCACATAGGTGTGAGGGTTTGGATATGCATGTGGGTCTTGCAGATCCTCAGTGATATCAGTCCTGTATGGCACAGCACAGCAAGACCTGAGCACACAGCTGAGAGTTCAGAGGCCCTGTCTTCTAGAGGGACAGAAGGAAAGCTTAGGGAAAAGGCAGGGACAGATCCTCCTTCACAGTTAGTGAGTGAGATATGTTCTTCTAGATATGTTGCATTTTCTTTCCTATCAAAAGAGATAGGCTAAAAGTAAGAAGACAGTTTAAATTAGCATGCTATCAGTGCAATTAAGTTTATGGTCTGTGGCAAAAGGTGCTAGATTATATTCACCTTGCAAGGAGGGGAACATCTGAGGCAGCAGTTTTAGTAATACCTGGTCTCTGATTTGCAATGGGATTTAGACTTACAAGTCTATTTTAGCTAATAACACAAATAAATAGAATTCAAAAGTTCAGGAAAGCACTGCAAAGTACTTCCTGTTTGGGGGCAGGAACACCATAAGCTTTTATTTTAAGAGATTATGTAGACTAATCCTGCTTACTGTTGGAAGAAAAGCAAAACTTTATATGATGCGATATGTAAGATCATGAATTGCTTACACTGAAATCTATTACCCCTTTTCAATACCAGAAGGAGAAGGGGCCATTCAAAATTAAAATGCAAATATTCAAAATGAGAGGTTCTACTTTATATAACATTTTAAAAGTCTATGGAATTCCGCACTATATGGAATAGTGTTCAAGAAAATAAAATTCTAGATTTAAAGTAGTATTTATGTAAAGACTATTCATAGTCTTTGAGATTAAAATGAAATAGACTATTAAACAAGCTATTTCAGGGTCCTGAGTGAGCAAGAAATTTTCTCCCCAAAATATGCTTTTATTTTTCTTTCCATTTCTAATTCAAAAATGTGAGGTTTCCATTTTAAGTTTACTTAAAATCTTTCTATGTTCTGGTTAATTACTCTGTGTGTGTGTGTGTGTGTGTGTGTGCATGTGTGGGCCAAAAAAAAAACCCAAAAAACAAACCACTAGAAGTAACACTGAATTCTCATTTTATTAGTACAACCGAAGAAAGATGTGTGTTTATGGTAAAATGGAGAAGCATATGGAGGGGGAATCTTACAGATGAAGATGATATTTCCCCGTGATTAAAGAAATACATGATTTGGTAGTAAGAGGGAACTTGACTTACTCAAGCAGCTGCCAGATGAAGAATGCAGCAAAGCATAAAGTGTCTGACAGTGACTGAAGTTGTTTGGGGCTTTTTTTTTTGCAAAATGGGGGGGAAAAGACCTTTTCAGTTTGACTCTGATCACTGAAATGAATTAGTTGACTCTGACTCATGAGGCCCTATGATTCTCAAGGAAAAAATGTATAAAGGACATCACAACAGAGACAAGAAGCCTAAGGAAAGCAAATTTAAAACTCCAAGGACTGGTATGTTTGACTATAAGAGGAAAATCTAAGTTTGGAAAAAAAAAAAGTGAGGCTCAGGAGAGTTCAGAATTCCTTAATGACATTATATTGAGGGCACATTAATATTTTTCAATGCAGAAAGTTGGACTAGAAGTTTAAAAAAGAACCCTTATGACTGAATCACAAGCTCTTCAACTACATGAAGTTCAACCATAAAGTAGAAACAACTCTACTTTATTAGAGATGAGTACAGTGGTATGCTCACATATGTGAACAGAAAATCAGAAAAACACAAAGCTTTCCACAGCTATCAAGGGACATAAACTATACTATGGAAACATTATTTAATTCTAAGAGGACCAAAGCTCTGTTTCTAGCACAAATATGTTTTATTGTTGCAATAGACAACGTTGTGTTGCCTGTGAAATGATACTGTGAGCAACAGCGTTTTTCCCATAAGCTTTAGATGATCTTGTCTTGCCTTCTTTGACCCAGACTAGGGCTAAAACTGATGCATTTTTTTGTTGAAAGAAGGTTCAAATTAAGCTTCTAGTAGTTTTCCATATTGCAACTTGAATTGCAAAGTATTCCCCTCACTTTTTATTTCTGCTCCAGGTAGTGCATGGTGGGAATAATCTGAAAAGCTTGAAACCCTGTCTTATGCTGCATGGAAAAAAAATATTCCTTTAGAACAAAGATATCAAGGCTTGGATTAAGGAGATCAAATTTTAATGTAGTCAAAATGAATTCTTCTTCCTGCACAGAGCAGTACTGTAATTGAGAGATGATTATACATCAGCCTTTGCCAAGAATATTGCTAAGCACTTTAAGTCTGGCAAACTCTGTGTTACTCTGTGATTGGTAGAAAAATCTATAATTTTCTCTTGGGGAAAGGCCAATCTTATACCAACTCAAATGCTACACTATGCTCTTTCCATCACAAAATTCCGGCTGCATACACTGGATGTGCTCCTAAAAAGATGGATTTTATTTATTTTTAGTAGAATTGAAAATTTATTTAAGGAAACTTACCAAACTTGACTTTCCAACTGTTAACAACTTTGAAGTTAGAAGATGCTCTTGCCTTCACCTCTGGATTTCAACCCACAAGTGAGTTATTAATTAATTAATGAAGCAATTCATTACCAAGGACTGTAGAAAGCCATTGAGTCTCTGGAGCCGTTTTCCCTCACTGTCTCTGAGCTGGACATGTTTCCACTTGTGCAGCCCAAGTACATATATTCAGAAAAGCTTTTGGTCAAACGCAGTTGTGATTCTTTTGTTTGGTCTAATTGGATATTTAGGATTATGAAAGCTTTTTAAGAAGTATGAACCATTGTAGATAGTTATTGTTTGAACAATACAGCACACTGCCATATCACGTTTATAATGTAAGAATATATGTATACATATATGCTGAAATCAATTTTATGAGAAGTTAGTATTTTTAAACAGTTTTACAGTGTTATTCAAAACAGGGGTTAGCACCCTTCCTTCCGGAAAGTGGCATTAACTATCTCAGCCCATGAGGCAGGTATTGTTTGCCAGGATCTTCCTTCAGTGAACAAATAATTGTGCAGCAATTGCATTTGAGAAAGTATCAATATCACAGCTCATGAATTTGTTATTTAATGCAAATTTTAATAAGTGCTCATACTTTACTAAATACTCACAGCTTTTTTGTCATTGATCTTTTCACATTTCCCTCTCATTAGCTTGGGTATGGTTTCAGGCTTTTCTAAGAGGTAAACATTGTTCACCCTCATGTATGCAGGCAGACTGATGAAGCTTTGATATTTTTAATTCAAATTATTGAAAGACCTCACTCATTTAAGCAAAGTAATAATTGCTAGCCTTGACCAGTTTGACACTGTATACCTAGTGGGAGTTGCATCCAATCTGTTATTGAATAGCTGGGTGCCATCTCATTTTCTAACATCTGAGCTGAAAATTCACTGCTGTTAGATGGACCAATTTCTTCTACTTGAATGGTGAACTCGATAACTGATGCTAACTACAAAGATATTTTTTGGGCTGTAAAAGCAAGAGAGAACCATAGGAGGGTACAGTTAATTATAAAAAGCAAATTACTGACCATTTCTGGCCTACATTTCTTGTAGATCTGAGTTAGTTATTTTTCACTGATCAAAATAATTGCATAGCAGTTATGCATATATTTAAATGCAAGTCATTTGCTGTCTCCATATAAAGAGAGAGCAGCCAAGATCCCATGACACTTTGAATGCTAATCCTTTTCTTTAAAGTAAATGAAACAGTCTACTTACTGTCAGTTGCAGTCCTTTAGGACAAATAATCTATGTACTTCATGCAGAAAAATAATCAAAAATGCCTGCATGATGAAATGTGCCTCTTTGAAAAAGTACTTCTGGAATGCTAGTGTAAAAAGTCTTCTGAGACAAAATTGGTATAGCAGTTCATTTTTAACCAAAGAATATCTTTTCCCAAAGTGCATCTGCATTCTGATTATGATCAGGAGGTGTATTTGACTGCACAGAGTCCAGATCCATATGTTATTAAAAGAACAAGGATAAGTAACCTTTTTTTATTCTAGAAATGCTGCAAATGCACAATTAGATTGAAGTTATCTCTGGAGTGACAGTACCTTTATATATATCTTAAATGACATTTATTGCCAGAACTTCATGCATTCGAATGCAAGAAAACTGGGGAGCAACCTTAGCTGTGAGTGCTGCAAAGGAAGCTCAGTAATGAATCCTGGCAAGGAGGCTCTAATCATTACTTTCATGGCAATTAAGCAGTGTACTGAGAGGACTTCACCTCCTGGAGAAAGATGGACAATGAATACTGAATTTTGACCTGCCTTTTAAGACATTCTAAACTAATTTAATTGGGATCACATAATTACTCAAAAGGCAATCTCGAGTGCATTATCATCCTCCTGTGTCAGCCTTGCATACCTTGTTATCCTGTTAGAGTGTGACAAAAAATTGTCACAGGAGACTGAATCTTACAGCGGATAATAACCCTACTGCTGCTTCTTCAAGCCTTAAACCTGAGATTTGAAATAATGAGAGGACTCTGCTGCTGGGAAGAACCTTTTTCATGTTTTGGGGATATTTTTTTTTAAGCTAGACCACCCAGTTACATCTGTCATAGGGATTTAAAAACAATATTTTGAGCAGTGAAATCTTCATGGATTTTGTTCACTGATTTATTATGCTCTATTTTCAGAGGTGTCTAACAGTCCCTTGCTTCCTGGGTTATATATATTCCTAATGACCCCTTTCCATTTCTGGAGAAAAGAAATAACATGGAAATTATACATCTTAGGATGGCAGCTCATCTGTTTTTTACAGAAAGTTTACAAATAGAATTTATTCTGATTTTCTTTTCCATTTCATTTGAATCCACAATAAAGTTTGATAGTATATTGCTGCAATATATGTCTTGGTGTTACTGTTGGTACCATTTATTAGCAAAGAGAGAAAAAGACAAATAAAATCTTTATTTACTCATTATTCATGTCCACTCCCAAAGGCTTTAAATTCAACCAAATGAAGAAATCTGAAGGAAGAGCTAAAATAAATAATTTTCAAACAAAGTCTTCCATCAAACTTGGCTTTTATGTGTCAAAAAGCAAGATACAGCTAATAAAAGTCTGGCATTGTTATTTGGATTGGGAGCTTAATGATCCAGCAGTACATTGTCATTGCCACCCTGTCCTCTAAAGCAAATATTAGACTGTCTTTCCTGCTTTTATTTTTACTTGGTCATCATTCACTTCCCCAGGGACCCATAGGCAACCATGTTTTTTCTCTACAGACACTGTAAATTCTAAACTACTCCCCAGCCAGAAGTCACTGTGGACTCTTACACTTTACCTGCAAGTTCACTGCCTTGCAATCTTTTACCAGACCATACAGAATGCTGCACCATGCATGGTGTGGAATTCAGAACGGAGAAGCACCACTTTTCATTTTACTAATTTTCTGTGTGATGCTTTTGAAATCAGCTGAAAAAGAGACAAGCTATTGCTGACAGCAGGCTTGGCTTGCACAAAAGAGATCAATCTATAACCAGATCAGTCTGCTGCAAGTGCTCCCAGCAGCGTTCATATCTTTCTACTTGAAGTGCTTCCATTTGGAACTGCTATGCACAGATTTTCTTCCTCTACACTTTTATCAGCAATGGGGATTTGGTGTCCAATTTTAAGGACAACTAAATCAGCACAGGGCAATTTGAAAATGACTGAATTACTGTATTTCTAAAAATAGTTCTGACAGAACACCCTAAGTATTCAGGAAAAGTTACAGATCAGGTTTAATGTGGTGACTGGGTGTAGTTTTATGACCCATAACTGATAGTGGACACACTAACAAAACTAGTTCAGCATATTATATGCCCAGAGACGAGTGAAGCATATTAGTGGTACACAGTGCTCCATGTATAACACGGGTGAATCTATTCTTGCTACACACTGAGAGAAATATCTCAGTGTATTTTTGTGGCTTGCTGTGACAAGGAAAATAGGCAGAATTTAGGGGCAGAAATGTTGGAGTATAAATAAGATGTGAGTCATGATGGTATTGCTGGTGTGGTGAGAAGCAATTAGGACCTCCCCAATGCAGATGGCCTTAGTGTACTTTGGAAAGAACCATAGCTTCATCCGATTTTGACTTTTTAGGGGAGGGAAGGGAGACAAAAATTAGTGCATAACATATGCCTCTCATATGGACATACTACAGAAAGAGTCAGAAAGGGCCACTGTAGGCAGAACATGACACCATTGTTAATTTTTTTTGCTTCTGAGCACAAAGGGTTAATCCCTCCCATGATCTAGAAAAAAAAATACCATGTGAATTATGTAATCAACAAAAATTTAAAAACTTGCATTTCAGTTAAGGTAAAAAAAAAGCAAACCTGGTTGACACCATGACTGGCTTTTTTTTTTTTTCCTGGCCAATGCATGAGGAAAATAATTATTTACTATTTCATAACATTTGCCAATATATCAGCAACACATGTGATGACTTCCTAATAAATATCTCTGATACGACAGTGATGCAGACCATCCCATGTCTTTACCTAAGCATCAGTAAAAGTTTGGGGGTGTTAAGATATAAATAGGGATGTACAAAATCCTTCAGTTTGCGACAGCTAAAAACTACTTCTTTTGGATCAAATGAACCATAAAACAAGATAGTTGCATGACAATAACATTTTAATAAATTCTGTTTACATTTCTTAAAGAGAGATTTGAAGAAACTGCAAACCAAACCAAATTAAACAGTTTAAAATGTCTTTGAATATTTTTTACATTTTTAAGCACATACATTTTTAAATCTTTTTGCAGCTTTTCACTGCAAAATGATTTAAAAAAATATTTTATAGTTACAAAAATTTGCTCCATATCTACTCACAAGCTTCCACAATTACCAAATCAAATATGTCAGCAGAAAAGCAAAACTTAAATAAAAAGCTGTTGCTTCTCATCCTCATCTTGCATTCAATCACAGACTAATTAAAATCTTTATTACAGTATGTTAGAATTCATTCCATGTAATCATCAGAACAATAAATATATTTTTCTTTGTTTCGTATTGCTTTGTTTTCTATACTGGTTTGTATTGTGCATTCATTAAACATATAATAAACTGGATTGAAATGAGCATGTGAAAAGAATATTTTGGGGTTTCTCTTCAAAGGAGCTTTCTATTTTAACAGATATAACTCAATCCTCAATTGTTTTTAAGTTGTAATGTTAATAACAGTAATTATTACTCCTTTTTCAAGATATTCCTGTCACCCACAGTTATTTACATGAGAATTCAGAAAGGACATTTCACTTACTGCTAGGCAGCTGAGAAGTGTCACTTGTATAATTTATAACAGGACTAATTAAAATGAATGAGTTTGCTATAATGTTCTTTGCAGTGTTTACTGCCTGAAAGTTTTTAAAATATTCAATGCAATAACAATAAATTCCTTATTCAAAGGAACAATAGACATATTTATTTTATTTAATGTTAACTAGCTTTCTGTCAAATTGAAAGTAGATTGAAAACTCTTTAATGGCAGCATGGTGGTTTTGTATATCTTCTGGTGTTTTCAAATACTTCTCTGGAGGTAAACTATGTCTGGAGGAGTGTCTTTGTAGTATCATAGATTCATAGAATAGTTTGGGTTGGCAAAGAACATTGAAGATCATCTAGTTCCAATCCCCCTGTCATAGGAAGGAGACCTGCAAATAGAGCAGGTTCCTCAGACCCCCAGCCAACCTGGCCTTGAATATGCCAACCCAATTTCACCCTCCTGGTTATTCATTCCCTGGAACCAAAGGTTTAAAAGGAATTTTTGTGTAACCCAAGTAACTGTGTTTCTTCTTTTTCTCTCAGTTGCTAGGGGAAAACAAGGATATTATTGATATGAATTTCAACAGCCTGTAGCTGTCATTTTCAGTATTTGTTTGCTAAATGTCATTTTCACAAAGTTCTATGGGTTATATTCTCCTAAACCCATAAATGGCTCTTGCCATCTCTTTGCATCAGTCACTATGGAGAATGCATTGCCCTCCTTTGTCATAGATGGGAAAGGGCAATGACAGCATTCAGTGTTTAACAAAGTTACCAAGTCTTCCTCCATAACCAAATGTAGAAAACTACACTTGAATAAATTGCTTGTTACAGATACTCTAAATATACACTCCTAATGTGTGACTGTTCTGCTAGCACATCAACCTAATTAGCAATAGCACGCATGCAAATGAAGTTGTTTGTGTTAAAGAACTCTGCATAATACCCCAATGATTAGTAAAGTAATTACAATAGCAGTTTCATGTCATTATTAATCTTTTTAATAACTTATGTATACTAGATTTAGTTCAGTTTTGAAGCCCTAAATCAAAATATTTCTTTGCATTGTATTCATCAATACTTCATATTGTTTCTTGGTTTTATTATTGGCTTGTATATGATTTTTATTAACCCCAACCACTTAATTAAAGAAGTTCTCCATTGCATCCCCTACTTTAAAACAAACATTTATAAGAATACTGTCTTACTAGTGGCTAAAGAGTGACTGTATCTTTTTAACTCATTTATTCTAGCTGTAGAGATCATTTGCATTATGAATTTCTATTCATCCAGTATCTTTTTATGAGAGACAGAAATAGTTAGTTCTGAGCTTAAACATGAAGGAGTGAACTGCTTTGTGTATGTCCATTTTCTCACTCAGAGTTTCATACACAGATAGCAGTGCAGTGAATTCAAACCATTGTTTATTACTCGCTGACCCCAAGGATAAAATTTTGGACCTCTGGCTATGGAGCCAAGTACACCCCAGTGCTGTACCTGTAGGGATATATTTTGCAGGATAAAATGCGTTTTCACAGAGTCATGTAGAAAGATATTGGGCAAGATATTGGGCAGCCAGCCTTTCATCCATTTGCAGAATACCCTCTCTGCTCTGTGTGTTAATGAGACTATATGCCTAACACACTGACACCTTTAATTTAGCATTTTATAAGATGTAAAAACAAATTCTAACTTCAGAATAGGGCTGGCATAACACTGCTTCCTGCTTTTTCTCATATCCTCTTTTCATGTGACCTATGAGCTCTTCTCATCGTGAGAAGGAAAAGCTGATGGTGTTGCACTGAAAAATGCTCTGTGTGGGCAAAATTTCAATCCTTTTGCTTCACAATGACAAAATTACTTTTAAGTTTCACAGCTAATAAAGACACAACTTTTACTTGCAGTATTGCCCACAGCACAGGCATGTAGCCATCAAACTCAGGCCCTAGTGTGGAATGCACATCCCTAGCATGCCTGTTAACACCATATTTCTCTTGGGGAGCAGTTGGTCTGCTGAAGGGCAGGGCTGGCGTGTGGCACTCGACAGACTTGGGACATGGGTGGGAAAATAATTCAGAAAGCTCAACAAAGCAAAATGCAAAAGCTTGCAGCTGGAATGGAACAACAGCATGGAGCAATGCAAAGTGGGAGATGACTGCCCAGAAACAGATCTGCAGGAAAGGTCCAGGGACTCCAGACCTTCATCAAGTTTAGTGTAAGCCAGAAGTGAGCCCTGTGGCAAAGGCAGTCTCAGCACCCTGGGCTGTGTTGGCAGTGGTGGAGCCAGCCTGCCTGTGGAAATGTTCCTTTTTCTTCACTGGGAACCTGTGAGTTCCAGGCAGGACTTCCTAAAGCGGCATATGTTCTGTATGCCATGGAAAGAGAGAGGCTGTGAACCATTCTGTTTCATTTCTCCGTCACTGTGATGGCCAATTCACATGGGTACATCTCATCTGATATGAAAACAAAATTTTAATGTGATCTTGTAGTTGTCCTAGTTCCTACTCCACCAAGTCTCACACAGGATGAACCTCTTGGGGGCTTCTAAAACCATTGCTATTTCATTCTCTGAATTTCTGTCAAGAAGAGATGAAGCCAGCTTTACACAAAATAGTACAAATGAAAATCCAAATGCTGAGTATCTCTGTTTGAACTAAACATTCAGTGCTACCTTGAATTACTACTGGAAAAACAGTATAAAAAATGTATAGGGCAGCCCAGATTCTGCTCTGGTCTTTAAGGGCCAGTGTAAAGTTCCTTATCCTTTTCTCCTATTGGGAAGTTCCTTTCTTTGCCTTCCAAATCAATATGACTGGTTTTCCCAAGAACTTTTATAAAATGCTGTATATTTCAGAGATTAGTGCACTGTATTGCTTTCCTTTATCCAGTGTTCTCAAAGCCAAATGATTTTCATTTAAAAATGTCACTATACATCTCAGAGCAGTAGAAATTTTTGACGCCAAGGTACTTCTTCCTTTGCTGACCGAGTTATAAATTCATATCATACTATAGTTCCTAGCACATCTTTACATTGAATCAATATGGATATGTTGGATACTGAAGTGTGCTTCGATCTTGTTTGCTCTTCCCCCAAAGATGACAATTTTATACAGAGTATGATATATATGTAGCTCTTTTCCAGCTTGTTTTTTATCTTAGATGACATGATATACTTTGATAAGGAGCGCTGCTCAAGAAATGTGGAAAAACAAAACAAAAAAAAAAAGAAATGAAAGAAAGCAGCTACATGACACTGTTCAGATGCAATTATATTTCATCCTATTTTTTTGCATGATTTTTCAAGTTAGCACAATCTTCAGTTAGTTTTCACTTACAGAGAGGTCATACTGGATATCTTTTGCTGCATTGCACATTGTATGAAAATAGCTTAATTAAGATTTCCCTCAAGCTGCAGCTTTAAAGTCTTCAATAACTGAGCTTAAAAAGCTCTATTTTAATATACTACAGTCAAACTGCTACAAGATTTTTTGAAAGCTTCCAAAAAAACTCCTTTTTTTTTTCAGTTGTCCAAAATTGAGAAGTCCCAATTCTATATTGCATCAAATATTAAGGTGCTGGGGCTTTTGGTTTTGCTTATGTTTGTTTGTTTGTTTTTTTCTTTCTTTTGAAATTGTTTGTTGTAAGGTGAATGAAACCTATAATATTTTCAAATATCCAAATTATGCTGGCTGAGTATTTTGGGTGAGAATGTGGGTACCTTTATCCCTCTACCTTGAATTGTATCTCTCTCTGTCTCTCTTCACACACTTTTCGTTTTAAAGAGTTCATCATTGTGTAAACTGACATATCTGGGCAGTTTTTCTGCTTTGCAAAAAACCAACATTTTCATATTTACCTAACCATGCTTTAAATAAACTTATTCTACTTTTGCCAGTGATCTGCTCTGTGTAAGCCTCCTGAGGATCCATTTGAATAACCCATGACAGATTAAAGCCTACAGAAGAAGCGTGAAAGGTATTTTGGGTGGGGTGAAGAGTACAGAGAAAGTAAGCGGTGGGAGGACATGCAGAGGGTGCCTGTCCCAGCGTGTCTTTGCTGTTCACTTGTCAAGGGGACAGGTGAGCTTTGCTTGCTGAGGAGCTGCCCTTGAGGACAACCCTGCCTGACCCCAGGCAGGAGGTGAAAGCAGCTGCGTGCAGCACAGCTCTCTTCCTTTCACAGGGAGGTCAGTCATGCTAACATTTCCTTACAAGAAGAAAGCTTTAATTTTTTACCTCTACTAACTTATCTGAATGCTTTTACTGGGTAATCCACGTCTAAGGAGTTTCTGAGTTCAGAGCAAATGTTTCTATTTCACCTAGAAACCTTCCAGTTTTTCCATCCGCATTCAGCTTTCCATTACATCTTCCAATTCCTAAATTGCTTAGAGAAGAAAAAGGGAGCTTTTACAGTGCCAGTTATTTCCAAAGTCAAAGGTCTCGGTGTAGCAATAAGAACTGGACATTTGCAACAATTTCTTACATTTTTCAATAAGGAGGAAGGAGGCACCTTGCCATTTCTAGAAATTTCTTGCTAGCATACTTTTTGTTTGCTCCAGTCTCTCACCAGATATGCTACATAACTAAAGCTAAACCCTTCAGATTACCTATTCTTTTACATTTACCCTTCACAGAGATGTCATTACGCCTTTCCAGTTTGGTTCCTAAGACAAAATCAACAAAAAACACAAATGCTACAATTCCAGCTTTTTGGATGGTGGTAAAACACCACTGGAGAAACGAAACTGTAGAAGATGTCAGCCATCTGTTGTTTAAACCAACCAAAATGTATTTATTGCAATTCTTTCATAAGGACTCTGTCTTTAGAAGCAAACACATGTACATGTGTTGGCAGCAGAAAGCCTCTAATTGTAATAGGAAGAGGAAACATTCCTCTTTCCTTTCCCTGATGATACAGTATTGGGAAAAATAGTAATTTCTATCAACAAAACCAGAAACATTCTAAATGAAGAATCTAACTAACAAACACATTGTGCTCTCCTGTGTAGCTGACAAGATGTTCTAATATTATGAATCAGTCAGATGTTGGGTTATAAACAGAAGTCTGCAACACATTCTTTCTTACTGACTAACTCAATTTCATCCAACATGATGTCAGAAATTAAAGAAAGATGGCAGAGAAATGAGAATCAAATGTTAAAAAGACCTGAAAGAGACGGTAAGAAATGTAGTTATTATTATTAAATTTCAAAACCTAAAAGACCTTTATATGAATGTCAGTTTTAGTTTGGAAAAAAAATTAAAATAATCTGATATTAAGTGATTTATTTATTAAGGTATTAGCAACAATTCCAAAGCAAGTTCACCACTAAAATTATAGACATATTTTTCAAACATGGATTTGAGTGATGTCAACAATTAGCAGTATAATAACATATATAAGTATGTTTTCAGTCCAAAGGAAAATAAAGTAGATTCAAGAAACTGTTGTTCTTTGAAAACCTGTCTAACTACATTACATGGATTTTATGACACTTCTAAAGTGAGAAAATTCAGCAGTTCTAATCCTATTGAAAATGAAGCCAATATATTAAAAGATGGGAAAGCAGGACATATAGAAATATGTCATTGATTAAACCATTCTTCTGAAATAGCATTACAGAATAACATTCTTTTCAAACAACATCATAAAAATAAGGTAAATTAGTGTGTTATAGCATTTGTGATCATATCTATACCTAATTTATTATTTAAATTATTGTTTTTCACCTTTTATTTGTATCACTATAGGAATTATATATTTTTGTCTTACTGAACTGAGGGGCCCAGAGCTGAACACAATACTCCAGGTGTGGCCTCACCAGCGCTGAGTACAGGGGCAGGATCAC
>JAYRBT010000001.1:106265062-106292120 GCA_036023395.1 Myiotriccus ornatus
ACCACTTCCCTGGGGAGCCTGTTCCAGTGCCCAACCACCCTCTGGGTGAAGAACCTTTTTCTAATATCCAGCCTAAAACTCCCCTGACACAATTTCAGGCCATTCCCTCAGCTCTTGTCACTGGTCACCACAGAGATCAGTGCCTGCCCCCCCACACCCCGTCTCCTCATGAGGAAGCTGTAACTGCAGTGAAGTCTCCCTTCACTCTCTTCTTCTCCATCTGCCTCTTCTCCCCTCCCTCGACCAGCTGGTGATGCTTTGCCTGATGTCCCCCTGGACACAGTTGGCCCTCCTGGCTGCCAGGGCACTGCTGACTCATATTCCACTTGCCATCTACCAGGATTATTAGCAAAAAGAATCTAAAATGGATAAAGCATTTTGATTAAGTTCTTCCAGTCACATAAATATTCTTCAGATTCAGCATAGCTTGAGAAGCACCCTGCTTCTTACCAGTGACATTAATCCACACAGCCCAATAAGGTCTGCACAAATAGTTTTTTGTCATGACAGTAAAATCATCATCATAAATTGAAAAAACAAGGGTTGGGTTTTTGGGAGGTAGGTTTTTGTTCTGTTTTGGTTTGGATTTTTCGCAGCTGAGAACAATGAGCAGCAACACTTTTTGTTCTAAAGCCTACTTTGAAAATTGTTCTTTTAGACAAGTAAAACTTTCTACATTGCACATAGGTTAGCAGAATTTAAGCCTTCCTGTGTCTCTGCTTATTATCATCAAACAGGGTACACCTGAATGTATAAATCCATAACACCAAATTTTATTAATATTTGAAAGAAAATGCTATTAAAAGCAGGTCTATGATTCGACAGCCTGTCAAATGAACAGAAGCATAATCACACAAGCTTTGATGCTTATTTGATTCTGCTTTGTTTCCATAGTAACTATAAATAGCTAATTGTGGTACTCTCACAAATGTTTTTGCCTTTCTTTTTCCTGACAATGGATGCTGGTTGTTTCATGGAGGGCAAGATTCTGTGCAAAAAGTATCAAGAAATTGTTTTACATTGTTCAGAAGTCCAAGCTAATTTATTTATATAATTTAGTTATATTATAGCTTAATTTATCCTAAGCTAATCATTAGAATAAATAGTATTTTGTTGACTAGAAGTGTCAAGTGGCTTTCCAAAGGACAAAATTTTATTATCTGTCTTCAATAACATATTAACTTTTGCTGTGGAAGTTAGAATGGTTTTCACGTGAATGGTTTTTACTGATGATACATAAAGCAGGAGGGAGAATTAATATGCGGTAACATTCCTATAAAGAAATAATAAAATTTATATTGAGATTTAATATTTATAAGAAGATTAGAAATTTAGCCTAAAAAGATCAGCTTGGAAAAAAGTGTGAACAAATACACTTCCACCAAAATAACACATCATCCATTAAAGACATGAAGCAAGGTCTAGCAACATTTTGAAATTTATTCCAGAGACCATAATGATGGACAGCAGGTGAAGTCAATCTTCCATGTAATACAGGTGCTCAGAAGGCTTACAAAACTTTATTCTGAGCCTGACAGGAATTATTTATGACTCAGCATGGAGCAGTGCAGAACTTGCACTCAGTCTGGGATACTGCTCAGAGACAATGAAACATATCAGCATCCTGTGATGTTTTGATAAGTAATCCTTACAAATAACAGCAAATATTTGCAGTTGGAATTCATTGTGTGGTTTTGCACGTTTCTTAACAGAAATGCATTGTTTTCTGTTACTAGACCAAAGATCAAGATATCTTTCTAACTACAGCATTGCTTATAATTGTGATTTATACCATTGACTGCAATTCATATATGCAAAATAAGTCCCAGAGGGAGTACCTTAATACTCTTCAGGGTTGCAAATTCACCTTTGTCTATGAAAAGAGTTAACCTATTAACACCATGCAAAACTTTAGGCCAAGTCTAATTTCCCAAAGAAGCTGGAGGGCTGCACCGCCCCTGGGAATGCATCCAGATGTGACTCTGCTCTAAAAAGCATCTGAGTCGTGTACTAAGATGCTATTTGCAATTCTGTGAGGAGTTCAGGGTTTTGCATAGTTTCATATGCAAAGACAAGCAAAATTTGTCAATCTTGTTTGAGGTTTAGGTTCTGTGAGAATCTGGCTTCCACAGAAGTCCTCAACATGCACAAGCGGAACACCAATGAAAAAAGTAAAACAAACAAAAACTGAATGCAATCCTTCCAGCAACTGAGAAATTCAGCTTCACACAGCTCTACTAACTTGAGAAAGCAGCTAAATTTTTTTCTAAATAATTTCCAATAATGGGGAAAGAAAGGAAAATATCCTCAGTTTTGTGGCACTGAAGCAATTTCTAGTAATTTCTTTAGAAGCAGAATAGAAAAAATACAGTTCATCTACCAAATGTCACAGATGTGCAGCAGCTTCTCTTATCTGTGTGAAAATTACAGGTTATCTCATAGTATCAAAATGTCATCAGTCATATTGAAGAAATATCAGCTGCTGAACAACCATAATATTGCTTTCTATGGGCTGGTCTGGACATGTGGAGGAGGGATCTGCACAAGCCTGGATTTTCTAATCTGTAGGTTCCCCTTGGTTGTGTACAATAACGGGGAAAGCAGGAATAGGAAAGTAATAATGTTCATTCCTAGTGGCTCTTTTCTGTGGGTGTGTGTTCATAAGGAATCTGAAGAAAGGGAGATGGCTCTCTTTCCAAGGTCTTGAAAAGCTCAAAGTCCCACAGAGGAAGAATTTTGTAGACTACGAATTTGTAGTGGGAGCTAACTGCCCTTTGTCCATCCCTCAAAAGACGTAGTTCTGCAGAGTGAGAAGGCAGAAGTAAGATACAACGGAAAATACGTTTCCTAGATTCTCATTCACAAGATGGAAATTCCTATTATGGTGAGAAAAGTCCAGCCCTCAGGAAAATGGACAATCATCACAACAGAAGCCAAGAACAGTGTTTCTTTATCACTAGACTTTGAACTGTAAAATCATGTTTAAAATTGTTTGCATTGGAACAAAACCAATTCAGCCACTAATTCAAACTTTAACTCATATTTAAGAAGTTGTCCTGTAGCAAAAATCATTGAAAATTCTGTGAAGACAGAAACTCTGCTCTAAAAAAACCCTGCCGTGAGTAACCACCAACCACCGTAACGAATATCTCTCTGCTGCTTGGGAACCAAAGCATGGGTGGTAAAAATGTTATAAGAGGAAAGCTGAAAATATCTGCTTTCCTTTTGGCTTCCTTACTCACTTGGAGGAGAAGTACTGCTTTCTTTCAGTTTGAGAGTAAATGGAAAGGTTCTAGATACACAGAAGATATTTAATATCACAAAGAGATTTCTTGGACTGGCATTTTTAGTTTAAAACCTCTTTTTGTCAGACCTATTCAGCATAACCTTCAGTGTCTAGCTTAGTAGTCATGGAGTTCTTTATGTCTTTAATGGCTAAGAGCTAAACTCCTTGATTTTAGCTTTCACATTACCCAAGTGGAAACTGTTTTTATTAAGCAATGATTTATAACCATTTGATTTTTTCCTAGACAATTAAGTAATCATATTATAATCAATAAAAATATTAATATCTAGCACTAAATTGTTGCCTATTCAATTCATGAATGGTTTTATTTCTGGGATAATACATGCATAAGAGCAGATGGCTTTTTCCATGTGTGATGATTTTATATTATATATATACATACATATCTCTCTATATATAGGCATTTCTTAATCTGCCTGAAAGTTATTTAGAAGTATCACTTAAAGAAACCTCTAGCTAAAATTAAAGATTTCAAAAGAACCTTTAACAGTTCCCATAGAGCAGTTGAAGGTCACAGGGCACAAGCATCTGAACTTGAGGTTACAAAGTGATTTTGTGGCTCTGAAGCCATACATGGACTTTGTTTTAATAAAGGTGAGACTAACAAGCAGTTGTAAGGTGGTTAGTGCTATCCATGATATTAACAAGAACTTATTGAAATTCTTTTTACAGTTCTCATTTAAAGAGTATAAAATGGATGTCAGCAGTTTGGAAATGATTTAGAAAAGAACTCAAAGAATAATGTAAGGTTGAAAAACCTGTCTCAACTGTAAAAGACTAAAAAAAAAAAAGTTAGTCTATTTAACTAAACAAAAAAAAGGTTAAGAGGTGAATTGTTTGTAGTCTGCAGCTGCCCACAAGAGGAAAGTTTTCCAGTGGTAGAAGGCTCTTTAATGTTACAGATGAATGGAGAATGAGACCCAGTGGCTGGAATTAGAAGTTTAATAAATTCAAAGTCAAAATGAGGTAGACTTCTTCAGCAATAAAATGTAATTAAAATGTGCAACAATTTGCTGGGGTTCGTGGTGCATCTTCCACCATTTAAAGTCTTTCATATAATTTTAAAAGACATGTTCAAGGTCCACCAGAATTGTGGGCTCAATGAAAGAATTAATGGTCATATTTTTGGGGCTATTTTGCTGGAAATGAAATTTGGATGATCATAATGGTTCCCTCTGGATAAAAACCTGTGGTTTTCTGAGTTTTACAGTCTGTTGTTGTTTCTCATATTTTCTTTTGCAATTAACCTCTTTTGAAGACGTTGGCACTGCATGTCTAATGTGTGTAACAGAATCCAGTTCTCAGGAATACTATTTTGCAACCTCATTCTGTTTTAGCACTAGTAAGCAAAACACTGTCTGAATTTGTAAGACATAGTTCTTACATGTATTATGATTGTGACTGAAATAAAGCAAGCCCTGGGAGAATTTATAACCCTGATTACCCGGGGTTACTCAAGCCACTGTAGCATCCTGAGTGCCACTCAGTGAAGCCACTGGAACATCCCTTTTACAGGGTAACCTTTCCTGCACTCTGGGCTTTAGTACTACGAGAGCTGGATAGAGTCACTTTTTGTGGTCCACTGTAAGTGGACCCGAACATGACTGCCCAGAGTAATGATTCATCTCCTCCAGACAGGAATGCAGTATTTCTGCCTTGATCTTATATGCATAAATGGAATAGTACATGTATAATGAACTTTCTCTGGCACATAAAAGACCTAGTTCTTATGTACAAAGCATGCATAAAATAAAGAGGGCTCCATAGTGAAGGGGGCTTTGACACATCTGGGAGATTTGTAGATGTTTATACTGAAGGAGAGTGATCTTACCATGCTCATTAAGATTGCCTTGGTGAATATATTGGATTAACTGCAAATGAAAAATTATTCATAATAATGTGTCAGTGTCATACAAGTACAGTAGGTCCAACATATCTTAGGCACATCTTAGAGAAGTAAACACCCAAATGTACACCAACTGAAGAAATGGACAGACAGATCTCTGCTCCAGGATCTGGAGCCAGACAAAACAACCCAAACTAGATGGAAGATGTGTTGGATCTGAGGATAGTATTTGTCCTTTATGGGAGTCTATTGTTTTTATGATCTGGAACGTTCTCTTGTAACTGGCTACAATACATCCAGTAGGCAGGGTTGATATTACAGTGTACAAAAATTTTCATGCAGTAGCTTCACATGTGCAATAGTGGTAATTCTGCAGAGAGGTCATTTTAATACATTAAACTGAAGCATATTCTGTACTACAGGATTTAAAATGGACTTCTAACAAAGGTTCAGTTGAATCCACAAACTTTACTTAATTGATTAAAATTTTCCATTGAGCAAATGTGGTATTCTCTATTTGCGAGAAACAAGATGGTATTCCAACTGCTTGCTTACCTTCCACTAAAGTAAGAAAATTACATTGTAATTTAGAGGGCAGCTTGTAGTTGTTTTATGGGACTACTTCCAGAAGGCATAACTAGCAAACTGCCAACATGTTTTTGAAAAACTCATATACTTTCTTCTAAAAGAATATATTGCACAAATGTTATTAACTTTCCTCTCTGTTTTATACTTGCATTATAATGCTGCTTTCTCTAAAGAATGTAATGTGAAAAACAGCACATTACCCAAGTCGTGTACATACAATATATTCAGATAGGCAGATTGTATCTTTTATCCTTAAACTAAATTATTATTTTTTTAATTTTTATGTTTACTTAAAGTTTCCCTATTTTATTTTTTAATTCAAAAAAGTCTAATTATTGCATGAATATGTGATCCTATTGAACATTTGTTGTGTAATTCAACAGTAATTCCTCCACATTTGGATATTATTACATAATTACGTGAAATTATATGAACTCATGTTTGAATGTTTTGCACACAACAACAGTAATGCAATTGCCACAAATACAGTGTCAAATCAAGCTTTTATAAACACTGTCCCTTTGATGAAAAAAAAAAGTGGTTTTTTTTATTTTTTTATTTTTTAAAAAGTTATTATGTCATCAACCAATGAAAGGTTTACCCTTCCTTTCCATCAATGAAGACTAACACATTAGGCATCCTTTACCTTTTTCACCTACTTTGAAAGCAGTTTGGATTTAATTTAATATGTTCTGGGAAGTTAGGTTGACTACTTTGGATATAAATAAATTTCCAGTCCATATCCCAGTATGGCAGCCAAACTCCTGACACGCTTCCTCAGTGGAGAGGTGGGGAGGTGTGCTGAATGCCTTGGATTTACTCAGAAACCTCATCTGCATTATTCATATACACTCCCTTTTCCATTTTGCCACATCGTAGCACAAAATGTGGAACAGTACTAGATTTTGAGTTATTTTTACTTGCAGTCAATTGACTCACAAGTGAAGTGGCTTCCAGGTTTTTCAGGCATTCAGTTTCCTCATTTTTTCATCACATTGACATATTAATGTTTCTCAATATGTTTGCAGAGTGGTTTTAAATAAGATACTATTTACTTCATGTGCTGCATGTGCTATTAACTGGAATGAATATTAATCTTTACTAGTAGAGTATTAGATAGTAGAGGAAAAGAGCATAAACATTAATGAGAAACCTCTTTCTCTCTTCTGTCCCATCTTCTGCTTCCCTGCTCTACCTCCCCAAACTCGATAGGATTCAGTTTCCTTGTTTTGTCTATCTAAAAGTTTTGCATCTAGAACTGCTATATATTTAGGGGTAAGAGAGGGACATATCCCGACAAAGGTGTACCCCATCTTAGACATGAGATTGAAAAGGCTAAATTTTCTCCAAGAAGCAGATGTTTACTAATAATAACAGAAAGAATGTAGATTTTAGGTTTTTGGTGGGGGTTTTTTTGTTTGTTTTTTTTTTGAACCAGGCACAAAATCTTTAAATGTTTGTTGTCAGGTACTATAAATAGCACACACAGAAAATCTTATACTCCTATACCCTCTGTACTTGTCCCCAGTGTCCCGTGGTGACATAAGCCAAAGAGGAAGGTCACCACAGCCGCAGTACTGGAGTACCATGGGCTTGCAGCTGAACTAAACTCCTCTCAACTAAGTAGAACTCTTATTGCAGTTGGCAGTATTTCTCTCTTACCCCTGCTATTTCAGATTAGATCCCGTTGCTGTGTACATCCATGTGATCTTTACATTTCCTGTTGCTGGAATGGTGCTGATTGTTGCCACACCTCAGTACACACTCCACATCTTACCCCGCCAGCTTTTTTCAGTGTGCTCTTGCACATTCATAGTCACTATTGTGTCCCGAGTGTAGTGAGAGTCTGTCTGCTGTTACTCGGATGCCAGCGTGGGTATCAGTGCATTATGAGGATCTGCAACAAAATAGTATCTTAAAATTTGAAAAGAAAATATTTCAGTCTGAATTTGGGATAAGGAAGGATGTTCTGTCTTCAAAAATTGTATGTTATACTTGGATTGAAATGATTAAAGGTAGTGCTTTTTCCACTAAGAGGCTTTCTCATTATCTAAGATTTCAAGTATGATAGTGGGATTTCCAGCAGAGACAAGCAGTTGAGAAAAGCATTCTGCTACAGTTAGTTAATTCTTCCCTACATGTGCTATATTTAATGTGTCCATTTTAAAACCAAATGAGGCAGCTCTGTCTTCTTTAGAATCTACAGCAAACCCTAGCTGTGCCAATTCTAGAGTGTGAGAATATGGTTTCCTAATCTTTATTACATATTAAAATTAAAATAATAAAAAAGAGAATTTTTCCTAATAGCAGGAAATATACATGTTGCTGAAGGATTTTTATAGTTCTTCAGCTTGGTTCTGAAAGCTAAGAAATATACTTTTTAGAAGTATGTTAAGTAACAAAACCCATGCTTTTAGAATAGTCTCAGAAGACAATGGGATGGAGAAAGGGCCAAACAATTAACCTCTGAGTAGTTTGCCTGCAATGTATTGACACATTGCCAAATACAATTCTCTCCCGTAGTGGCCATTTGTGACACCAGATTGAAAAGAAAGTGTAATAAACAGCAATAAAAAAGACAACCAAAAAAAAATCCTCAAGAGCCCTAATTCTGCCTGCTACAGTAGAGTCTGGTACAAGAATTTAGGCACTGAAAAGTGTAGGGGATCTTCAGGCCCTCTATAGAAACAATTGTAGTCTTTGAAATAGAACTTAATTGCTACCTCTAGCAGGAATGCCTCAGCTTTATTTCAGAGCAGTTAGTCGGTTTTGTTAAAAGCCTCATCTGTGACTTCACATCTATGCCCAGAACAGTCTCTACCATAGAGTAAAGTCAAGTCCTTCAGGATCCAAAAAAGAGGTGAAAGTCATCTGAATAAATTAAGGAATCTGAAATGGGTAGTTTCTTCTGATCAATTGATCTGGATGTCCTTTGGAGTAAACACAAGTGATGTCCAAAACACATCAGATTAATTGCATTTTACTAGTGCTTGTTTAAACCCGTTGACCAAGTCAATCAGCTTCAAGGTAGACTGTGTAAATGTAGACTTTACAAAAATTAAAAAAGTAATGTCCAGTGTTAATTATTCCTTTGTTATGAAAGAAATTGGAATACCCTGGCTCTGGACAGTGTTTTTCATTATGGGATCACAAGAATGATTAAGTTAAACTCAGGAGCCTCTCTCTGCTCTCCTATCACATGTGAACGCTTTGGGCCTCTTAAAGAATCATTGTCAAAGGTAATTGTCAAAGGAGGTTTTACTATAAATTTGTGAAAGTGCTACTTTAACATTCAATGGTAAAGTTCACTCTATTACTTACTGCATGATGAATCATATAAAGGAAAATGGAAATCAAGTTACAAGCAATTTATAATGATTTACCTGGAAACTAGGGTTGCAAAAGGCTAAGGGTGCAAAAGGATTTAACAGCAGCTAATCGTTAATCATTCACTAATTTAACGTTTATGAAGTGATTTGATAGAGTTTACTACAATTGCAATAGTGACTTAATTATAGATCTGAGTGGCAACATTCATACTATATGTGCTAGAGGGTATTTAAATCAATCCACAGCGACACATGGATACAGAGATGTGTACATCTAAATGCATAAAGAAATTCATGTTAAAAAATTCCCTTGAGTTCAGTGAAATACATCAAATTCCACGGCATTTCTCAATGGGTGAGGACTGGGCCTTGAGTAGTGGGGTTATCAGCCCAGGTCCCCATTGCCAGCTTTTGATGATGGCCCCTGATTATCACAAACTTGAGAGTTTTTGAGCTCTGAGAGGTGTCTCCCTCAGAGGGAGATATTGGCAGAGGGGTCTATGACCCAGGAGAGTTCAAAGGGCTTCACTTAGGACACTGTTTATAGGGTGGTGAAATGATTTGTATTAATCATCCATAGATTTCCATCCTGGTCATAATCAGAGTTGGTAACTACTGAAGGGTTTTTTTTTCAGAAGGCCAATTGTTTTATTCCGTGTGGCCTACAATTCAATTAAGCAACATTCCAAGGTTGTCAGTGCATAACTGATTATCTCTTGTTCCCCACCTTGGTCAGGCAAAAGATATTCCTGATACAAACATACAGTCAAAGGATGCTTCAGCATCCAACTGAGTTGGTCAAGGCTTAACAGGAACTCCTGAGATCATAGACCAGGTCCCAGGACTGGGAAGGGGATGCACTACCACAGGCCACTCTGTGATGAAAGCCAATCCATCTTGCTCCACAGAGTGGCAGTGTGGTTGCCTCTTGCCTCTGTGCCTATAAACAATTAATGCCCTATTCCAGTGATAATTTGAGGAAATTTAGTTTTGTTACCTAATTCTTAAGGTTCTGTTAAACATGATTGAGTAGTAATATGTATACAAGGAAGAGGTCTTTGCAACCGTGTCACACATCTAGCTATTCTCCACATTTTAACATACAGAAAAATATGCAAGAACAAGCATAATACATCAGAAATTAGCAGAATTATTGTGGGGTGCAGCATCGGATTTACAATTTCTGTTGCTGTTGGTGACCATACAAACAAGCTGTCCCACCAGTGACGACCCCCATCCTTCTTCACTCTTTCTAGGACATAATATCTCTTCTCTGTGTCATGATGAGCAGTGATTAGAGTTTTGTGTCCATTATTTTGGACACATTCTAGCAGTTGACACAGGTCTTCTGTTGCAGTAGTTTCTTTACCAATGTAAAATTTTTCCAAAGGGGATAGGCAGTAAATCTTTATATGATGTGCAGCTAGATTGTAACAATTTGTAGGTTGTGACAGGAGCTGAGGAGTTAAAGTCACATCCCACAATTTTGGTAAAATTACAGATATTTGAGTGATTGCTTGTCTCTACAGTGGTGTTATCTATAAGTGTAGCATCACAAATAGTTCTCATACAAACACATCTATTTCCAACATATACAAGTATAGTTTCAGGAGTTTCATCAGGTTGTATTTCAAAATGACAAACATTTTGTTCAGTGTCAAAGATGAATGTCTTGGGCCTTGATGGTATTACTTTCACAAATAAATCCTTGTTTTCCCCATACAACACATGCATCAATATCGACACTTTAACATTTGTTCTCGTTTTGTTGGGCTTGTACTCTGTGTTCTATTGCTATGGTTCCATTATGATACATTCCCAGTGCAATGATTGGGTATATGGTGTATGTCAAAACAGAAGCTATGCTTTTACTGTCGGTAGGGTCATTTGTGAAATTAATTAGAAACCACCAACACTGAAATTCCCTTTCAAATTTAGTAACATTATGCCAGATTACAGTTGGAATTTCAGTGGTTAAGGTGCCCTCATCACTTTCCCTTATAATTGCTTTTATAGGAGATTGTATCCACAACTGGGAATCATTTATGGTGCAGAATATGCTATAGTTACCATATTTCTTAGCATAAATAAAATCAGTGAGGATCTTTACCCTGTGGTCAAGCTTGTTGATGTGTGAACTAAATTTGGTTCCTCCTGGCAGTAATTTTTCCTCAAAGAAGGATAAGCAATTTCTCAGTGGCTCAACATAATCTCTAGTGGAGGTATGCTGGCATCATTCCCAGGATCATTTCTGGAAGGGGAAAACAATGCAAGGCTCACAGTGGGTTTTGTCCAGACAGGCTACCTCTCGGTGGCTCAACTTGTTTTACTGTTTAGGGTAAAGTCCCTTTTCCCGCTGGTAATATCTCTGTTCTGCCTCTTTAAATGCAGTGAGACTGAACAATAAAGATCTCTTTGGTCCATCAGGGCCATTTGAAATAGATCACAGTAAGTACCACGTTCAGCAAACCCTATTTTGCCATAATAGGGCCACAGGGATGTACTGGCTCCAGTGACTGAGAGTTTTTCAATTCCCGTTTTAGGGTTTTGACTGCATCTTCATGTTCTGAGTCCCTATTCAACGCTTTTCCCTTCTGTAAAAGCAAACACAGTGGGTGAGCAGTGGTAGAAAATCGGAGCCCATGTTTCCTTCAATATCCTGAAGTTCCCATTAACTTTTGTAATTCTTTCCTACGTCAGAGCACCTACAGTTGTTTAATTTTTTCTGAAGGTCCCTGGAAGAATCACTATGCTGCCTGCACTATCGACCAAGTACTTTATTTCTCTACCCTGACACTTCTAAGGCAAAATCTCGACTTCTGCTTTATGTAGTACATGCCATGCTGTTGTTGCTTCTTCCCCTACCTTTTCAGGGAAATCTGCTCCATTTAGAATATCATCTATATATTTATATAATTTCACATCTTGAGGGAGTGAAACTGTCTGTAAAAGTTCAGCAAGCACAGCAAGAGCAATTATAGGTGAATGTCTATGCCCCCAAGGGAGTCTGTTAAAGGTATATTGCATTCTTTCCCAAGTATAAGCAAAGTTCTTTTTATCCTCCTCTAGTAAGGGGACTATAAAGAACACTCGAACCATAATTTTACATATTTTTGTTGCACCTGGAGATTCTTTCAAGACCACAAACCAGTTGTGGTTTAGCCTACATATCAAGGAGACAAAAAGAGAGACAAAAGAAGCGATTTGTAAGTGAAAAGATTGAGCCATTTAACTTGTAAATACTTTATACTGTCATAGTTTTCAAGAAGAAAAGAAATTTGTAGGGGTGGGGGGGTGGGGGTGTAAAGTGTGTTTGATTTTAAGTTGTTGGTATGGGTTTTTTTAAACTGATTTTTGGATACTGGGAGGGAACAAATCACAGTAAATAGTTAATATCTGATTTTGGCTGGATACTATAACATCCTTCTGTACCCAGAATTTCCTATTGACCTCCTGTCAACACCTCTAAGATCAGTGTGTTGGGATGTGACTGAGAGAAAAAACACAAACTGTTTCAAGAAAGGAGAAAAAAAGAAAGCAAATCAATGGAAGAGCTCCTTGCCAGATACAAGGGCTATTTCACGAAATTTCTGAACTGGTGAGACTTATAAACTGGAATTATAGTTGGGGAGTAATGCTCTACATATTACTTATTCTTACTCAAAGTTGGGTCTGATCCAGAACAGTAGTTCTCATATACAACATGACTTTAGACTGCTTTTTAAATATCCTTTGAGTGTCTATGATCAAAAAGTGACGGTGACAGGGCTTCACTGCAGGGCTTGGCTCAGTTCTCATCTGTGGGAGGTGCGAAGGGGAGATTTGCCCACAGAGATACAAAAGAGCAAGAAATGGTGGAGATTCAAGAAATTATGAGCTCTGTACTGGTACATGAGATTAGGTAAGACTTACGTATATAGAAAAGGTTTACACTACAGTTTTAGAATCATGGAATCATAGAATGTTAAGGGGATGAAATAGACCTTAAAGATCATCTAGTCCCAACCCTCTCTGCCATGGGCAGGGACACCTTCCACTAGAACAGGTTGCTCAAGGTCTTATCCAACCTGGCTTTGAACATTCCCAGGGCTGGGGCATCCACAACTTCCCTGGGCTATTTGTTCCAGTGTCTAACCACCCTCATAGTGAAAAATTTCTTCCTAATATCTAATCTGAATTTCCCCTCTTTCAGTTTGTGCCCATTACTCCTTGTTCTATCACTACAGTTCCTGGCAAAGGGTCCCTCCCTGGCTTCCCTGTAGGCCTCTTCAGATATTGGAAGGTTGCTATGAGGTCTCCAAACAACCTCTTCTTTTCAAGGTTGAACAACCCCGTTTTTCTCAGCCTGTGTTTGAAGGGGAGGCGATCCAGTCCTCTTAATTACTTTGTGGCCCTCCTCTGCACTTGCTCCAACAGTTCCATGTCCTTCTTATGCTGGAGACACCAGAACTGTATGCAATACTCCAGCTGGGGTCTCACAAGAGCAGTGTAGAGAGGGGGAGAACCACTTCCTTCAGCCTGGTGGCTGTACTCCCTTTGATGCAGCCCAGGACTCAGTTGCCTTTCTGGGCTGTTAGTGCTCTGAGATAGAAATTGTTGTTGCATATGGTTTATTTTGATATAGCATCAGCCAACATTTGGACACCAGCCTGGAAGACCTCCTGTCACTAGCATTTTTTCAGGCCATTTGCTACTGTCACTGTTCCGGATTCATCTGCTTTAGAGTCTGACACTCCTGGGAAAGCTGCTGCAAATAATAATGATTATTTCTGTTGCCTGAGCTGTTTTTTGCTCTAGGACTTGCACAAGTCTTTCTCCCTGTCCTTGTATTTTCTTGTTCTTTTGTGCTGGCTTCTCCCAGTGGCAGTTTTACCGAGACTGAAAGCAATCAGAAGCAATGAGAAGCCACTACTAATTTAATATTTTCTCTTTTGATTTTTTTTGGTTTTATGACATGAAATTTTGAATATGCTCATCCCTGTTCATTGGGATTAGAAGTGGCCTACTATTTTTCCATTCTCTCCCCACCTGGGAGACTGGAAGTACTTGAGAAAAAAAGTAAAAAGAAAGAGGACATATGGTTTCACAGAGTTAGTTCAGTAAGTTTAGAACTATCATCCCTATTCGCTCTCATGCTTCGGTGTTCATGTAGATTATGGCCTGCATGTTCAAAAGCAACTACTTATGTGTTCTTTGTCTGCACTGAGGGGTTCCTAAGGTAACTTAAGGGAACAGTAAGGCTGCTTACAGAAAGTCTTGACAAGGTGCACTTTAGAAAAAGTGATAGCAAGACGAATATGCAAATGTGTAGGCACTCAAACAATCTGGTGCTTTTAAATACCTTTTTTTCTGATAATAGATCTGCCTCATCCCATATATATGCAGTACTTCCTTTTGTATAAAAGAGAAGAAGCCTAAAAATATCTAGGGAGACAATGTACAGGGTTTCCTAATGAAAAGTGACTTAATCCTTAGTCATTTTTCTGAGAGCAATTGTTGTAAACCCACTCTCATCCCATGCATTAGACTGTCACAGACAAATCAGCAATACAGTCTAATTTAAATCTCGTGAATGCCAAACTGTTCTTTGCCCATATTTAGCTCATACTAATTATAAAAGAAAGTGAGACAACTTTTTCTCTCTAGTATTATTCCCCAGAACTATAGGTTTTATTATGTCATCTTTAACACTGCAATCCAAAAGAGTGCATAAAAAAATCTTTGCAGAAGAAAACACTCATGTTAGTATTGTCAACTAATTATCTTATATAGCTGAAAAGTAGCTGTTATTCCTCTCTAGCAAAGTATAATTTCAGAAGTATTATATGACATCTTTGTCCCCTGACCTAGCTGCAGAATATCCAAAACATTTGAAATATATAATCTTTATGATATTCATTCATCTTAGTTTTCTTTTTTTGCATACTTATATTGTAAACTCCACTAGGCCTATCAAGAATCAAGTGTGATCCTCAAGTGTAACTTGCTTTAGAAAAGAGAAATTTCTTAGCTGAGAATGGTTGCCAGTTCATGTTTGATCCCTTTAGACATTGCAGTACTGCCTCTCAAACTTCTCTGTGCAGAAGTATGCTATGGATTATCTGTGGAAATTTTGTGTGCTGTAGGAATGTCTTGGAAGTGTATCTCTCGAGCGTATGTTACCCTTATATTTTGAAATCTTTCTAAATGAAAGTCATGCAATTAGAACAACAAATTAATTTACAAAACAAAAAATTAAGAGCAACCAAAGGTATAAACACAGTCTAAGTTATAAAGACAAAAGTGGCAAAAAAGAAAATATTTTGATTATTTCAGAATAAAATATCTGTAAATCTAGATGGAGATCTCCCTAGGGCTAGTACCAAATTGCAGACACATACTTACTGTGCATGGTCAGGAACTTGTATCTCTTGCCAGCTATAAGTCTTCAGAATACTTTCAGAAAAAAGATCTTTTGAACAGAACAGAATGCTAACATGCATGCTTATGCCATTTCTTATGTTTTATTTTAACTTTAAAATCTCTTCTTCTTGAAAATAATGACAGACATTTTATCATGAAGAAGTTTCTTTCCTGGATTGCCAGTTGCTCTTACCTCTCCTGAAATGTTAATGTCCTTTGGACAAAATTGGTGCAGATATCTTCTCTCTCTTCCTTAAACAATTAGCAAGGCATTAACCTATGAGTAAAGTGTTCTTTCTTACAGCAAAATGTTCTTTCTATTACAGCAATACAGATATTTCAATTGGAGTTTATTTCTGTTTGTCATACTTTATGCTTCACCAAAGATGTAAAACAACAGCTATGATTTTTGCCAATTTCATTTATACAAATAAAGGAGATTAATACTTCTTTTCATGATGGGCTCATAACTGAGACAAGATGTGACTGCAGATTAGTCTCTCTGAAGTGATGGCCACATTTATGACAATCGACTCCAACTTTTGCTGTTGATGAACCTTATAATTCTTTCTATTTTTCAACTAAAGAATAAGAACCGATCTAAAATATATGGTGAAAGGAAAGGGAGATAAAAAATTAAAGAGTTCTTCTGAGAAAAGAAGGTCTGAAAAATGTCTCTAAACTTTAACATGTTCTGGTTATCGATAAAAAAAATTATCCCTTGCTACAGTACACAATTAAACTTAAATTGCAAAATTTTAACAGAAAGATGAATGGCTTCAGAACATTTTCTCCAAAGCACAATCAAAATAAGCAAATTGCTTTACAGTGATATCATTTTAGTCAACTTGAATGGTGCCAAGAAAGCTGCTGTTCATTTTTTACTAACATTCTCTGTTTCTCCATTACTAGTGGAATTTGAGACTGAGGACTGCAACAGCCTATTTTTTATTACATGCTGCTATTTTAGCTTCAAAAGCTATTGTATAACTGCCACTACTTCTGACCTTTTGCGCTGTTACCTTTATGTAGATATTTTTTTCCTCCTGGCATATGAAGATTCTCTTGCAATGTCTCTTGCTTTATTGCCCTGTGAAGCAGCACCAACCAAAACAATGGGAATGCAAATGTCTTCATGCTATCAGAGAGTATTCACTTTGTTAAACTGGATATAACTGTTCCATTTGCAGTTCTTCCAACATCTGTATGGATTCCTTTCACAAGATACCATATGCCTTTTCCTGAAATAAACTACTTTAGGTTTAAGAAAACTTAATTAAATTTAAAAAGGGTACTATGCTATAGCTGTTATTGCAATACAAAATGCCACTCAGAAAGCTGGTAACCGATGTATCCATAACTTTCTAGTCATAAAATAATTATAAGTATTAGAGAATTAAAAAAAAAAAAAAAGCCTTCTGTAATCCACCATTCTTGCCAAAGTTTTTGGATCTTCTCTAAAGATCTGAAATCTGGTATACTTTTAAGTTACTACATTTTCCATCCTTTCCCCATGGGGGTATATTTCACAACCCAGAAGAAATGCTAATTTCTTTTTTCTCTCAGAACTTCATAGATGTTCACATGTAAACTTTTAAATTGCTGGATTACTTGCTTTTCTCAGTTTTCTCTGTGTCTCCTATGTATCAATTTTACCTTTAACCAGTTTCCATCAGAGATTTTGTATCTGCAGTTAATGTTCTGTTCAAGTAGAAATTTACTAGCCTCCATACAATTATACTGTGTTTTGTGCTCAAATCAAAGATGAATAATGGAGAGTGAATTAAATAATCTGAAAGGGAACTGGGAAGAACTTGAATTTATAAACATCTTTTGATTTCCTATTAGCATACAACTTGCCATCAAAAGTCCCATTTATCTGCTTTGGCTTTTGGTCTTAAATAAAAAGTTGTATTTGTGCCCCTGAATGGTTTAATAATACTGACAGTTGAAAGATAGATACAACATACACAATCCTAATGTTTTCCTTCCAGTGTGGGGAATTCTGAGATTTAAGAAGCCGAAAATCACTTTCATACTGGAGCTTATAAACTGAAATCAGAAGCTTGGAGGCAGTGAGTATCTCTACCTTAACAAACAATTTGGTGCAATATCAGCAGTCAAACATACTGAGCTGGTTTGCCTCGAGGCCTGAAGTTTGTGTGTTTACATTTTGGAGTTTTAATTCAGAATAGATTTAGACTTATCCCTGTGACTGCATGCCCTCAGCATGTATGTGGCTCAGAGCTGCCCAGAGGGAGCAGATTTGATGCACAAGTGGGGTTCTCTTTAAAAGGACTTTAATTCACATAGAGACTTCTCTGCAAACTTTGGCTATACGTGGTAAAGAGAGCAGACGGCAGCAATGCACTGTAGAACTGCACTGCAGCTCTGAGCAGCTTGGTCAAATCCATAGGAAGAAGTTTTTTAATGGGCTATAGATTCATAATTTATTAATATGGTCCTTCTTGTACTTATTCACCCTATAGAAAATAGCAGAGAACGAACAGATTTAAATGCTAAGGGAAGAGGAAACTTTCACAAGTTTAATGGAGAGCAGGGTCAATCAAGCACCTGCCTGCCCTAACATGCACTGCAATATCTTCTTAGTTGTAGAATAATCAGTTTCTGCTTCAGTTTTGACCTCTGTACCCCACTATTTGCCCCCTGGGAAGCCTTGCTACTGCAGTAGAGGGAACTTTGAACTGACCTAGTATGAGCAGTCTCAGCCTTAGTCAACCATGGTAACCTTTAAAACAGATGTTTTAAAAATGTTTGTGGAGAGGTGCCAGTTACCACAGAGACGCTCATTAGTATTGCATTTTTTGTCAAACTGGAATTTCATCAGAAGTGCCAAAGTTTTTCAGAGTACATACACATATATGTGTCCTGAGCTGTGTGCTGACTGTGTAGTCTTTTACTGTGAAGACAGTGGTACTGTTTTCATAATGCTTACATTGTGACTAAAGTTCCAGAAGGGACTGGTGCCTTTTCCAGCATATTCTAGTTCGTGTATCTCAGAAAACAACACACACACCAAAAAAAAAACAAAAAAAAAAAACCACAGAAAAACCGGAAAAAAAACCCACAAACAAACAAATAAAAACCCCACAACAAACAAAAACAAAAAACACACACAAACAAAAAACCCCAAACAAACCACTTCTCTAGTTTCAATCTTCTCCTTGGAGAGATAAGTGATGATGAGTTTTTAAATCTTTTAAAAAGAGGATTTAAACAACAGTCATATTTTTGTAAGTAGGAAAATATTACTGCTGTATAAACAGAAGAATCAGCTTAAAATTCAGACTCTTGAAAAAGGGGAAAGTGTGGATGGTGAACGGATCTTTCAGATAGGTAGGGAAGGATTCATTGAACTTTATGATCATTCTTTCTGCACTTGCAAGGACATAGGTCTCCCAAACCCACAAAACATCTTGTGTAAGTGCAAATGAAATGGCACTTGATGCATATGGGTTGTTATCTAAACTGAGACATAGACACCATCTCCTGCCATGATGAAATGGTCAAATGCTGAAAAGAGCCAAGTTGTAATTGTTGTGTACTTTCATCAACATGTGTTACCCAGTTCCTTCTCCTATCTGCTCTACAGTCGGGCAGCAAATGAGCTAATCATGCAGTAGAAATATGAGTAAAACATGAATGGGAAGAAGAGCAAAGTGTCACTTAAGTCACTGAAGTGGTTTAGCTAGTGATCATTTAAGTACGCACAAGGTGAAGCCCAGTGCTATCAATTATTTCTAAGCCTCAACCATAGGAACACAACAGCAAAAAGAGTGTTGCAATAATCCCTTATGTTAAGATGTATTTTAAGTTAAATATTTTTATACTAAAAATTGTGCATGTAGAAGTTAAAGTGAATAAAATGCACAAAAAAAAAAAAAAAAACAACAAAACCAAACAATCAAAGATTTCTGTTTTGGAAACTTTATTTATATTCAGTTACTTAAAGTCATAATCACTTGGCTACCAGTGTTCTGTGTTAGCGTGGTGCCATTCAGTAAAACACACAACTACATACAAAGAAAAGTGCCTTCTTTCATCTGACAGTTATGTCATGCAAAGCGAAACTTAGTCACCTGCAGAAAGAATGGACCAATCCCAATGTTCACATGGCTGTAAACAGGATGTTGGAAATGTGTGATTTACAAGACATTTTTTTGTTCAGTCACCTTTTTTGCAGACTAGATCTTAGGGCAACATCACCATGGTCTTTGCTGATATAGTCACAGAGAGCTGATAAGGAAAACTGGGTTCTAAAAATCTCAAAAGGAAAGCAAAAGCCAGTTTGGCCTTGATCCGTAGTACTTCCATTCCTTTTAACTGATCCCAATTAGAAACAGGATTTGCATTTTAGGATTTGTTTGTATAGACACCTTCATGACTGGTCTTGGATTAGAACAGCAGAACCACGGGTTTGAAATCTGAAATGCAACCAATAAAATGGATCATCCAAAGACTTAGTAAGATTGGGGAAGAGGAATCTGAAGCAAACAGAAAAACTTAATTAAATCCAGAAGCAACATTCCCATTTGTGATGCTAGTGAATGCTAGTAAAGCTGCCCCTAGAGCAGTAGGACATGAAGAAAAAACTCAAATAAATGCTACAAAATGTTTCTTCTATCTAGACTGTCACAATGAAACCTGAAAAAGAGAAAGAGAAAAAGAAAAAGCAAGGCTCTTAGAAAAACTGTGATTACTGTTTTTTCAGATGTAATAGAGTTCAAATAACAAGTAGCTTGAGAAAAATTGGTAATTGCAAGTGACGTAATAATCAACCTCCCTGCCTTTTGCTTTTTATCTGGAAAATCTTAAAAATTTATTTATATATGGGATCAATCCTCGTAGGCATGCTCATAAATCTAAAATTCATATGAGGATATCTATGTACATATACTTCAATGTTACCTTTCAGGTATCCAAAATACACATAAATGCCTGCTGGACTATACAGCATAGTGACCTGTATAGTTTCTTTATGCTTGAAAATATGCATTTTATCCACCTAAAAACATCTTTGGAAAAAACACAAAAACTTGCAGATTGAAGTATGTCAAGAGATTCCCCGTTTGTTAGCAACAAAACTATATCCATGGAGGAGAGGTTGTGCACTATCTCCTCTTTCTTGAAGACAGATGAAGATGAGGCTTTCCGGCTCTTCTAGGTATATGAAAGAAGGCACAGCTATAAGGGATATGTTTCAAATTTTAGAGCATGTTCTTTCTGGTTTAGCTGTTCTTCATGTAAGGCTTATTTGAGAGAGAGATTACCAAGGAAAAGATCTCTCTGAGTATCACTATGAAAGTCTATTAGTGAAAGAAACTGTATTCCATTAGTGCTTATCATGACATTAATAACATTCTGAGTTAACGAAATGCAAAAATTAACCAATTAACATGAATCTAATCCCCAGAAAAGTAATTTAACAGCCCTGACAAAGTATGCCTAATATGAAACATGAAACATGACCTTTCCTTTATTTTTTCATTGGTGGAATTGTGGGAGTAACTCATGCGGAGACTTCAGTAAATGTGTTTCTTGAGAAAACTAGTTTGAATGGTTGAAGAACATTGTTCTAATAAGGTTATTTACATCTAATTAAAAAGGAAAACATATTGAAGAAAATTTCTGTAAACTCCTAGATTCTCTTTTCTCTTGCATTATACCATTCTTCACACATTTAAATATTGGGGGATGAGTTCCTTTTTGTCACTAGTACTTCATGTGTAGTTTGTTTTCAATCGTGATATTTTTGTTTTCTATCTGATAATGACAAACACCTTAGTTACAATTTTGAATTGCTTTTTCTTTGGTTTACATGGAGATCTCAAAATATATGTCTGAGTAAGTGTATTAACTTACAATTCAGCTTCATAAAGCAGTGGGTTACTGATTCAGTATCAGCTCTCCTCTACAGGTAACGTCATGTGAAAGTGTTGGGCACAACTTCTCATTTGTCTTAAATGCATAGTTCTTAGTTATGGAAATAAAACACAGGTGTTCCAAAATTATACTTGTGATAATATATTTTGTTCCTTTGACCCTTCATTTATGGCAAAATATCATTTATGAAAAAAGGGAATGAATCTTTTATTGAGGCATTTCTTCTTTGAGGTAAGTTCATGTATTTTATACTCTCATATAAAGGGAATTTACAGAGTTTTGTGTGCTTTTCTATATAATTTCTTCTGTATGGACTTTAACTTGATTAAAAATGCATTTTTATTAGGTACCTCAGTGATGAACATTAGATTTAAATCCACTGTGCATGGAAGACATGCACTTTTATTTTTGTCCCTCTATACACAACTCCATCCATACCAAACATTATCCAATGCATGAGTGTAGCCATTTTTGCAGACCAGTTTTGGTTTTGTAGCATCATGGAATCACAGCATACTTTGGGTTTGAGGGGACCTTTAAAGGTCATCTTGTCCAATCCCGTCCAATGAGCAAGAACATCCCCAACTAGATCAGGCTGCTTAGAGCTCTGTCCAGCCTGACCTTCAGTGTTTCCAGGGATGGAGCACCTACTGCTTCTCTGGGCACTCTGTTCCAGTGTTTCATCACCGTCATTGTAAAAAATTTCTTCCTGATATCTTGGGACTGTGTCCTTTACTTTCCTAGCAGCTGGTTTGATTGAAATATTGATTTTCTCTCTGAGAAGGAACAATAACTTGCTACAGAATCATCAGTTATTCCTTTACATTGCATTCAGCTACTGGCAGAGAAACATAGGCAGAACAGCATATTTTGTTTTCCTGTCCATTTCTGAACAGTTATATTTTGGTCGGTTCTATTTAGCAAACTGGGGAAGAGTGATACAGAGGTGCAACAGCTCTGAACTTCAACTGAGTGCATTATAACAGCTCTTCAGCTGTGATTTGGTTATAATGAAATGTATAGAAATATGCACATAATGGGGAAAGAAATAACCCAAATGGACCTCTTTTTACAGTGACATACATTTATGTAAATTAAAATGGATTTAACAGAAGTAAAAAACATGTAGCCCTATGAAGATAATGTAAATGAAGGCAGAAACAGTCCCAGCTTTCTACTGTTGAGTGTCAGCAGTTCACCATAATACATTACAACATTTAGGAAGTTTTTGAGGCATACAAGTTCAAACTTAAATATCTCCAGATATGTGCCTTTCTTCTTTTACAAAATCTGTCCAAGTTGAAGACCTGTCAACTTCATTTTTAGGAGAAGAACTTCTTTTCTGACTGAATCAGTACTTCAGCATAACTTTTATTTAATGAATGTTGAACTCTACTAAAGTATCAAGTAGGTTCAACAAAATTTTTCATTTTCTTTCTTTTTTTTTTTTTTTAAACAAATGAGACATTGTTTATACTCCTTGTTTAAACTTATTTAAGGAAAATGCCTTTTTCTTATGAGAATTCACAACACTAAATAGGGATGTTCAAAATTGTTTTAATCTTTGAACTCCAAGAAAATTAAAAACTAAAATGGAAATTCATTATGAAAAATGTCTAAGGGAACAGTTAAATGTTATCTGAACACTCATTTTGAAAAGAAGTTACATGTTCCAGGGCCTGACACAGCTTAGTTATCACTGAGTACTTCGGTTGTTCATTATTGTTCGCTATAGAGGTACGCTCATTGATTTCATTACTTGGGCAATTAATGACACTGACTATAAATTACTTGACAAACAGTGATGAATTGGAAAAATTTTGAGTCAATGTGCTCTGCAGCTCATATGCAGACCTAAAAAACAGTAAAAGGACATTAAATTCCCTTCTTCATATCCCATTCTGTCATCTTCATTATCTTGAGGTGATAAAGAATGATTTTTGAGAATAATGTAAGTCATTTTATATGCAGACTGAAGTGAAATTTTGAGTTCTCTTTGGACACTCTTTCATTGTATAATACATTGATATGAGGGAAGAAAAAAAAGCTAACAAATTGATTGAATTCAATTTTTCCCCAACATCTTTCTTTTATCCTTCAAGAGAAAAAAGAAAAAGAAAAAGAAAAAAAAAGGCTCCATCTCATGTTGCATTGCAAAGACATCAGAAATGCTGTTTTTAACTGCTAAGCCTCATGCAGAATGTGACAAGGTTAAAGTCTAACTTTCGACATGTTCATCATTAACATTTTGACATTCACTTAGCCTGTCTGTTCAGACAAAGATGAATTCATTAGAGGTAGGTAAATAAAAAAAAAAAAAAAGGTTTTTTCCCTCTAAATTTATATAATGACACACTTCCATGATGAATTTTCTAAATCACGTACAGCTTATACTTTCCTCTCAATGGGTTCAATTATCTGTCATAAAAAAGAGTTTTTTTCATAGACAACCTTTAGCCATCTTTCATGGCCTAATTTAACTATAAAGCTGTTAACATCACATTTTAAAGATGATGATAGATTGCCTTTTAACCTATTAGAAATTTTCAGATTAGATATTACAGTATTCGTAGGTATAACCTTAGAAATTAGGAAGAAAAACTCTGAAAACATAAATATGGCTTTAACCTTGAAACCTGACTGGATTTCAGATGCAGCAGAAGCTGTCGTGTCATACCAGTGCTTTGTCACAGCAAGTTCTGTGATTTCTTGAATTGACTGAGACAACATGTGATGGCCAGATTCTTCTGAGACTTTGTTTTGATCCTTTTCTTGTAGCTGATTTTACTGCCAGTTACCTCAGGTGTTTCAGATAGGATTTCCCTCCTATTTATTTTTACACTAAAATAATTCCTTCCGTATATTTCAAAGGGGGATGGAATTTGGTTGCTTTATTACCTCGCTGTTGTGCTTTGCTGATTTTGGTCTCAAAAATTAGAATGTATTTAACAAAATCAACAATAACATACTTGCATGGTTCACTGAATTTTTTGGAGTACTTGAATCATAACATTCATCGTAGGGGTATCTGAGGTATTTCTGTGGTAGAAAAGATTCTCTGAACTTACACCATATTGGTAAATTACACATTAGAATTTCACAGAGAAGCCTTCTATAGACACCAAAAGAATTAAAAGAGCCAACTCACCTGAGGAAAATGGTTTTAATTAGCCTAAGTTTCCCAGACCTCTTGGCTGAATTATAACTATCCTTGACACCACCAGGAAGGCTGTACACCAGCATTAACAATCAGGTCTTTTTCCAGGTTACTCATGCTCATGACCCAATGACAATCTTCCTTTCCTCTGTGGACCATATCCTCAGAGTACAGGAAAGAATGTTTTTAAAAGTGACAACAAAGGAAAGAAGCAACTTTTTATCTATACTTGAGCTAAGGCTTTTGGTAGTTAAAAATATATTTTATGATTTATCAAGGAAAGCAGGCAGATTTTCCTCATCTGACATGATCACTGTGCCAAAGTCCATCCTACTTGCCTCATTATACTGGCTTTCATTATGGCATTTGCTTCACATGTAGGGACAGAAGTCTTTGCCTAATTAACCTCTTTACCCTGATGCCTTTTGCCTTTGTGGAAAATCTCACTGTAGTACCAATGCAAGGCTGCAGGTATCTGGAGTGTAAAGAGCAGCGGCTGTTACCTGGAACTCACTCAGATGGCAAACAGGAGAATAAAGCAGCAGCAGCAGCAGCACCACCTCCTGCTGATCAGAGCTACAATTCTCCCAGAGCTTCCCTAATTCAGTCTTAATTAACAGACAGAAAAATGAGGTACTGGGCCACCAAACATAGTGTAGCTTCCTTGCTGAATAGCAGGACTCATGAGGGGTTTGGCCATGTTCTCCTGACCTTATGGCAAAGACACTCAGCACCAGCCAAAACAGCCTGTTGTGGCCAGTGGTACTGTCAGCAGGCTGCCAACTACCTATCTTCCTTCCATGCCTGAGAACTATCATTACAGCAATGGACAGTATTATATATGATTAAGGGTCTAAGTTAAATCCATTAAGGTAATGAGGGCTAGAGTTCAAAATGAAAAACTGAAGTATGTCCTTGATTTACAGTTCTTGGAAGAAATTTAATTTTATGCTGTAGATGTGTCTTCCAGGGAAGTACAAAACCTCTTGTGGTATGTTTTTACTGTGTTTTTAAAGCACAGATGTACTCAGACATTTAGAAGATGCAATTTTCTTCCCATCTAACATCTCTGGGAGCCACTGGTTCCACAATACTACATTGCTGAAATCCATGCATGTTTATGACCTGAACATAGCTGGATTTGATTCCCTGCAATTATGTACCCCCACTGCCTGCTACTCTTTTCCATTCTAATTTGAGTGCCCTTGACAAAGGAATCTCCCTCTCCTATCTCTTCTCTGATCATGTCACTCTTATTTCTGAATCCCTCTATTGACTGTTTTTCTCCTTCCCACCATGGTAAAGGTATTAATTCTTGATGACAAAACTCTTTGCAATCCCACTGATATCTCTGTTTCTAGTTCTTTTTCATCTGCACATTCCTTATTGCTTCTTCTCCCTTTGTCTCTTCTCTTAACCTCCTCTCATGCTCCAGCTAAATCAGCCCCTCTCTTTCAGCTCTTCTTTTTCATCATTCAAAGACCACTCCCAAGCTTCCTTCAGCCAATCGTTCCTTGTTGCCGTGAAAAACCGTCCCATCCAGTATTGCCTAATGTCAGGAGTTGACTGTCACTGAAATCTCTTTAATAAAATACCTTGTAATATATTTGTACAATGTTGTATAAACATCAAGAACAGTGTACAGGTATTGCAACTTACTCAGAATAAGTGCATGCAAACAGCTTGGTCCGCTGTGAATATCATCAGGCTCAAGGCTCATCAGGTGAACAAGAAAACTAATTGTAGTCATTCTCCATTATCCTTCTATTGCATGCTTTCATCTTGATTACACTACAAGAATTCACATCTAAAAATTTTTGGCATGGCTTTTTAGCAGACCACACCATCTGACACCTCGAAAAGCAGGGAAAGGAAGTCTTTAGCCTACAAATCCCTGGAGAACAAATTAAATCTATTTAAGCACCTACACATGTAGCCTTAATACCAAAAGCATCCGTATATATCTGAACATCTAAAGGTGGACACACAGACATCACTAGGCATTTATCTTGACCTGAACAGCAGAGTGCTCAGCACTTTAGCAAATCAGTGCTCTAAGTGTTTCATAGTTAGGATTTAGTAATTGTCTTTAAGGTACCATTTTTATGCTCTTAACTATCAGGCTTAAAGCAGACCTCTAATGGAAAGTTACACCTATTTTTCTCGGCTCAACAGTCTGAAAGTTGACAAGGTGAGACATGCTCGTGTCCCTGAATAAATTGCAATGTGTTTATTTTTGGGGATCTTTAGTTGCAACTTGTCAATTTTATCCTCTCCTGAAGTGTGGTGTCACTTGTGAGGAGTGTCATATGATGGTGAAAAGTAAGGATTTTTGTGGCCTGCCTAAATATGGATTTAAGAAACAGAAAAAAAAATATTTAAACCCTAAATCTTTAAAAATGGTCTATTACACCGGTTTCAGTAATTACTGAAATAGAACTGAAATGAGTTTACAGATTCCTGCATTGAACTCTCACACCACCATTGTCACAAATCACATTGCTTTTCAACAATGGGTCATTTCT
>JAYRBT010000001.1:106292220-106307184 GCA_036023395.1 Myiotriccus ornatus
GTTTACAGATTCCTGCATTGAACTCTCACACCACCATTGTCACAAATCACATTGCTTTTCAACAATGGGTCATTTCTAGCACTCAAGAATGGAAAGTTGTTTGAAATGAAATATTGCTGTGAATTCGCATTTGTTGCCCTTAATATTCTCTTAGGTGACATCTCTCTTTCTGGAATTTTACTGTGTTGCTTATTTTTATTTGTAGTAGTACAGGAAAAGGGAAGCATAACTTTTTTCCAGAGATGTATTTTAAAAATATAGAGAGTTTGCACTAAAAATTCAGCTGATGTGTATGGTTTTGGAGTTTCTGCGCATTATACATTTGGAATCTGCAAAGCTTATTTATTTATTTAATGCAAAATATGTGATGATATCATTACTATTTCAAGTGGAGACCTATAAAGATAGAGGAAGGGGAGGGGTATGTACCACAGCTCAGTTCTTGACATAGAACATTCTTTGTCCCTAGATTCAGTCACTTCAGGATAATGCCTATCTGATTTGACTGTCGTGAACTTAAATATCAATATATTGTTAAAATGAAGAATTTCTTAAAAAATATGTGGGTATTTTACTCTTTTGGTCATAATAACTATAAATACAAGGTTCTGCTTTTCAAATAAATTTAAATAATTTCAGCTGGCTAAGAATTCTTTCATTTATTCTCTCTTTTACATATCACTGAAGGAAAGATCTCTGTCCCACCTAAACTTTACAAACTTGCAGTACTTTCTACGTCTTCCTGCTGCCAGATTTCAATCTCAGCTGCAATTTTCTTTTTTAATTATAATGTTGATTTATACCCCATGGAATATGAAAGAAAGACCTTGAGCGAGGTGAAGGAAATATCGGAAACCTTCACTGTATCATCATAACAATTACTGAATGAGTTCAGAAAAAGAAAGTCTCAACAAGAGAATTCAAATTAAAATGTGTCTTTGTTGCCCATACTGCAATTTGAAAGGAATCTAAGAAGAAAAAGGGTTAAAGACAACTTATAAAATTCTTTGGCTGATGGCTACAATGAACCAGGATTTCTCAGTGTTACTGGCTTACTAAAAAAGAAATAATCAGAACCGGAAACTATTAAGTTTATGAAGTTCTTCAATTCCTTTACAAAAGCAAAGTTGAAATACCCACTTGGAGAATGTGGCCACACCCCAAGTCCTAATTTTCTCCGAATTTAGGCTACTTCAGGTCGAGGATCTCTATTCACAGTCAGTTTTATTTTGAAGCTTTGACAGATGGGTCATGGAAATGCGGGGACAGAAGATTTGGCATGGGACATAGGGAAACATTATAAACTCTATACATTGTAGAGCCAGATGTCCTGTGGAGCAAGTTTTAATGAGACTTATACTCACAGAAATAATGCTGTGCACCCACTTCAACATCATGCTGCTGCAAAATGTTAAAAGTCAATGAAAAATTAAACTATAATCTTCAGCTTTCTACAGAGAAAAACATAAATTAACTGTAAATGTAGCTAAAAAATTGTTGTTTGTTATCTGCTTATTAGCCCTCCATCTTTCATTCATCTTTTTAGAAAATATAGTTCAAAATATGAAGTCAGTGAGAGCTCTGTGGATAGTTTTTGGTTAATTAGTTACATTAATTGATTACAGTGGGATATATTTTGTTTTGAAATATAAGATGGAGCTTGACAGAATGAAGGATTTTTTCAGTTCACTGTGACACCAACCAGTGAAATCATTAAGTGTGTAATATGAAGATTAAAGAGTATAAAGAATTGTATTGGGTCTGGATGAGATGGAGTTAATTTTTCCCACAGCAGTCCTCATAGTTCTGTGCTTTGTATTGGTAGCTAGAAAAGTGTTGACAACACATCAGTGTTTTGGCTACTGCTGAGCAGTGCTATACATGCGGAAGCCCTGCTTCCCAGCAAGTGACTTGGCATCGCGTGCTGATGGGAAATAGAGAAAAAAATCTTTTGTTTTCTTTTGCTTCTGTATGTGGCTTTGGTTTTGCTTTTTTAGCCTGCCTTTGTCTTGGCACACAAGTGTTTTCCATCTTATTTTCTTCCAGAACTGTCCAGCTGAGGAGGGGAGTGATAGAGCAGCTTGGTGGCCACCTGATGTTTAGGCAAGGTCAACCCACCACAGTCCCTTTTGGTGCCCAACATGGGGCACGAGGAATTAGACATAAGGATAGTAACTGGTAGAGGTAAAAGACAAAACATGCCATGAACAGTGTTAGAGAGTGAATGATTATGAGGAACTTTGGGTTTTGTAATTGTGGTGAAAGGACCAGAGGTGAATTACGTGCAAATTGTTCATTTTCCTTCAGTGTTTTAATCATATTTTGATTTTAGTGTGGGGAATTGTATTTTTGGTTGGTGTGAGTTTGTGAAGATTTGTACTGAATGTAGATTTCAGTGACCATTCTTAAATATGTGATTCACAAAGGTGAGGGTTGGAATCTATTGTGTTTGGGTGGCAAGGTTTTGGTAGGGGGGTGCTGCAGGGGTGGCTTCTGTAAGAAGCTGCCATGGAGAGAGAAGCCCATATTGGAGAAGCAAGTTTGCTGGCAACAACTGTGACCCCGTGGGGGACCCACCCTGGATCTGAGTGTTCCTAAAGGGTTGCATCCCATGGGAGGGACCCACACTGGAGCAGTTCATGAAGAACTGAATCCTGTAGGAAGGATTCACATTGGAGAAGTTCATGGAGGACTGTCACCTGCGCGACGGACCCCACCCTGGAGCAGGGGAAGAGTGTGAGGAATCCTCCCTCTGAGGAGGAAGGACTGGCAGAAACAATGCGATGAATTAATTGCAGCACCCATTCCCTGTTCCCTTGCACCGCTGCAGGGGACGAGGCAGAGAAATCTGGAGTGAAGTTGAGCCTGGGAAGAAGAGAGGTATAGGGGGAATGTGTTTTAAAGTTTGGAGTTATTTCTTGTTACTCTACTCTGATTTTATTGGTGATTAAGTTGATATCCCCAAGTCAGGTCTGTTTTTCCTGTGATAGTAACTGTGAGAGATCTCTCCTGGTCCTTATCTTGACCTATGAGCCTTTTGGTGTATTTTCTCTTCCATGTCTAGTTGAGGTGGGGAGTAATAGAGAGGATTTGGTAGGTACCTGTCATCCAGCCAGGATCAACCCACCACAGTCAGTCAAGAGTTCAGACATGTCACTTGTGGTACTATCACTTCTCACTCAAATAACCTTGGCTGGAAGGAAGGTCATATCTCTGAGCAAATTGGCACCCTGTGTTACAACATCTGCATGAACAGACCTGGACTAGCCCAGGAGCTGGCATCAGCATTAGTAACTGCATTCAGGGTGGAAAACTTCATGTACAAACTGCTAGCATGCCTAGAACATGTGGGACAAGAGCTGCCATCCCTTGCATTGCTGAACCATGCTGATAAATCCTCCTATTCAGAAGTAACTGTATTCCTGCACTGCATGGTGCAGGCATACCTGTTGCTGTAGGAGCAGGGGAAGACTTCCGTCAGACAATCTGTCCTCCTCAGTTTATGTAACAGAATGGTCTAAAATAAGTTAATTTTAGCTCCTAATAAAGATCTTTTATTAGGTCTCACTGGTAAATATATTGAGAAATGGAAATACATTCAGTTTCCATAACAAATCAAATCCAATAATGAAGTGATAGATAAACATTTTGCAGAAAATAAGTATTTTCCAAATGATGGAAGTCTCAAATAGACAGACAAAGAAGAAAGAGTATTTCATAGAATGGTGGCCTCAACACAACCATATTTTTATCAGGGAACAAGTTGAAAGAGACCAAGTATCTCAAAGGGGTAAAGCAGCTTTGTTTGAAGCATAAACAGTATTTCTGACCCTCTATAAGTTAATTAAAGTTCAAGGAAAATAAGCCATAAATAAAATAAATTACTTTTTTTTTTTTGTTCTTAAACGATAGGCATATCTGCTCCCACAAATGGTGTTACGAGACTGGGACAATTTTGTCAGGGCTTTTGATCTTCAAAAGGAGGTTAAGCCCTCATCTGTGTGTTGTTTGCAGGGCCAGTTGTACAGCAGAGAGAGGCTGATGGTCATTTCATGAAAGCAAATTTCCATTTCTCTAATAAGTTAATTTTTAACAGAATCTGGGAGTAAGCATTTCATAAATAAGAATGTGCGAATTAATTCACTTATTCACTTATCTGTCTGATTCCCTTCTAAAATATTTATTGCCTGTATGAGGTGCCAGGGAGAGCTGCATGTCAAAGTTATGGGGCATTACAGGTCTCATAACATCATCCTGCCTTTGATAGCTCAATAGCTGCCTCTGCAGGGCAAGATCTGAGCTGAAAAATAATACAGAAAAGACGCTGACTCACTGCACCTCAATTAATAATTAATGATGATGGTATATGATCACGCCAACAGCACATTCAAATGAGGTAGGCTGGGGTAAAGAAAATGCATCCCTCTGTGAGCCATGCAGGAAACAAGTTAGGGCTGAAATACATTGCAGCAGGTGAGAGTTTTCCTTCCTGAAAACAGGAGGCAAAAGAAAGCTTTATAGGTCTAAGGTTTGCCAAAGAATCTCTTACCTAAGATTTGAAATTTCTGTGAATTGAGAAGCTGCTGGATCTGATTCCCACTTAGTGACTTGTGACTTCTGATGCTGAGGGTTAGGGAGCGTGCTGTCCCAGTGCTTATGCACTGCCAACAGAAATGTGGCAGTCATCTTGCCTAGCTACCGCAGTCAAAATAATGATAAAGTTGGTGCTATCCTGTTTTCCCTTGTTATGGTGGGAAAAACAAGAAAATTTTTTTTTTTTTTTTTTTACATATATATAAATGGCTGTGTTCCTGTCTAGCTTATTTGATGACTAAGAAAAATTACAGATTTAGGGTTTTAAGCAAACACTGGAAAATGCCTGAGGCAGATCAAAATCCTCACTGCTAAAGTATTCCTCATTTGGTTAATGTGAGCTATTTCTAGCTTGCCTAGCAGGTGACATTGTTGTATCTTCATATAAAAATGGATGATAAAATTTGTCAGCTCGTTGTGTCTTCAATGACTGGAACAGTTTTTTAAATTTTTTAAACTATTCTTAAGATTATTTCTCACTCACTGTAATTGTAATGTAAGTGGGAAAAGAGGAGAAACTGGTTTAGAAATTTGGCTTTCCAAAAGTCTTACACAAATCTGGCTTTCTGAAGGAGGGATATACCATTTACAAGGGTCAGTAATGATCTACTGAGACAAAACAAATTTTTTACTAGCGCTGGAAAGACATAGTAAGCACATTTCCAGTTCTTGCATTTCTCTCTCTTAATTAAAAGTTACTGTGCATTCTTGAGTCTCTGTTGTTTAACAAAACTTTTAATGTAAACCCAAAAGTATAGGTGTTGCACATCCTAAGGAAGAGTGCTGAATTTTGGCTACTCTATTTGCTGACAAGATGAGAGAATTAAATTTGGTGACCTAAGACATTCCTTCTGTTCTAGTCATGAGTTATTCCTAATTAAAATCTTAAAAGAGTTTTCTCTAAAGCACTTTCATTCCTTAAGTTTTCACTGTTGTATCTAGAATCTGTAAAGATCTTGAAGAACAGACATGTAATCCATTCTTTGTGCAAAATATTTTATAAGATATATCATATGCCATGACCTTATGTTTCAGAGGACTCTATTTAATTCAATACATTCACATGTAATGTGCTTCTTCTTGTCATCTTAATTTGGATCCTTGTATTTTTAAGATTTTATTATCCTTCCTGATGACTAGGATGTTATCTCCACCATCTTCTGAAAGTAAAACAATATAAATGCTAATGAAAAATGTTACTTTTGTCTTCAAAAATATTTGCAGTCAGGTTATATAAAACCCTCATAATTTTAAAGGATAATCTAATAAGGACCAAAAAGGAGATCCTGGAGGTAGGAGGGGATGACAAACAAAACTATCTACAACATCCCTTATTCATGATGAAAGATTCCCTATTCTGAGCATTTGCTCACTTGAAACACCTCAAATCTATAGCAGACCAAATAAACAACTACATGAAGCAAACTTTTACATGTGAAAAACTTAAAGAAATAACTTGTGTATGAGATACACACACACAATCAAACCAAACTCTGTGTGTGTCTGTGTTGCTTTTCCCTTCGCTCATCTCTACAAATGATTTCATAATTTTTTTTTCACATTGACCCAAAACCAACAAAAGTAAAACCAAAGAGACATTGAGACATTTTTTATCTATGGCCATCTGTATAATGTGTAAAATAAGAAATGTGCTGCAGTTTAGGGACAATACACTGGTGAGACATTTGTGTCTTTGGTGGATTTATGTTGGTGTTTTTTTCAGTGGAGGAGACAGAGAATTCTAAAGAAATCAAAGCATATATAATTTTCCTCTTGGAGATGAGTAAAGTGATGTATAGTCAGTGATACGTAAGCAAACAACGGGGCATCATAGATTTTTCTTATTTGTGGAAGGATTACAACAGTTTGAAATGAGTGGGTTTTGTTGTTTGTAGTTAGATGAATGGTACTGGTACTGAAGATTTCAGTTCTAATTAATGCATGCATTTCTTAAAACTCAGTAAACTGCACATAAACAAATGGTTCATCAACATCCTAAGAACTGACCTTATACTTGCATGGTCTTACACCTCTCTCTTAGATGTCACTCTCTCTAGGCAACACATAACACAAATGGAAACTCAGCCTGGTTTTAAATCGTAATATTTGTCTCATTCATTCATATTTGCCATTAGTAAAAATAAATTGTATTCATGCCTGAAAAAGAAAATATTTATCATCTTTAAAGATACGCAGTTATTAGCTTTATGGCAACTCCATCCCATTAGCAGCTTGCTTAACTCCAGTATTTCTAATTCATAACTGCAAAAAATAAAATTGCTGGCTGAGACTTCTGAAGTATGTTTAGACACATACGAGAATTAATGAAGATTTATAACATAAAGGTCGTAGCAATAAACATTTCCCTACTCGGAGTAGACCAAATGTTGCATTTTGAGCTGGGCTTGTGCTGTGGTCGATTCCTCAGTTTGATTTTTCATCATTTCATCTATGCTGAATTCCTCTCTCCCATCTCCCAGGAGAAATAATAATACTGCAAAGACTGTATCAGAGAACATGAGAGAGGCAACATAGAAGATGGAGGTCAGATACTGAAGAATTATTAGTTCATCTAATTAATCAGATGCAACTCCATTTAATTATCAAGTATAAGCAATGTAAAGAATAACCTGTCTGTAAGCAAGCTAGCGAGGAAGAAAGCTAATTTTTTGTAGGAACAGAATCTGATTTTATAAAACCAGTGGTGATTAAAATATTACTTCTTGAGATTTTTAGTCTTTTGTGGCTAACAATGATGGTGTTTCGTTATAAGTGACCCTACCTTGAAGATGCTCACACTGCAGAGCAGAGCTCAGATCCTGAGGGTATAGTCTCCCCACTGGGAATTTGGCTTCAAGTGCTACATTCGGTGATCATGGTGGTGCATCACTGAAATTAATAATGCAGTTTATATCCATTGTCACATTTACATTGTATTTTATAAACTTATATTTGAAAATACCTTAAAAGTTTTAACGTCAGTATGTTATTTCTGGGAACTCATTTATTCATTTCCTTTCTTCATTTCTTAATTGGTCTTGGGAAAATAAGTAAGCATCTGTGAGAGATTAAACTGTGCTGTTTAGTGCACTCTAAAGCCACACTTAAGTTTCTTGCAATCATTTTGTATTCTTTTTGCCTTGAAAGTGGTAGTAAGACATTGTTAACAAGGTGAACGACAGCAGATATAACTGCATATTATATCATAAGAAGAGACAATTATAAAAAGGGTATGAGATGAAGTACCTGCTTAGAAAGCTATAATTTGAACTGGTAATTAAACTCAAGTGTTTCATTTTCCCAGTCAGCTCATCAGTGACTCTAGAAAATAAATGATCTGAAAGTGAAATCTTTTGGGGGAAACAATAGTAATTAATTATAGTTCTCAAGGGACAGTATATTCCCAAAGCCTGTTTCTGGGCAACCTCATGAGCAACAGATATTACAACGTACAGGTGGCAAAGTAGGGACAATAAGGGGGAAAAAAAAGATAATTTAATTTCAATACTAATGAAGTTTCCAGCCTGGATTACAGCCTACTGTCATTTTTAAAAAAATCACATAATCTGTATATATTTCCTATATTATGTCACAGTTAATAGTTACAACCTCTGCCTATATGAAAATAAGGAGACAGTATTCTATAGGATTTTCTGCAGTATTTTCACTGGCACTCTTCCAAAAGTTAATTACATGTACAGAAAAATTGGTGATAAAAAGGAGTCAGAGTCTAGACTAGCAGTCTAATAGGTCACAAAGTAATATCTCTTTGTAATGAGGGAATTCCCCCAAGAGGACTTCCTATTATGTTTTTCCTCTATGTTGCGTTCAAGGCTTAAAGTGTTGGGAATTCCCCTTTTGTTCTGGGAAATTAATCGATTCTACTTTTTCTAATTTTTTTTCTGGCTAATTTTTCTTCTGATTAATTTCCTTCAGTTGCCTCAAGTTATTGTGTTTACTCCCTGCATGACTATCAATCCCTTCTTAGTTTTTGTTTAGCTACTCTACACATATTAAAATTTTAATCTATTCTTGTACGTCAATCCCTTCAGACCTCTTACATGTAACAGTATTTTTCTCTATAATCCTTCTGTTCTGCATACTCATTCTAGTCATCAATCATCCACAGCAAGAGTTGAATTTAAAGCAAATATTACCAAAACAGAGATTTTATAGAGCAAGGTAAAGGCATCTTCCAAAAGAGAACTGGCAGTTCTGAAACTGTTGTGAAACACCAGCCTTTTCTTTTCTCCCTGAAGAAAGGGTGTAAAACTGCATCCTTAATGACCACCTCAGGTTGTTATAACAGCCTTAAAAGATGAACTCAAGATGAACCTTTTCATGATGAGACAGTTGAAAAGCAGACAAAAGATGTTTCACAGTCGATATGGAAGATGAACAGCCATGCTGTCAACAGCACCTCCTAGACAGGCAGCAGAAGCAGCCATGATGAGAATTACAGATTTTTTTGCTTCAACAAAGCTCCACAATAATTTCAATTCATTTGTCCTGAAATATGGATATGTTTCTTACCTGTGGCAGTGTTAGCTCTATCTACCTGTATCAAGTGGGTTACCACAGGTCCCTCCCTAGCTCTTCAGGGAAAGCCAGGTGGAAGTTTTCTGCTTAGGCAAGAGGAGTACAATGTCATCCTACTTCACAAGCCCAGTACTCCAGCCCCAAAGTAGCTTTTTGTTATTTTTGTTATCAGGCAGAATCCTTCAGAATACAGGACCCCCTGTAACAGTGTTCACAGACCCCAGAGCAAGCACCAAACAAGATTGGGGGTAATAAGCAATATATCTTATTAAATTATTGAAACTGAAAATTACGCAAACCCCCATGATAAAAGTTAGAGAATCCTAGGAATTATTCCTAAAACATCAGCATTTTCTTCCTTGTTAACACAGTCTTTTTCTACCCTTGTGACTGAATGCATGAGAATATGTCAGGACGACATATTACCAGATCTTGTCCCATCTTGTCCCATCTTCATCATGTAGTCCCACCCATAAAGAGCAGGCAGCTTGGTGCACCAATACATGAATCCATCAACATCTTTATGTAGGAGAGTGATAAACATTTATCAAAGAAATATCTGCATTACCAGTCTATACTTCCCTAAAACTTCTTTGCTTGTTCCAGCGCTTACACAGCACTCTCACAATCAAGAATAGCATGGTTTCCAATTTTCAGGTCCTTGAAACTAAAAATTTTAGCAGCATAATCATAAAATAATAGATTCATTTAGGTTGGAAAATGAAAGAAACCAAGGTGATGTCAAGCCTCTTCCTAAGATCCTTTTACCTTAAATTACCTCCTAAAAGTTTGAGCATCTAGAGAAAAATTTTAATTCCACCACTTTTATGGCTAAAAACCAGTACTAGAACATCATTCATACTTAAAGTAGCCCAAGTTCTGAAATAGCTTGTAAGAATTCCCTAAGGTTTCATGCAGATAAGTGTCATAAAATGACGAAAGGTGAAAAAGCATAGAGTTTATCTGAAACCTGTTTGAAATCAGTGGCCTGTGTATAGAATCCAGCTGTTATGAGACAGATTTTCAACACAGGGGTCCTAAAAATTTGGTGAGTCCAATGCACTAAGATGACCCAGTTTATGTGGAACTCACTGACTGGAAATAATCATGCTGACACGTGGAGAAGAAGTTTTCCCATACTCATAAGCTGTCTGAAAAGCAAAGAGAGGATGATATAAGCAACAAGAATCAAACTTAAGAATAATAAATAATATTTATAAATAATTCAACCACAAGAATATTTGTCTGATTTTCTAAGGCAAAACTTTAGAAACGTATTATTAATCCCAATTGCCTAAAAGATTTCAAAAAATGAGGCATATCAAAGCATCTGAACAGAGTTGCAATATTGGATTTGTTGTTTATTTATTTATGTGTTTCTTTGTATCATTTTAGTGCCCTGGGACAATTGTACTAAACAGGCAAGTACATTATAGAGATATTACCATTCCCCAGGAAAGCTTAGATGGAGGTAAAAGGCAACAAGCAGATACAGGGAGCTTTGTGACTGAGCTGCCTCTTTCCAACTGTAATTCTCAGAATACATCACAGATCTGCGAGTAAAAACAGAAAAAAAGGCACAAAAGAACCGCAGAAAGTACAAGGATGTGTGACTGTAGCAATACAAGAGCTTGGATGAAGAAAACACTTAAACATATACCTAGCCTTTAACATATAAGTGGATGTCACTGGCTTTTGATACTAATATGGTTTTATGGAACTGGATATAAAAATCACAAGAGCATAAGATTTTAAAGTAAAAAATTCAAAATCCCTTAAAGCATTTATTCATCTAGGAAGTTCATAAATCTTTTATTTTTGCTGACTATTGCCTAATCAATATCTATATTTACACGAAAATATTACTTAAAATGTTTTTCTAAGGTTCTGAAATGTCACTGTGCAAATTCACTGTTTCATTCCTCCTTCATTCTTGAAAGTTGGAAATGGCTTAAAAGACAAAGTATTTGCCAGTATTCTTTAGTTATCCCTTTATATATGTTAATACCATGTTACTACAGCCATAGGAATTTCAGGTGCCATCTAGCAGAACACCTCAATATGTGTTTAGCTGCTTATGATTAAGAATGCACATGACCTATAGTGTTCTTCTTTCACATCTCACACAATACAAAATGATGTATTCCTCATGAGCAAGGCTCTTCTTGTTCAAAGGAACCTCTCTTGGCAAAGAAGAAGAAATCAATTACATTAGGTATATAATTATTTTGAAAAATTATGGAATAATATCACTCAAATGACAGAAAATGAACCAACTGTGTATGTGACTGTGTAATTATATAGCCACAACTATGTACTGAAGTTTCCTCTTACTCAAGTATTAATAATTTGGACATCAAAACTGACAACTTCACTCACAATCTTTACTCAAAATTATTTATGAACTTGTTACAGGAAGTAAATTGGTGAAGTCATAGAAATTCCTATTTTAAAATTGCCATATGATTAAAATACAGACACACAGAAAACTGACATAAGCATATATTAGTAGCAAATCCCAGTCACTTACTATGGTCATTTGAAAATTTTTTAACCATATGTTATTTGCAGACTTTATTAACCTCAGGTGAAATCTGGAGGACAAATCTTCACCCGACTTTGATGTTTTTGGTGAATAATTTATTTTGTATTTTTAGTCTTTTATTAACTTTATTTAGTTAACCAGTAATAGCAGGCTTAAAAAATCAAATGGGTTTGGAGGATATCCTTTTGGCAAATACTGAAGTTGAGAGAGTTGTGATGAGAGGAAATTAAATAATCTATTTCTACCTCATGAAGAGAAGACCTCCTCTTAGCTTTTTCTGTGATTTCTTTTGGGGCATCTAGGCAGTGCATTAGAAGAAATTCACTTAGAATCTGGAACAGGGTCAAAGCTTTAAGTATGGGTAACTGAAGTAAAAGCTTTTTTGTTTGGATTTTCTGAGCCTAACAGGTATCACTGAAACTACAATAAAAATAAGTGGAAACTAAAATTTAGTCCCTATTTTTATAGTTTGGGATTTTCATTAAAAGGATTGCCCATGTATTTGTTGAAGGGTAAAAATTTTTCGGCTACCACCCTAGCTGCACAAAAGGGCTGAGAGGAAAGAGTGTCCTTTAATCTTTGTTGCTTATTGATTGCTTACTGAGCAGTACAGGAATTAAATCCTGCCAAAATGAAACAGAATCATTAAACTCATTTTGTACAGAGCTTAATGGCCACAGATAATGAAGAATGAAGACCAGAGTAAGATCACATGTACATAACCAATTTTGTTTGCTAAAATAGCTATTTTTTCATGTATGTAACAGCCTAATACTGGTTTAGCCTAAATTAACCTGCAAAATTTGCAAGGCTTTTTTCTGTGTTTGCAAAATTGCAAGACTGGATGGGAAAAACTGAAATCAGTCATAATGAAAAATTGCAAACTACAAAAGCAAAGGTAGTTTTACTCCTTCAAATCAGAGGAGGTTTTTTAGAGGGAAATTTACATTAATAGATTTAAATGTTTTTGAGAAGGCTTTGTTGCTCAGACAAAATAGAAAAAATCTTGTACAGTTCATCTTAAAACTAACTATGACTTTAATAAGGAATTCTTGCACTATTCATTTTGTCATTATTTTTCTGTTGGAATATTGTTGATTCTATCATGGTTGAATATTTAGTTTTGTTTATAACAAGTTTTTCATACTTTTCAACTGTGGTTATAAAATGTTCTTTTTGAAGCTTTCTATGTTAATCAAGTATTTTCCAACATACTCTATATTTTTATTTTAAAGGATGTAAATGTTACACCCTGTGATCTATTCTCTCTTCAACAATTCAGTGGCCTGTGTTGTGGTGTAATCACATCCTCCAGCTCTACCTGTTTCTTTTGGAATGTTCTAAGTTTGTGTTCCCAGCCCAAGAACTGCTAAGGAGTCTGAACATTGTCGTTTATTGTGATGATCCATCTTTGGGAAGCACTCACATCCAGCTCCACATGCTGTAGAACATAAAAGAATGCATAAGTCTTGTCCTAAAACTTCACAAAGTAGATGGGCAAGGACTGGACAGACATGTTAGACACAAAAATTATGACAATTCTTCTTTCCTAATACTCTTAAAGAGGTTCATATCCAGAGGACTGTGCTATTCTAGCACTTTTACATTCCTGTCAGTTCCTTAGTAATGCCATTAAACACCTGGCTGGAGCCTGTGCGTGATCTCTAAGGAAGGTTGTTGAGGAGGAATTTGAAAGTAAAGGGAAAGACGAGGCACATGTTGCATTAGCAACTGTGTGGAAAAAAAATTAACTGAAAGATAAATTTGGACAGACAAAATGAAAGATTAAATTTGAGATGTAATTGGAAAAAGGCCAAAAATATAATGTGCCCTCAGTGGAATATTAGGATGGTGCAAGGAATGTGCCTGCAGTACGCTTTTGAAAAGCTTTCAGGATGGTGTGTAAAAGAGGCTAGAGAAAGTCAGACACTCTTGGGATGCAGATATCACTCTCTAGAGATATTGCTAGACAGGAAAAGGAGTCTTGATTTAGCACCTAAATAATGCAGCTAATGGCAGCGTGTAAGGAGGATAACAATCTGACCTTTGCAGTTGCCATGACTTTTCAGCCCAGGAAGAACAGAGAAGGGACTGTCACAATCGCTGCTCCTCCTAGGTTGTTGACTCAGTCAAAAGGCTCAAACTAGCTATTAAGAATAAATGGGCAGGAAAATGCATGAATACGGTGGTAATATATTGCCAGGGTTTGTATCTGTTTTTCTTAGTTTTGAACTTCACATCTACCGAAAATTCTAATAAATCTTTAAAGGCAATGGTTTTTACAAATAGCATACTAACAGAAACTTGTTTTAAATTACTTTCTCCTTTGCTTTAATACAAAGATGAAAAAGCTATTCCTGTAATTTTCTCTCTTTTACTACCACCACTCAGTAAATAAGATACTTCATTCTGACTCTTTTTTAATGTGGTTCTGAGTCTTTTTTATGGGTTTTTGTTGTTTTATAGCATATGCTTCACACTCACACAAATATCCTTTTTTAATACATCAGAACACAAAACCCAACATGACATAAAACGTAATTGATAAATTGCAAAAATAAAATGACTGCAAAAAGGCAGCACTGTGGGTTGAACCTCTGAGGGACTGAGACATCTGACAAATGTTAGATTCCGCACTCTAAAGAACGTTACCAGACTGCTTTCCAAGTTCATATTCTTTAAAATAGAAATTCAAATAGACCAGCCTACATACTGGAGGCATGTTGTGAAATCAATAGATTTAGCCTCAGCAGCAGCTGTAAGATTTGGCCTCTGGATAGTGTAAAAGAACAAGAAAAAAATTATTCAGGAAGAGCATATATTTTATGAGTAGAAACAGCAATGCTAATTGAATTCTACAAAGAGACTATCATTGAAATGTGAAGAGCCTTTGAGCAAATTTATGGCCACATTATGCCTTCTTTTTGCATCCCATTGTGCTCATCTGGCTCATAACTTGGCTCCAAGAGCCAAATCCTCAGCTGCCATAAATTGATGTCATTCCACCGAAGACAGAGAAGCTGCACTGATTTGTACCAGCTGTGGACCAAGCATGTTTATTCCTTCTATTTTTTCCTGTTGTTTGAATGAAGGTGTAGCCAGAAAAGCTACTACGGCCTAAATAGCAGACGAATAAACATAGTTTGAAACATATCCAGCATGGCTATAGCATTTCTATTATTTGAATAAAAAGATAAGACACAAACTACAACTGGAAGTCGGTTAATTGGAGATTCAGAGATCTCCCTCACATTATGTATCATTAATCATCTACCATATAAACAGGC
>JAYRBT010000001.1:106307606-106326677 GCA_036023395.1 Myiotriccus ornatus
ACTGGAAGTCGGTTAATTGGAGATTCAGAGATCTCCCTCACATTATGTATCATTAATCATCTACCATATAAACAGGCACATTCAGCGCAGAATAATTTAAAACTCCAATTTATTTGTAGAAAACCAACTAAAAATGGGAATTTGTTCTTAGCAAATTTATTTTTTGTGTGTTTGAATTTTCATTTTTGGGTTTTGTTCTCCCTCCCACCGCAAATCAATGAGTGATCATATCGATCTCTGAATTTCTGTGTTGCTTTTTGAAAATTATGGTCTTTTAATAGAAATAAATTGTATTAGTCATATTAAAATGTGAATTGAATGCACTTATAAACAGTCTAAATTTGGGTAATACACATTGTCTTCTGAAATCAGAGTTCACAGTTTTATTAGATTCACTGTCCTTTAGTTTTTGTCTCGTTTTATATGAATTTAGTGAGCAGAAGTAACTTGAACTAAAAGATGGAAATGAATATCAGTATTATTTTTGCTTAATAAAAAGTTTTATTTTTCCTTAATAAAGTCTTCAGGATGAAGGCTCCTGGGTTTACTTAGGCATTTTACAGCATCTTCATCCACTGGAGTTAATTAACCAGAAAAAATTAAAGATACAGGTCTGTTTGTGGCAGTCTGGTGCTGACCCAAACAAAAGGATCCAAGGACATACCGCTGGGAGTAGGGGTTCCCCCTTTAAAAGTATGAGGAAGAAAATAAATATTAAAGAAGTTCTGAAAAATATGAAAATCATCCCTTTGTGAAGATCATTGCTTTTAGGTAATTAATAATAACAGATTATAAACTATTAGTTGGTTAATACTGATCAGTTAATGAATAATAAAATACTTAGGTGGATGTGATTAATTGCTAAATAATGATTAGTAACTGGCTAATGATTAATAATAGTTATTAATTATTATTGATTATAATGATAAATTTCATTTATAGTGTATCTGCAGTAAAGCTATTTATCCCTTTCCACTAAGTATTCACTCCATTACATCTAAAGTACATATCAGTCAATTTACAGAGAAACAAGCCTCTTGTTCTCTCTAAGAATGTATCTGGGTGACTTTACAATATCAGTTCAGATTCAGTCTCTGTAATTTGTGTTGGAATTTTTTAGCAACTGTAAGCAAACAGGACGTGATTCTGCTGTTGAAGTAATGTTCTTGTAATAATCCAAAATGCTATTTTATAACAGAAGTATGGAAAGGTCCATTATACTATGCATTTAGTTTCCCATTCAGCGGAAAAAAAAAGGCAGTTCAACACAATACAAAATGACAGCTCTTAAGAGCATGACAGATGAGACATCAAAATCAAGTTTATAGCAAAATTTTCTGAAAAATTCTACAGTTTGAATGGTTCCTTGAAAAACTCAGAGCTGAAGTAATAAGGTGTAACCTCAGAGTTTTAAAATCAACTGCCGTTATATAAGGACAATGTGCAATTTGAGAAAGAAAAAAAGTCCATTTTAGGAATTTGGATCAGATCCTTTTGAAATAAGCCCATAAACTAGATGTTTTAGAATCAATATGGCTGGATCCCAAGAAAATATATATATGGCAAGAGAGCCTTCAACAGATCTCTGAGCACTACATAGTGACATCAAATTTGGACCTGGTAAAACACTCGCTACACTGAAATTTTTTAATTTTTGCTGTTTACCACTCTATCATGGTCGAGAAACACAAAGCCTCTGAACCTCTCAAACTCCTGTGTGATTTGTGATCTGTGCGGTACCTCCAGGAGAATAAAGAGGTGCTGGCCTCTTGCACAGAACTGAATGTTACCCCTCTCTATTTGGTCACTGGTCTCAAAGGTATTACCTCCTTAGGGACTTAAATGCTAGCTACAGACATTTTCCTGTCCACAGCTACAAAACACTGTACAGCTAGAGAGAGAGAGACTGTGGCCCCTATTGGAGTTCTGCCAAGGGAATTGGAAGTTTAAACCTGGCAAAATCTTGGCCTATCGCTCAAACCAGGTCTGAGTGTATTTGCTCGGTGTTCCTTGGTCATCAGTGTCTCTGGTACAGCTGGGTGAAGTTTCATCTTATTCCTTGGGTGGGGCCAATGAGGGACAGGAATGTTCATGTAGGTGTAAGCAGTATGATGGCAGCAGGCACTAGACGCCTGAACTCCACCCTGTGGGGGAGGCTCCGGGCTGGATCCCTGTCCCCTCGGGTGAGGCCAAAGGCTGATGGCTGAAACTCCAGCGTGTTTCTCCCTGTGCTATTAAAAACACTGCATCAAGCTGCCAATATAGAACTATTCAGTGTGTATAGAGTGTGTTCACCCATTCCAATTCTGAAGATGTGCCAGTTCCTTGGTGTATGAAATGGAAGGCGACTGTGGGTTATAAAATTGTGATGGATGATTTAGGTGGCTGTATTCAGCTGTAAGCAATAAATGCTGAGCTCGGCAGAAACTACTAAAGGCAAAACTGCAAGTGATTTACTAGCAATTTAAAGCGCATGAGATTTGTAATGCATGAGGCCCTGAGGCCCATCACTTCTCTTCAGTAATGGGAAACAATATTTTGGTGAAAAATGGCACGTTTAATTTCAACCTTGTGCTGTAAACTATACAGGCAGCCTAGTTCTCTTCATTTCTCAGGGTGTAGCTACTTACGTCTTATTCAAACTGGAAGCTGATGTTCAGAAAAAGTTGGCAATATTCATATTCCTTGAGTGAGTTTTGATATGAAGAAAAAACAGTATTTCAGGATAACTAAAACGGTGCAGTTTTAAAACTACTTGTCTAAATGATTCAAATTTTATCTTATATATGATAAATTTGTGTGAGATTAACTCCATAATGAGCCAATACAGCTGCACTTTGAAGGAAAAAAATAAAAATGTCATCTATTTCTACACAAGTACCAGTACAGCTAAGTAGTTCAAATACTAATTTTCATTTCGTTTTTCCAAGTATGTGTGACCTAAACAATGGAAGGCACAATAAGCCTGTAAAATTACAACACCATGGTCTGAAAAAAAAAAAGGGCATTTCCACTCAGCAAAGCTAATCAGGTTAGGCCACTTTCTTTGGGTTATTTCCAACATGGTCATGATAGCTTAATTCCTGAGTTGTCACCTCTTCTCTAAAGTCAAAGGCTTAGATGGTGATCTGATAACTACAAATCTTTCCCTAGCTAGCAAAGTTCTGGTGTCTGTTTTTTTCTGTGGTATCAAGAGCTGATAATTTATTGATATATATTATTTACTGATAATCCAAGACGGAGGTGGATGATTTGTTTTGGCTGACTTTCTGTGTGCAGCCCTAAATACCCCACCTCTTTCACATCTCTGGTCTGTGCAGTTCATCACCCTTCTGCCTCCTCCTGTGCCTCCATGGAGCCAACTCTGCCCACTGTACGTGTCATTGCGTGCACCTTTGCAGAAAGGATTATTTTTGTTATAAAATAGCTGCTGTAAACATCCCAAATTCCAGAGGTAGTAAAAATGTCCTGAAATACTTCAGCTGGATAGATATATGACTAGATGAAAATTGGACCTGTCCATCCATTTGCTGATGAACATTAAAGCCCACTAGTAGGCAATTAAGAAATAATGCTTCTAAATAATTTTTTCTTTCAAGTCTCTAGTTAAGATTTCCCCTTACTGAAAACTTGTAGCTTTTAAAACTTTACTTATTACAGCTAAACTCTAAAAAAAGTTTTTAACCAGAAATACAAGTTACTTGATACCACAAATCCTTAGACTAGCAGCATGAGACAGGAGGAAGGAAGTTAAAGCCATGAACTAGATATTCGTGCTTTTATCCTGAATCTATTGAAACTATGCTAATACATCAACCATTTCTGTTCTGCCAGTGAAACACCTCCTAACCTTGTCAATAGAAAGGATTAAGATAAAAGGAAAGTAGTAAAAGCATTTTCTGTCCAGTGGCAGTGTACATATCCACTTAAAATCAAGTATCTACACAAGAAACCATAACTACTAAGAGGCAGTTTTAATGTTCTACAGTTACTTTCCCCCTCAAATTATTCAATTGGAATTAAAAAAAAATCAAAATCACAAAAGCTTTTAAGAACTCAAACCTCAAGATAAATCAGATCAGTCAAAACCTTTCACCATAACTTTTGAGTAGATCTTGTTAAAATGTTGTTTCCATTTTTAAGTAAAATTTCTATGTATTTTTCCAGCAAAAGATTTACCTTTCAAAAGGTTGTGTTGGACTTTATTGTTTGGAGTAATTTGGGAGTGGCAAACTGTTTGATAATTAAAAAAAATTAAAAAATAAAATAAAACAAAACAAATCCACAGAAGAATGAATAAGGAGAGAATAAAAGTGAATTTGGACAACCTTTCAGGTGGGGGCATGAAGAATTTTTGATAGGCAAAACTGCTTTCAAACAAGCTGATCTTAGTAGTCAGGTTTTATGACAATGGGTGAGTTTTACAGTACTGCTGGAGAGAAGGCTGGCATAGAAATTAGATGAGATGTGGTGGATCTTCAGAGGTTATGGATTATCAGAAAGGGCAGATATCACAAATGCCATTGAAGAAAATAACAAGATTTAGGCACATTATACATTCAGGGCAAGAATGTAAGAGAAAGAACAATATTTGGATATGTTCTCAATTTCTTTCCTTCTGTCACACACAAACAATTGCCATCAGTCAAAGGGCATATTATACTTTCTTCTCCCATGGATAGGTACAGAAAGCAAGTGGTATTTTCACCCAATTCTTCCACTTCTGATTTCCCCATTATTAAAAATGTCTAAACATCCAAATCTTTGAAGGTGTTAAGAAATTTCCTTTTGACTTCTTTAATGTAATTTCCCCTTTTACTCTACCCCTCATCTATACTCTGTGGAGTCTTTTTTTTTTTCATTTTTTTATTAACAGTATGTCTACAACATTTTAATTCAAAGATATCAGATCCTGGGATACTAGAGGTCACTGTTCCTCCTAAATCCTACTTCAAAGGAAGTCTAGAAATAGGCAAGGATTTGCAATTTATGTTCAATAATTGGAGAGAAGCACCTGCTAAGGCAGAATATTAGATTGCTTCATACAGTGAAAAATGATGAGACAGTGAAGTCCAATGACTCTTGTAATGTAAATTGATTTCAGATTGTTATGGATTCTCTCTTTAGTTGACTGTGATTTCACAGACATCTATGGAAAAGAATTACTGTGCTCTAAGTCCATGGTTTTTTACTCTATGTGTTTGGGGTTTTAAGTAGCATGTGTATTTTTAAGTAGCATACTGAAACTCTGATTGCACAGAATTTACTTTGAATACAAATATTTTCCATACTACGAGATTTCCTTTTTTGTTTCTTTCCATGAGCTATATGGCCACAGTAGTTAGTTACTGTCATTTCATACTCTGGAGCCTGCTGAAAGAGAGCAGTCACATTTTTCTTGCCTCTTTCTCTGGGCTGCTGCCTGAAGTCTTTCTTGCTTGGAACACTATTAGAAAGTTGCTCAGAAACAATGGGCAAGGAGACAAAACCTGAGTGTGTGCCTGCTTAAACTGTACCTGGCATTCAGAGGAAATTATGGCATGCATTGGCAACAGAAACATTTCTACAAGTGTTTAGACACAGGAAGATTGTGGCAGCATTTGCCATACCATATTAATCTATTTCAGATTTTCTATTATAACAATGTAGAACCAACATCATCCACACTGTGGTTATAAAGAATTTTTTTTTTTAAGAGAATCACAGAATCATAGAATCATGGAATCATAGAATCAGATGGTTTGGAAAGGACCTCTGAGATCATCAAGTCCAACCCTTGATCCACTACCACCACAGTTACTAGACTATGGCACTCAGTGCCACATCCAGTCTCTTCTTAAATATCTCCAAGGACGGATAATCCACCACCTCCCTGGGCAGCCCATTCCAATGCCTGATTACCCTCTCTGTAAAGAATTTCTTCCTAATATCCAACCTAAATCTCCCCTGGCAGAGCTTAAGACCATGCCCTCTTGTCTTACTGAGAGCTGCCTGGGACACCAACAAAGATAATAACTTCCAAACAGTGGAGAATTTTCAGATCTGTTCTCCTGAAATCCACTTTTTACAGAATATATATAATTTTCTGCTTTGAATTTTATTAATGACAGTAGGTCTCAAGACTAATGTTGCCTGTTTTCAAGAACGTTGTCCTATGTGAATAGTATTTTAATAGACTCATACCTTTCAGGATGTGATGGAAAGATAAAGAAGAATTAAACAGCTTTTTATAACATTTATGTCACTCATTTGAAAGGTTTCACACTTTAATAAAGGGCACATTAAATGCAGACATACTAATAAGCTGAAGATTTAGCCTATAGTCACTGAAAGCCAGAACTGTGCAAATTAAATATTTCAGAGTAATCTGCATGTGAGTAGACTGCGTCTTTGTCTTTGCACCTACAATTTGAAAACAAGGGGTATCATGTGGGCACAGCTAAGCCTAATACTTTGAGTTTCTGCCTTTGGAATCTCACTGTAATACATGATTTATTCTGTTGCTGATAATTATTCGTCAATCAAGAAAAAAGAATATTAATAGTCTATAGATTTGGAAGGACTTTGTGGTTAGCAAGGACAGCCTCCTGTTATTATGAAAATCTGTATTAAACAAGCTAATGCTTAGAACATTAAACTGTACTTCTATTTTCTTGACATGTACTGCTTAAATATGCTTAATGAAAGATCAGCATAGTCTATTCTAGACTACATATTTAATTCTATATATTTTGATTATCTGAAATTGCTTAAATTAATCTGAGCATGATTAAAAATGTAACTTTTACTAATTATTTATCATTCACCTTTTGGAAAGATTGTGCTACTTTGCTATAATCAGAGATATGGCACATCAAACATGGTAAATTATGCTTAAAAATTGTTTTTCATGGTTATGTGCCCACTATATGAATTCAAACTACAATGAAAAATGTTGAAATGCTCATGAATAAAAGCTTTTGAGTAGGATTTAAAAATAGCATTTTTTTCTCACAGTACTGGAAATAGCCTATAATTATTTTTGCCAGGTATAAAATTCTATTGGATTAACATTTTTGTCTTCATGTATAAAGTTAATTTATTCTTAGTTAGTCAGTGGTAAGGGTCGTGAGTAAAACTGAGACCACTCTTGAAAGGTTTCAGAAACACATGAATTTTCCAAAATTAAGAACAATTAAGAACAATTGAAATTGAAAAATCTGATTAAGTTTACATTATGGAGAATCTCTACTAGGAAAATTGAATACTGTGAGAAACTTGTCCAAAAAATCAAAACTTTCTTCAGCTTTAGTTCTATAATTACACTGATAACTTCTTTGTAAACATGTTTTGTGGTTGAGACTCTTCTGATGAACCACAGGGCAGAAATCCCAGCATTCCCCTCCAGATGCCTGGGACATTTCTTCAACCCAGCTTCTGTTATATGACCCCAGAGTACTCTGAACACAAATAAAACCCCTAAGCAAAACAAAAATTCCATCTAGCTCAAAGAGTGCAGGTATATAGGATGTAAACAGTAAGAGCGATCCACGTGGCAGGCATTAGCCATTTATGAGAGTTAATACCTTATTTGAGATCGTTACAACTGAATGACAGAGGTGTATGGAATATAGCAGAAAGAATTTTTTTTATTTGAAATTCAAGTCAAACTCTAAATAAAAACCATTGTCTCAGTGGTTCTGGAAATTTTAACACCTCTTGTATATTTTTGTGACATTCACAAGCAATTCTCCTGGCTATATATAGAAGTGCTAAAACAAAGGTCAAAATGTCCTGAGCTTAAGATGTTGAAAGCACAATAACCTGTATGGAAAATATTCTGGGATGGTATCTTTTGTTCCAGGTCTAAGGATTCATAGTCCATTTCAATTTTGATTACACCACCAAAAAGGTTTTTTCTCAAGTATTTTGTGTTATAGATAGTAACAGATAAACTTCTGTTAACTAAAATACTGCAAGATATTTTGATAAGATACTATGCCCAGAAAAAAATCAGGAAGGATCTACAGAAAATTTCTTGACGTATGGTCTTCCCAAGTTCTTGGGTTCAGTGTGTTGTTTTCAGAATTATGAGAAGGCAAGTAAAATCCATGTAAATTCCTCCATGATTTCCTAGGCTCTTTGTAATTTAATGTCCATATGCTGCTTTTCATCCCTGCATGATGACAGCGATCATACAACCATGCAACCTGCTACAGGTCACTCACATGGCCTATTTTAAAGGAAATTTAAACTTTCAGGAGATAGTATAACCTAAGTCTGAGGGGCTTGAAGGAATGTAAAGTGTTACGCTGTGCATCTCACCCCTTGACAGAACTCAAATATCTAGATATGCTTGCTCTAAAAAATACCATTTTCCTGAAAGGGTAGGATATGGTGAACAATTTAGATACAGGAACACAACACACAACACATTAAAAAAGTCTGTTATCACAATAATGAGCACAGTTTAACCCTCAAGGTTTTAATCTGCCAAGGATCAATACTTGGCTTAGAATGAGTGCAATTTTTAAGGTTGGAGTTAAATAACTTTTTTAGGAATATTTGGTGCAACAATGATACCATGCAGTGTCTCACTTTGGAGTAGCCAACACTTACATTCAGCACAAAATAATAAATAAATTGCATTTCCTTTCCAGTTTTTTAATCCCCTTTAAAAAATCTTTCCTTCGTCAGGGTAGGTAGTTTCTCAAAATAAAATAAATTTGAATAAGAGATATCAACAACGTTTATTTGAAAATGTCAAAAAACCCTCTCTTGATATTTTCTACCTTACGTTAGTCTGCCATCCAAAATCCACCTGAATTTACAAAGGATTTTGCATCTTTCTTCCTGTGTTTTCTAAAATTGGATATTCACTGAAAAAACATTGCCTTTGTCAAGGCAAAGTGAATTGTATAAAAGCTTTGTGTACATCAGAGGTAGCAGGCATAGTCATGATCGTTATGGTATTTCACTGGGAATTCTTTGCCATCTTCTGAGTAACTGGAACTGTCACAATTCTGAATGAGAGATAATGTACCCTGCTTAGAATGTTTCTCTTTGCAAATGAGCCTGTAGTAGGTATTTCTGCCTTCTACCCACTCCAGTTTCTTCCATTTGTAAAGTTCCATGCTCTACCAACATGATTACAAATTTCACCTTAATTTCATCATCATCCTTGAATAACTCCAAGCAATTTATATACATGAACCATCTAATTGACTGAAGATGCCTCTCTTGGGAGGATAAGAATTAGTTAGGAAGCATTACTAAATAGGTCAACTCCCATGATGTTATGGTCTCTGGATAGTCCTCCATTTTATGCATAAAAAAGGAAAGGATTTTCTTACTGTATCTTTAATGATAGAAACCTTATGTTCTCTGTGAATTTAGAAGACAAAGAAAGAATTAGTATTTAAAGTGAATGATTACCCATACCCCCCACAAGAAGATTTAGACTGAATCCAAGCAAGTCACAGAGATTACTGGAAAGCTGGCAAAGGAACCATTACTACAACTATTTTATCAGGCAGCTGAGAAGGATGAGAATAAGTATTTACTTCATGAGGACAAATATTTCCTCCAATACTCTCCCAAAAGGAATATATTTCAATCTACCAATAAAGGGGATACATTCTAGAGAATTTTAAGGCATTATAGTGAATAAAAACTGATTATATAGTGTTTAATCTAAAAGCATTTGTCTTGGCTTCTGTCCAAATCTCTTGCATAATTATGCAAATTTCTTGCTGGTCTTTTGGCTAAGCTCCAGAAAACATCAGTTTAATATCTACTATGTTAGAAGTATGACAACTGTATCCTGCATGAAGCATGTGGACTCAGTGGTCTGAAAGGTCTCTGCAGCAGCCACCGTGTTTCCATGACTACCTTTCATATTAACAGTAAGTGTTCATCCCCTAACACCAGAAATAAAATCCTCTCTTGCAAGGTATGGGTTGATTTTGTGTTTCTCTCCTCACAGTTAGCCACTTTCTCCAGATGACTATGATTTAGCCGTTCATCTTCTCTCTCAAAGGAGCTACTCTCATATTTCTTTTCCCAGTTCACCACACATTTTTTTCATGTGGTCATCACAGTAGCATTTGGTGGTGGAAGACAGGCAGCATTGGACAGGGCTCTACTTGGCAATGTGAGCCAGAAATACAAGAAGCACATCACTGATTGTTGTGAGCAGTGAAAATTGTTCGGTGACCCATGGAGGAATGACTGACTAAAGGCTCTTATTTTTAGTCCATATAAACACCCAGATTCCATTTCCCTATTCTTCATCCATAAGAAAAGATTCCAAAGTGATGCACCTTTACATAGAATAATAGGGACTGTCCTCATGAATTTATCTCACAGCAACAGGAGCTCTAAATGGTTTTATATTTCATTACACTACTACAGCTGTTGAGCTGGGCAGTGGTAATGTTGAGGGTTATTTTGCCAGCCGTAAACAGATGGCATATTACTGTGCAAAATGCTGCGGTGCTGTGAAGACAGTGGGTGAAATCCCAGACTAGGACGGGAGTTCTGATGTCAGCCTGGATCCTACTTCAACAACTTGTTTCTCATAATGCTAGCAATCATAAAAAAAAAAAAAAGTGTATTAATTGTGTTCTACTGGACAGAAAACATAAAGCCAGGCCTTTGTATCAGTAAAATTGTTGTGCTGTTTTGTTGTGCTAAGAGCTCTGTAGAATACCTTAGCTGGTCTATATGAATTCAGTACAGAAACACGAAATGCTATCCATAAAACAAGATGGGTAACTAATCATTTTGTAAAAATAAACAGGTCAAAGTTTATGTAATTTGGAGACACAGGTTTTTCCAGTGGATTGCAGAAACAGGAAAAAACAGCGAAACCAGGAAAAAAATAGGAGACCCCCCCTCCTCATTGCAGGGAGGTTAGACTAGATGGTCTTGGCAGGCCTCTTCCAACACAAACCATTCTATGGATTAATATATGGGGAACATACTGGTTATATAGCATGGAAGTGACAATGATTAGAGGTGAACAGGGCAAGTGTTTGTTCTAACTTTGCAACAAATGTTTCAATTTCTTCATATCTTTATCTTCTAGCAAATATTGCCACCAACCCTTTCAGATTATGCTGTTATGGTCTGAATTCATCCCTATTACAATAGTTCTCACAGCTATAATTGTACTTACAGGGTGTATTTTACAAGACTGATTGAAATAATAGTACCTGAGCTGTTTAACATTGACATCCATGTAAGAACATATACCTATATCATATGCAGCTATATTTTTCATCTTGATTGTAGGGTAATGATATGTAGTATCAATTTAAGACTGACAGATTAGTAATCAGCACCCATTTTTCTTCCACATATATTTCTTTCTCTAACACAATGAATTAAAATACAAAGTGTTTTCCCTGATTTGCATTTTCACTACTTAGCTTTTATTCATTTTGCCTGTACCTTTCCGGTACAAAAGCATCCTAAAAGCAGTGTGTTTACTACAAGTCATTAGTGAAAAGAAAAATGAGTAAAAAGATATCTTGAATGTTTAACAGATATTGCAAAGAAAAAATTCCTACTAGAAGCAGGAAGATTACTAGAAAAAGAATGAAGGTATGTGGTATGTAATGAGCATGAGAGAAATTATTCTCTTCCTCCACGAAGCTTATGATGCAACGCCCCCAGCCTATAAACAGTTATGTAAATGCTTAATTTGAAGCATATGAGTCACCTTATAGCTTGCAGAGTGTTAAGCAGTTTCCTCATTGCACAAGTATAGCTTAGACCAGAGTGATAACAAGGGTGCTTTCTTCTAAGTTTTCACCAGCAATTTGTTTAGAACCCTTTCCAATGTCTAGCCATTTTATTTATTATTTTCCTAATAAGTTGAAAATAATATTGCCCTACAGATTATACTGAATTCAACTTGACACCCCTTAAATAAATGCATTAATAAATATTCTTTTTTCTTCACACTTCTTCAAGTAGCCTGCCAAAACAAGTAACCTCTTTGAGGAACAGATGAAGATATAGTGAATAAAGAAATGAGCAATCACAAATGTAACTAGCAGTGCTTGTTATCACAGTGACATTTTCTGGTCTCCACCAGAAGGAGGATCCATTGCAATTTTAATTTTATTTTTAGAGAAGAAACAGTATTGATAGAGCTACAGTAAGCAACACATCATACAGCTATAACACTGATGGGTCTCAGAACAAACGAGCTTGGGTACAGAAGCAGTACAGATGATCCAATACAGCGTTTTACAGCTATACTGCTTTCAGGATTGTAGCCATTATATCTGCATATTGGTTTACTGTGTGACACAGCCAGGCCTACTCATTCATTCAGCTGATGCTGGAGAGTCTCTATTGTGGAATCTCTTTAAGTTGCTACACTTGTAGTTTAATTATACAAAACAGAGGACTGGAGGACAAATTTCTCTGAGACCTGGTGGCAGGTACATTAGAACAGAAAGTGTCGGTAAGTATCCCAAAGTCCTACAGAACACAGGTAGCAGAGATGGAATTAGACCTACATGTTGAGGGCAGCAATTCTGGAGAAAAGGTAGTCTCACCCAGAACAAATGGACTTCGCAACATTTTGGAAAATCAAATATCTCTGGATTTACGGCAAGTCAGTGGAGATCCCCAAGCTTACAATGAATACTGAATACTGACAGTCACGAGGGATGTTTCATACTTGGTCAGTAAAGCTGCAATTTCCTGTGGGCTAAAGTTGTCATCTTGGAAGTAGCTTTACTGTCCAACATGACAGGTGTGCACATTTCCTGCATCCTGGGTCTTGAGATGGTCAACAGGGAGGCAGTTTACAAGCTACAGCTTTGAGAAGCTCAAGATGGACTTTCAAGGTCGATGTTTCCAGGCAGAAAGACATATAAGAGTTTCCAAGATCATTGATATGAAGCTTGCTAGTGGAAAAGTCTTGGGATCCCCAGCCCCAAATAGATTACTCTCCTAGTTTTAAAACTGTGAGAGAATACAGGTGGGTCAAGATCCAACAGGGTTGCCAGACTTTTTCCTGCATCACTTAAATTCATATTCTACAAGTCCTGGAAGAGATACCAGCATCTTATCTAACAGACCATCCTTGCTTTTGTGACTATCCTGGGCTAACAGCTCTGAGGTGCTTGTCTATTCAAATTAAATAAACTAGCAGACAGAAAAAAAAATCAATAAAACAAAATAGCAAATCTTTTTTTTATCAGAAATTCTGTCTTCTGGAAATCTCTGCTTTTCATCCCACTGTCTAGGCCACAGAAAATTAATTCTGATGAACCCAGTGTGTCCAGTCCATGAATTATTCATTTACAATCAGTTGATAAATAAAGCTGTAAAAATTCTATGTGAGATATGTTCTTATTCCTTTCTATCCAATCTAACAATTTGCCTTCATAATTTTAAGTAATCTATTGGAGCTTCTCTTGTTCCCACTTAATGAAAGTAGCTAATAGCTTTGCATTTTTTGTCTTAGTGAAAATCTGGGGATTTACAGCTCTTTACACAAACAGGAGCTCATCTGCAATATCTCCTATGTCACCAAGATAAGTTTTTATTCATAAAAGTGACATTTGAGTAACTAATAGTATTTTAATAGAGGTACCTCCAAAATGAATATAAAAGCAGATTTTTTTTCCTTCAAAGTCTTCATTTATGCAGAAAATGTCATGTCAACCTTTTTCTTCTGCCTTTTCAACAAATGCTCTTTTCAGACTTAAATTTCAGTTTCATTCTAATATGCAACATGTGCTAATCATATTAGGAATGATTCATTTTATTCAGAATGACAAACTGCTGCTCTTAGCTAGTTCTTATCTGTAATGCCACTCTTAAATGTACAGCAGAAGAATCTTTCTCAAGGGTGAAGTGGTTGTTCTTAGCCAGTTCTCTCACATTTCTTTTTCAGTGCTTTGCTTCTTTTGTTGACTTTTTAATTTTTCCTGATCACTTCCTAGACAAAGTAATTTCATAATATTTAATGATCTCTTATGTTAGGGGGCTGGCAGCATTCAGTCTTCTTAAATTTACATGTGAAAACAGAGGTGTAAAATGAATCTCCATGTTAACAAGGTTCAGGCTGCCTTTCACCTGACCTGGGGGCTGGAGATTTAGGCCTGCAGGGGAGGTACTGACAATTGCAAGAGGCCTTTAGGATGGAGAGAGGAGGGATGGGATAAGACAGGGTGGATGTGGAAACATGGGCAACAGAAATGTTGGGGGCTTTTGAGGAGAAACAGCAATATCCTCCTCTCTCAGCTCACCCTTTTTCTGGAACATGCTTTTGGTCTGTGGCAGTGTCACTAGGTAGGTGCCAGTAGCCCATCTCTAAAAGGATGTCTTCTCATTAACATCATCCAGCTTTCCATGTGCACACTCCTGAAGAGCTCAGGTCCTAATCTCAGCAGTAATCCTTTTCTGCCTGCCAGCTACTCCCTCCACACAGTATTGACCTAAACATTCAGAATGGAAATAACTTTTACAAAAATTCCTTATTGCAGCGTAAGGAGAAAAAAAATGAGCAGGACACTGAAAAGTTACTAGTGTTGCCATTGAATTAGCTTTTCTCTCACATTCTTCAGGAGAGGTATTAGTTTTAGAGACTGACTCAGAGGAAATAGAAAAGACACAGGACCAACCACCCCTTCTCACCCTATTACCTGCCTTTGACACCAAGAAGTACTGCCTGCCATCACAGTCTTGAAAAAAATCTCCACTTCATCTTTAAGTGACCACCTAGAATAGGAAAAAAATTACCTTTTTCCCTCTGCCTTTTATTATTTTCCTCTGTTTTTTCATGCTTCTTAAATTACCCTATTAATTAACAGTAGAACTTTATCATCACACACCACAAAGTGTTTTAGGACAATAATTTATGTGAAGTAGAATTTAATATACTTGTTATCCAAAATCTAATGCATCTTAAAAAATCCCTAAACATCTCTTTCCAAACTTGTGTTATAGCTGTCTCTGATTACCCTGAAAACTGGAGAAAATAAACAATAAAAAATTGGAGATGAAACACTCAGTTGGATAAGATCAGTTAGCTGCTTCTTATCATACCAATAAATTTACATCTTTTAACTTCCCATGTAAATGTTTTCTTTAAAAAGCACACCGCTGAACTTCTCTCAGAAGGCTTTTTTTTTTCTTTTTGTATTCTTGTGCTAATGAAGCTGATTCCTCCTCCTGTTTTATATGCACATCCTGTTAGAACAGACAAATGGCTTATAGAGGACAGCAATACGACCTTGCTTTTTATTATTGGCATTGCTGTAGTATAAAGTCTGTCAAAATTTTCATCATAAAATTAAGGTTGGGTTCAATGATCCTTGTGGGTCTCTTCCAACTCAGCATATTCTGTGATTCTGTTATTCAGGGACTATGACTCTCTTATCTCGATGTTTGCCCTCATGCTATTGAATTGTACAGGTTCAGGATGCTGAAATAACAGATCTTTGCTCTGATTCATCTTTGCTCAGTATGGACAACTGTTTTCTTTCCCATTTTTTGTGTTTGAAGATCCATGACCCTAAATTATCATTAAAGTGTTTTAAAGTGGTTCCTTTCTCCTCAGTATTCTCACCTCAGATAATCCAAATAACTTAATTTAAGATACATATGGATTTAAACTCCTTTGAGAGTGTACATTATGCATATAGGAAACTGTCTGGATATGTAATCATTCAATACTTAATGCCTAAGGCCATTAATTTTGGACTGTTTTATAAATAATACTCATTTTCATATGTCTGCAATTATGACACATTTTTAAATGAGTGGATGCCATTTAGATGGCAAAGGACTGAAAGCAAACACCGTACTAAGTACTTTTTAAAAATCCATCCTTATTTTACTCTCCAATGGCTTGTAACAACACATGAATTATTACCTCAGTAAAACTCAAAGCCTATAGCTGCGGTGGTATTCTTTAGTCCAGGTGATGGGCTGTGCAGTGCAAGGGTTAACACGCCCTCTTCTTCTTTCACAGACATGGACTAAAATTCTAGCTCCAAGTCACAAGTGCAAATGGGTTTTGCAAACTTACCCTGGTCCCTCGTGGACAAGTGTCCACATTATAAAGCCATCATGCAGCTTGGGATGACTGGCAGCCTCAGCTCTGGTGGGGCAGAGGACCGGTTGAGTGGTAGCACCTGCACCTCTGCAGAGACCTGTGCTGTCAGAGACACCAGCCTGCCACCTGTCTCCTCGCACAGTTTGTATCATAAATATTGCATAATGAATATTTGTCCCTGTTCCTGTAACCAGCAGCTGTCGCACCTTGTATTTCTATTGTCACTCAAACCCTTTTTTCACTCCTTGCTTTGAAACCTGCGAAAACTTTTAAAAGCACAAACAACATCATAGACAATGTTCTGTATTCCCGGGGCTTGAATGGAACAAGGTGAAATTTCCCTTCTACTTTTTTAGAAATGCCACAACTCCCATGCCTCCCAAAAAGCTTAGAAAATTAAAAAACAAACAAACCAACCAAAAAAAACAAAAACAAAAATCACAACAACAAAAAATTACAGCACTGGTGGGCATGCAGCAGGAGGAGGGTGAGTTGTATATATTGTTCAGGAAATTCACAATTATGTTAGTAACAAGGATTGTTATCACACATGCGAACCTCACGCATTTGGCCACAGATAGTGGAGCCCTTAATCTTTCAGAAGTTTTGCTGGCATGATCCTCTGCAGTACAACCATGGAAATTATGACTAAAGGAGAATGAAGATGAACTAGAGAAATGAGGCCCACATGTCTTCTCCAAGAAGATAAATCATTTCAGCCTTTCTGCTGTTCAGATTTTCCAGTACTCAAGAGCATCTCCTTTGAACAAAAATGTGCCAGAAACCTAAATAATTTGATGATTAATTATTCTTGAGAGGGAAGTCATTTTGGGAGAATCACATTTCACAGTGCCCAGGACTGCACCTACTTCAAACACAGATGGGGACATCAGGCTCCGCAGCTTCCTACAGTGCTGCCAGTCTGGCCAGGTCATCTTCCTGTTAAGAGCAACAACCAAGATGAAGCCAGCTCTTGAGCGGGTGTTATTTAGGAGTACGAGAACTACTCCATGTGTTGCAAGAACAGCTACTCTCTGTGGAGGGTAATGAAGATCATAGGTCTTCATCTACCTCAAAAACAGAGTGAGAGAAGGCAAGTTTTTGGGGTTGGGAGCAGTAGGAAGGTGCTGCTGTAGAAGAGAAACTTTCATACAGTACCGGGACATGGAGGGAGGAGCTGTGTGGCCTAGGAGCACGTGGCAGGAAACCTACCTTTGGCCAGAAACATTTTTCCCTGTGGGAATTCTGGTTATAACACAAATCCTTTGCTCCATTTGTATACCCACAGCACGAAAAGCAGGGTATGGCATCAAGATTTCAAGCTTATTCCCTTTTCTAAACTAAATTTCCTTTAAAGTCAGGTAGCACATACGCAGTGCTGGCTGGATTCTTTTTATTCCATTGATGGCACTTGGGCAGCTGCCTTCACTAAGTGTTGTCTATCAATATGCAATTATAGTGAGGTACAATCTAAAAATGCCTGTCTGCCTTTCATGTGGAAAGGAAGCTGATCAATAGCAGTGGATTCCAGCATGTGTATGATCCAAGAGTATAACATACTTGTCATGGAAAAGCAACTGAGTTTCTCTATTTTCATCTTTGTGAAATAGAGGGTTTTGTTCTGATGGTTCTGTTTCAGTGTTTTCTTAAGGAAACAGGACTAACTGACACATGCAAGAAAATAAAAAGACTACATATGTAATAACTACCATGTTAAAGGAGAAAACCTAGTGCTGTTACAAACAGTATACTTTCCCATTTTTATGCAATAAAAATATTTGATGTGTTAGAATTTTTAAATTATATAAACACATATTAATCCATGCAATATATAATTTAATTGTAAACAATTTCTAAGGATATGCTAAGCATTAGTATTTTCTCTGTCTGTTGCAATATCTTCATGATATCAATATCATGAATATCAATATTTAAAGCAGAAACACATTTAAACGATATATATAATTACTCTTTTTCATTCTTTTTTTCACATAGAAAAATCCAGTGTGAATAAACATGAAATACCTTTCTACCATCAGAGGCTTTACTGCAGTAAAATGTAAAGTTGGTGCTGATTTTAAATCCCTGTTTTATTGATAATCAATAGGTTTAGTTTATCAGGGCTCAAATTTTCAGTGGTTCGTAATGGCTTTCCTGGAGAAAATTTGAACAGACAAGTTGTGTCATGTATTTTTGAACCAAATTCAAGTATTTAGATTCACATAATAGGTGTGGTTTATTTCAGTCATATTTATCCTGTTGTGCCACGTTGCTTCATGGAAACATTCAAATGTTTGCCAAACTAGTCTGGGTCTTTTTCAAATGACATTTTCAATCACATGGTCTGATCTGAAGAAACAGAGTAGTTAATGAAAATCTTAGAACTCCTAATGTTTCCAGTATGTGCTGAAGAGAAAGATCACTAGAGGAAGATAAAGTGTTTACTTATTTGTTTTTTGTTATTTGGTATCTCAGTTTCCTTAACACCCACTTAGCAGATGTAGGTGACACTGTGCATGCTACTTCCAAAACCTGTGCTTTTTAAAAAAATCTTCCGTATGCAGCCCATCTCTGCAGAATTTTTCAGACTAACTCCTTGCCCAAATAATTTCCTGCAGTCTACTCAGTCCATGGTAGACTTGCTTATGAAGAAAGAGCAAAGAAAAGAAAAGAGTAATCAGGCTGACCAATGGAAAGTAAAACCAGAGTTTATTATTTAATATATATGTGTGACTCCAAAGCTGAGAATTTGCTGTTTGCAAATTACCTAAAAATGGTAAAACACTTCAGTCCCTCTTTCCAAAGCAGCTGAAGAGCAGCTATTATGAGACATTCCAGTAAAACACATTTTCTAATGCTGTTCATTAAATTCCATGTCAAAAGAAATCAACTGGATGAACAGCTAGGGGCTGAAATAGCACAAGAAGCTGAATTTGAATGTGAACTGAACTGCCAAGTCTGTTTCTTAAGACTATTGATATTTCCATTTAAGTGTGATCTGACAC
>JAYRBT010000001.1:106326777-106352955 GCA_036023395.1 Myiotriccus ornatus
TGAATTTGAATGTGAACTGAACTGCCAAGTCTGTTTCTTAAGACTATTGATATTTCCATTTAAGTGTGATCTGACACAGTAAGTTGTTTGCTAGAGCTCCCAAGACTTAGCCACTTTTGGGGAAAAAAAAAAAGAAAAAAAAAAAGTATGTTATTTATCATTATTTAGAATCCAGAACAATGTCTGCTATTCTTTGTACAGAAAGGGTTGTGCAGTGCACCTGAGATGGAGGATGGGAGAAGGTACTGTGGCTGCAGTTGGTTGCCCTGATTTATGAGCGGGGTTTTTTGACACGGACTAGCACCCACAAGAGACCAAAGCAAACCCACTGTATTCTGTTCAGAAAGAACAGGAAAACCTCTACAGTGAGACATTTGAATGCTTTTGTCTGCTGGAACAACATTCTTCAGGGTAAAAATAAAAAAAGTCAATTATATCTACAGTTTTTCACAGGTAGAGGAAAGTAAAGTGGAAAGGGAGCTATTGCAAGTGTGTTGTTCAAGAAGCTCCTCAGCAAAACAAGTCTAACAACAGCTGTGTTCTAAACAAGAGAGACATCAAAGTCCTGCTTTGAATCTGATGCTGCTTTGCCTCTGGATTCTGTTCGGGAAGGAGGAATATGTAGTGAATGCTGTAATGGCTTGAAACTAGTACAGAAACTATTCCAGCTGTGTCGTTTCTTGAGGCCCAGAGTCACATACAGGTCTTATGGTATTTCTTATCGATAAATATTTTTTCCCAGAGGAACACATATTGAATAATTGTCTTTTTTTTTTTTTTTTCCTTTGGCCTCCTAATGTAAACTCTGAAATGTGGAAAGATAAACAGGAAACCTCTCTGCTTTTCTTGACCCAGAGTAGGACTTCATAAAGCTAAAGACACACAAGGCCTTTCTGGTGGTCAATGACAGCTGAGGGTCGGTGGCATCTCTGAGGTGTTACCTACTGACTCTCTTTCTAGGCACAGGAAGAGACTTTATGGCTCCCTGTGGAGCCCTTATGGGAGTCTTTTATGCAATTGGAACTTTGGGTTGCTAGCCCAAAGGTTATTTTCTTACCATACAGCATTACTAAAATGCAAAAACCACAGCACCATAATCAGAGGCAGTATGGTTGAAAGAGAATCCAGAAAGAAACCACTGAACAATATTAAGCTGTGCACAGAGTGAACAGATTTAAAGCTCTCAAGTCATAAGCCTGTAAGAGCTAAGAAACATGTGAAGTTTGACATTTAGAACCACTTTCTTTTTTTTTTTTTCCTTCTTTTTTTCTCCTTGATTGGAAATATTTTGTTACCTAGGATCTTTTCTTGGAACTTATATCTAAAAGCAGCTAAGCTTTAAAACAGAAATTACTTTTTGATCTCACAGAGAGGACACAATAAAAAAGAGTTTGTAAATGCATTTGTGGGGTTTTTTATAAAGAAAAAAGAAAATACAGGCTTCTAGAATAAAAGTTAAATCAATCTTTTAAAACAAGTGCAGTGGCTTTCCTTTTCTTTAGCAATGCTTGCTTTATGCTTGGGATAGTTGTTTCCCACCCCAGCCTCTACTTCTTTAGAGGAAGGAGTGAAAAATACTTGCTGAACAGCTAATTTATCAGCCTGACATTACCATCCATCAAGAGGAGAGGCCTGCTGTTAGGAAAATCAAGATTATTGGTTCACAGGTTTTGTTACCTCTTGTGAAATGAGGGCAAGTTTAACAATCTATGCACCTGAGAGATGTTCTGGGCATTTCGATCTCCAAGTCCCATACATCACTTCTCTTTCTGCAGTCTGCTGTGATGGTTGCTGTCTTCATTGACTCTCTCTCTGACAGTCCTGCTGCTAAAGAACCTGTTCAAAGCATAAAGGACTTGGGTTTCTTTTTCTCCACAAGCTATGAAGCAATCCAGTAAATATTTTTAATACTCTTAGGTTAATCTTAGAGTATGCCATGTATCTTTGTCAGTATAGCACCTTATAAAGTGTTGCAGACTCCAGTATCTCAGGGCTGATGGCAGGGAGCATGTCAGCAGCAACTTACAGACAGCTCCATGAAGTGTCCTGCTGTTGAACTGTAATTCAGGAGAGGAAAGCCGTGGAAGGCAAAAGGCTTTTCATACAACAGTGAGTAACTATGAGCAGGTGAGTGAGTTTAGCCCTAAGGTGAATGAAGACTATTTTCTTAGTAAAAAGAAAACCCTAATGAGCAAGAATTAAGCCTTTTTTTTTTTTTCCCCTTTCCATTTAAAAAAATATAATCAGAAATTGATGGGATTTTTTTTTTTTAAATTCAATAAATAGTAATATCTACAAATTCAGTAAAAGTTCAAAAGCTACAATCTCTCTCTGATCTGGTTGACATCTTTTCACTGATGTGTTTTTATTGTGAAGGAATGGTTGTGTGTACTCTAAATTTACACAGTTACAACATGAAGGAGTTATTCAAAATGTAATTCAGATTCCCATGTAATTAACATTCAGCTCTGCAGCACAGCAAAATATGGACAGGCCTATTAATGAAGAAATATAGCTGTGTAATCACATTCGGGACTTTGTATGATGCTTGCATGATAATACTTATAGAATGATTATACCCAGCCCTTTCAAACCTACATCTACTGAATTCAAAGCAGAGGGAATTTGCAAATTGCATCTTTACAATTGTATGGATACCAGACCTGATTGCTTGCCAAAGACTTCAAAACCTACCGTTTGATGAAGAGACTGAATTTTACCAGAGATTAGTTCCCAGGTTGCAGTTTTCAAAATTTTTCAGAAAATAGCATTTTGTTTGGCTTTGTTTGGTTTTGTTTTGTTTTAATTTGTCCTGACCTGCTGTATGAAACATGCAGCGACGCAGTTATGTTATGGGAAGAGAGTACAAGATATCAAGATGCAAAAATATGTATGTAAACTGGAGGGTGGCATAGCAGTAAGTGATGTTTTTGTAGGCAAGGAAGGAATCAGGAGGAATCTCTGCAGTTCAGCCTGCTCTGAGAGTACTTACAGATCTTGAGTATATGATCATATGATCACGTGGCTGAAAACTATATGGTACTTCATTTTCCTTTTTTTTTTTTTTTCTTAATCACATTTGCATGAAGGCTTTCAACAACTGTTGAACTGTTTTAGGAGGCAAAACTCTGAAAACGGAGCAGCTTCTGCTTACCTGCCCTCTGGGCTTGGCAGCAACATTGGCAAAGCAAGTGGGTCTTTGTGAGGAATTGGTGCTGATCTGTCACATCTAGGAAGTTAACAGCTTTCTCAACCCTCCGCTTGAAAGACCGATATTTGCCAGTATTTGTTTCTCAAATGTGAACGGAAAGAATAGTATTTAATTCCTGTGTGAGAGATTTTGATTGTGTCAGTCTTGGCCTTTTATAATTTTGAGATGTTAACATTCTAAATAAATGGTACAGGTATTTCATACACATAAGTTTTTTTGTTTTGTTTTTTTTACGTTGCACAGTAAAATAAAATCCCACATTCCAGTGCACTTTACGTTTCCACTCTTTTGGCCCTCAATATTACTAGATGTTGAACATGGCTCTCAAGGAGTTTCTAATTTGTCTTGGAGGATTCTTCTAAAAACAGGTTGCAGAAGATGTCTTATTATTGTCGTTGCTTCCAAGAAAAATGGTTATACTTCACTGAAGAATCTGTCAAATCAAAGGCTAGAAAGGGTGCTATAGTAGTGTATGTTAACTTGTATGACTAATGGTGCAAGTGTAACTTAGATGACATTTCACTAACCACAAAACATTCACTATTTACTAATTACAACTATCAGGTTCTTAACAGGCTGATATTTTTAATTAGAACGTATATACTATGATTTGACTTAGTTTTGTGTTTTTATTTAAATAATGTTTGGAAGTTGGACAGTGCCCTCTGCTGGATTTACGCGCCCAAAGCAGCAGTTTGCGAGGTGCCCCAAATGATGTCAATTAGTGAAAATGAACATAAAGTCAATGTTGCTCTGCAGAAGGGATTTGCTGCTTTCGAGGAAGTACACTTTGTTTTAGTCCCTTCTTGCATTCTGCTCTACGTGGAAGCATACTGTGCAACAAAAATTGGTCTCGTTTTAGATGGCAAAGAGCTTTTGACTTATTTGGATTGAACCCTGCTGTCTAGGGCTGACAGTGAGACTTTATCACAACGAGCAGCAGACAGTGTAGTGCTATATATTCCAATTTTTGCAAAAATAAACTCAGTACAGAGGATATTCATAATAATAACTCAATAAGAGCATATTCATCTTCAGAAATAAGCGTGATGGAGAAATAGGCAGTTGAACTTACTTTTTGTGTCTTTAAGACTTGTATATCTTTATTGCACAAAGTTATACTGAAAAGTCAAAAGTGTAATTTCTCTCTATCCCTTCTTTAAGGTATTTGGATTATTTGTTTTGTTTTTTGTTTGGTTGGTTTTTTGAGGGGGTTGCTAATAAAAATAGAAACACTGTCAGTTTCACTTAATAATTCTAATCTCATGACTTTGCACTTTCCGAGGGTTCATTAAACAAAAACAACAACAAACAAAACCAAAACCAAACAGAAACAAACTCAAGCCAAAGCCCCCAACCCACAAAAAACAAACAAAAAACCACAACAAACAAAAAAACCCTCACCAACAAACAAAACCAAAACAAAGCCATTTACGCAGGATGTAACTTGAATTTATAATATCTCATAGCGAAGAGGATAGAGAGAGATGAATTTCCCTAGTAATTTAATTGAAAACGTTTAGTGAATTTACAACGTGAATTTAAAATCCTTCAAAGATAGACTATAAAACTGTAATAATTCAGCATTTACAGGAAAATTGAAATTAGTAGCATAGAAAGCATTACATATCCATTTAGGAAACTTTTATGGTTTTTAAATCACTTCTCTAGTTTTTCTTAACACAGAAAATACATGGAGGGAAAAGTTGTATAGGGTTAGCTGTGAGTGATTTCTATTAATGGACCGTCAAGCTGTTTTATAAAGTAACTTAAAGATGATGCAAAGCAGCTCTTATGTTTATTATGTGTTGCATGTTTTCTACAAACCTGCAGACTTCTTAAAAGCAGATTGCCCGTGCAGAGCAGCTGCTCTGTGTCAAAATATGCATCCTCCCTGTGCTCACTTCAGAGGTGCACTTCCAGGGAAAAATGCAGTAGTAAAATTCATTCACTCTCATGACGGCAGCTCTGGAGTAGAGATGAAGATGTGCTCCCAAAATACTCTGTCCACTCATAATATTGCCTGCTCTTCAGTCATCCTTTATTTACATATGCCTGCAGCTGTGAACCTCTTTGCTTCACCAAGTGAGCTCCATGCCCTCTGCAAAGAGCTGTGAGCTCTGGAGCGACAGACCTCCTCATTAATGGTCACAGTTGGTCATTAGCTGGTCACTGAATCTTTCTTGATGACCTGCTAATGAACTCCCCACTGGCTTGTTGAGAAGATTGGTCAAGGTAGACAGTACAGGTAATTTATGGCTGAACCCCCGGCAGGCAAACGGCCTCCACTGAGTAACTGCAATCAACTCCGTACTACTAAGGCATTACATTCTTCCTAATTTATTTCTCAGTTGTAACTATTTCATGTTGAAAGGAAGCTTTGGATTCTATGTCGAAAAACGTGTTTGCATATTTTATTTTGGGGGATGAGGAATTTCTTTAAGAATTTAATAAGGAAAACAACCTTAATCTTACAAACTCTTTTTATTTTTTGACATATTTTTGCCCTTCACAGAGCATGTTTTCTTAAAAAAACCACTTCTATGTACATGAATATTCCCCTGTAAAAGGCTCAGAAGCCCTCTCAGCACAAAAATTAGCTCTCAGGTGGTACCTGTTAGATGCAGGAGCCTGGAGAGCTTTGATGGTTCTGCACCTGTGGTGTCTAATCTCTTTGAATCATGGATAAATTGGCCAGAAGCTACAGTCTCTCTGGCTGTGATCTTGCCAGCTCTAAAAAGTTATAAAGTTTCAGCCGGGCCCTGGCTTGGTAGGAAAGCTCTGGAAAAAGCCCAAGAAGTGGCAATGATGCATTAGCAGCACTCTTCTCTCTAAGACTGGTAGATAATGTCATAGGGGTTATCCAATTATCACAGGACCCTGCTTTGGCTTTAGATGCGCAGGTACCTTTGCCCATTTCGAGAGTGAACAGATTCCCCAGTGGCCAAGACATTCACAGTCCTTTCAGGTTTTATATTTTCATTTTCATTAGTTCAAGTATCATAAATTTGATGCAAACAAACAAACAGCTGGTATATGTTTGCAGTGAAATTGCCACAAGAAACTGGGTTTGTATGTCCTGGGCAAGGAAATTTATCATGTTCCATTACAGTTTTTCATGCACTTGACCCACATTAAGTGGTGTCCTGATGCTCATCTCATTTCCTGCAAATGGCTTCAAGATTGTAAAAATCTTTCCCCCAGTGCTTCCAAATGGCACTTTTTGAGCTGTGTAGAGATTAAGGAGTGGAGTTTCCAGGGAGGTGTCCTGACCATTGCTCCCTGGGATGTGGAAATAGGAGCTATGGTTGTCTTTAGAAAGACAGTTTTTGCCCTCTCACTGAAGATACTCATCCTATATTTGGTAACTTGGCTCTAAATTGTATGAGATTATAAAAATTTCTCATTATTCAGAGATCCTATTTCATACTCTTTGATTACAAATGAGATCCTTCTCTCCATTCTGGTTTCAAGTACTGGGATACTCCTGTTTCCTTAGCAGGCACAGCTGACAAAGCATGTGGCTCCAACCAAAACTTTGTGAAATGACTGAAAGCAACTGAGTTCCTAAACAGCTTATGAAAGCAGCACAGATTGTACTTTCTTGATGTTGCCCATCTTGAACACAAACATTTAATTCTGCACCTTTTATGGTGTGGATGTGAGAATTCAAGACAGAGGAGTCAGACGCTTTTGCAGAAAACCATAAATAGTTTCAGATAAATAAGACATGAATTTAATAATTGTTCATCTTGTTATGTAGCATCCTGCATTTGTTTCCATGCTAAAAAGTAATTAAGGTGTCCAAATATTAATGTCATATGTTTGAGAAGGACCAGATCATAACACAAAGCAGTGTATTTTTTAAGGAAATTCATTGAACCCAGTTGGACTTATGGCATCTTAATACAGAATGAAGTAGTGCTAACAATGTTTTATTCTTATTTTTTGTCCAGGAGCTATGGACTGTGAGCTTTAAAATCCTAGAATCAAAAACTGAAAGTGTAAATAAAATATGAATTTGGTCTCAGCAGTAATACAAACTCCATGAAAATACTCTCCGGGGGAGGAGGGGGGGAGGGTGGAAAACACTCCTTAAATCACGCTTCCTTAAATCAGTGTGTAATTATCCATTAAAGGAATGCATATAGCAGTTTAGAAGAGCTGATGCCTGTTAAGACAAATATCTTTACAGCACTGAATGGGAAATCTTTAACTATGTGTCTGTCCTCTCATTTTATCCAATCTTATTGACTCACAAAATGTGTGCAAAGTGCTGTTTGAATTCCTGTATGGGCTCTGGATGATCCCCAAAGCCAAGTGGTGCAAACATAATGTAGGACACAATGAAAATAAACCAAAGTGAAGGCATTTTACATTTTTAGATTTTCACTATAATGATTAAATCAGTAATGCTGTACATATATAGAATTTCTGCTCCTTGCTGCATGTACCTGATGGTTATCCCCATTCTTAATGCAAGACGTGTCCCACAATGTACAGAATGAGTTTACCTGCGCATTTTTTCAAGTGTCAGTGTTTAATACTTTCCTGCTAAGATAGTTTAGTAATGAGCATAAATCTTTCTACTGGATTTCCCTTGGGAATGGTACTCTACAGGAATATAACAGCCTGTCTGCAGAAACCATTGCAAAGCTGAACTAACACAATATGATTGCAGGTCTATTTTACCTAACCTTTATGGAAATGTTTTGTTAACTTAAGATTTAACAAACTTAACTTTTGTTAAGCTAAAACATGGTTAAACTGGCTCCTTTTGGAAAAACATAATCTTTGATTTCCATACCAAGAAGAAAACTTAGTGAAAGAATAAAAATTTTAATCCTGTTCTTATGTATAAATTCATTTTTATTGTATTTATTTTCAGGAAATGTATTGAAGCTAGTGTCAAGACAAGTAGATACTTTTGGAAATTTTCTACTAATATATTTTTTTAATCAATTAAAGCGACTGATTCAAAAATGAAACTTTTTTTTTTTTTAACAGATTTTGAAGTAACGTGTTTTCTTACATTCTTTGTAACAGGTGGTTCTGCTAATCTAACCTGCCGAGCTTTCTTTGGATATAGTGGAGATGTCAGTCCTTTGATCTACTGGATGAAAGGAGAGAAGTTTATTGAAGATTTAGATGATAGTCGAGTCTGGGAGAGTGACATTAGGTAAAAGAAAAAGCTTTTTTTTTTTTTACTCTATATTTTTTTGATACTTAATGTAATACTTTTTATCACAGACTAACTCAGGGGCACTTTGGGCCTGATCCCTTTTTTGCAATATCCATTCTTTAACTTTTTGTCTCCACAAGCAGAGAACAGAAAAATGCACTGCTCAGCCAGACCTGATGTTAGAGAGCTGCAAAAGCAGAATAGCTGCCCAAAAAGTGTTGTAGTGCTGACCAGCAGGAATTTACATGCTGACTTTTTCAAACTGCGTCAGTCTACAATAGCAACCATTAAGACACTTAGTAAGATGAAATAGAGAAAAATAAATACATCAAGAAAAACAGATCAAAAAGGTATTTTCAAACATGGAGCCTTAAAAAAATGCTTAAGTCTGACTTCCCTTTTGGAAAGTTTTGATTTACTTTCTTCATGAAAAAAAACTGATTTTTCAGGGATGTTATCTGGCCTGTGAGAGCCAGGCATCCTGTTATGTTGGTTGCTTATATCTGCTGAAATACTGGTATTTGTGTCTTGTATTTCTACTGCTCCTAGAAGTGCTGTCTCATTGGGAAATTAAGGAAAAAAGTGGATTTGTATTGAGAATTAAATGTTTGACATGGCATACCAACTCCTATCTAATATGAAGCATGTGCTTGTATCTGATGGGATTCTTTTTTCATTTATAATTCTATATGTGTGTATATCACTGAGTTTATCATGAATAAACCCAGAAAAAAAGGGAAATCTAAATATGCATGTCATGGTTTAACCTTAGACAGCAACTAAGCACCACATAGCTGCTCACCCACTCCCCTGTTCTCCCCCTCGGGTGGGGAGAAGAATCAGAATAAAAGTAAAACTTGTGGGTTGAGATAAGAACAGTTCGTAAATTGAGGAAAAAATAAAAGGCTATAATAATATCAATAATATTAATTATAATAATAAATATATGTTATTAATAATAATTGTAATGAAAATGAGAGATAGATTAATGAAACCCAAGAAAGAAAATACAATTGCTTACCACCCACTGATCGATACCCAGCCTGTCCCCAAATAGTGATCCGCGGCTCCTGGTCAACTCCTCCCACTTCATATACTAGGCATGGCTTTCTATGGTATGGAATATCCCTCTTCCCAGTTCAGGTCACCTGTCCTGGCTATGTTCCCTCAAAGCTTTTGTGCATCTGCTCGCTGGCAGAGAGTGATACACTGAAAAGTCCTTGACTTAGGGTAAGCACTGCTCAGCATGAGCTAAAACATTGGTGTGTAATCAACGTTATTCTTATACTGAATCCAAAACACTACACTGTACCAGCAACTGAGAAAAAAAAACTAACTCTATCCCAGAAAACCAGGACACTGCATTACAAAGAAAACTCAGAAATCACGGATGTGTTATCTACAGTGATTGTCTATAGGAGAACAAAAATAGCCTATTTTACTTCACTTCTTACCTGGATATTTACAGTGTCATCAAAAGACGTGAAGTCAGGCTCATTTTCAGCCAAACACTGGACTTCAGTGTAACTAAAATAGCAAAATCAGAAAGACCACCTAGATACTCAAGGTCCTCATTGCCAGGTATAGGCAAAATGGAAGCGCATTTCACCCCTGTGTATTTCAAGGTCAAGACCAATACACTAAATGGCACATGACACTCAGATCAGCTGTATTTTGCATCTAAAGCTTTTCCAAAGCTGGTCTGCCAGTGACTTCGCTTTCTGATGACTAACTAAAAGGTGAAAAGAACCCTGTTACAACTTTCTTGTTTTGTGGAGGGAGGAGCTGGTTCCAACTTCTTATGTCAGGTGGGACATGGGAAAGCAGCCTGGAATAATTTGTTTGCTTTCTTGGGTTCTTAAAACCACTGACAGTCTTGCTAAGAAGGAAAGAAAGTAACGTGAAGACAGGTGGAGTCTTACACATGAAGCCTTTTATTTATCATCTGTATGAACTAGAGGAGGCATCTGGCATACCAGTTCTTTCTACTGTTTTATAATACATAATCAAATCTTATAATGCATTCTGTCTCAGACCATGGCAGGAACACATTGTTTCTGAGTGGCATGTTGAAAAGCCTCAGAAAGAGCACAAATACTGTGTTTGGCCCAGACTCCTACTGTGACTCCAAACCCCAAAACAACAGTTTTCCCTTCTCTCTCTTCTAACATTCCAAGACTTCGTGGCTCAGGGTCTCCGTCAGAGTGTGCAATGATATATTATCAGTGTGCATATCATTCTGCTTAAAGAAGACAGTGAACTGAAGCTCTCATTAACATTTACAAAACCAAACCTCCTCATTAGAAGTGAGGAAGAAAAGAACATGATATAATTTGATTAAGATTGGATCAAACCATAGACAAATTTGAAGACAGAGAGTTTGAAGTTGTAAGCAGCATTATTATGTCATGATTATCCAGTGCTCCACTATGATACAAGCAGAATAGCAGTGATGGCTGTTTTTTGTTGTTTTGTTTTGTTTTGTTTTGTTTTCTTCTTTTTTTTTCCTCAGGGTTCTCAAGGAACATCTCGGGGAGCAGGAGGTTTCCATCTCATTGATTCTTGACTCTGTTGAAGAGGCAGACCTGGGGAATTATTCATGCTACGTCGAGAACGGCAACGGGCGCCGGCATGCCAGCATTCTTCTACACAAAAGGGGTAAATATGCAGCTTTCCTCCATGAAAGGGTAAAATGTAAGGCAGATCAGTTTGTAGAGCTTCTTTTTGATGCAAGCATGAATTTTGGCTTCCTAAGAACTAATAGTCAATTATTATTTTCCCCCAGGAATTTGTACAACTTGAAAAATAAACCAGAAAGGGTGTTGTTAATTATGGCTGCCACTGGAAAAAAATACAGCAACACCTTTTAAATATATCTCTATTAAAGACGCATTTAAAAATTCCTTAGTTTTGAACTTAATAAAGGATCAGTAGAGAAAAATAGTAGGAAACAACAGCTAATAGAACTGTAACAATTTTCTATAAGAAATAATATTTAATATTTGAAAAAAAAACCAACAAAAATACATTCCACTTCTATCAGAAATGCCACCTAAACCTCTTGCCAAGAGAGTTCCTTCATTGCCTAACTGTGGACATTTTCCTTCTAACACTTTTGTTTAACATCAACATTTCTGAAGTAAAACATCATGACAGAAGCTGCTAAGGACCTTCCTGTTTCTCCTCACCACTCACATGCCCTGATTCCACCCTGTCTAATAGCCACAGCCATCTCCCACAGAGATGATTACAGAGAGATGGAGAAACTCTTGCAAATCAAGGCTCCCAGACCCATTTTGTCCACTTTACCTCTCAGAGGGTTCTCCCCATGCCTGGGATTGACACTCCCCACCCTCAAGCCGCATCCCGCTGGCCTGAGAGAGCAAAGAATGAGCAGGAGCAGTGTGAGCACTTTGCTGTCATTACTGTGCTTTTTTTAGACAGTTTGTAAAGGTGAGCAAACCAGGTTCTTACTGTGGTGCTGAAGCACTTTTGGCATCTCAATTTATATCAGAGCAGTAAATTTACTTTCGTAGCATGCAAAGTCTGTTTAGAAGGAAACCATAAATCAAGCTAGTGTGACCAAATTATTTAAACATATTATGTATCTCCAATTAATTGAACTAATTTGTAGACATTTTTCTGAACTCATCATTGCTTCTTAAAAGATGCAGATGTGAATAATCAGATGTTCAAATAGCCTGGCATTTGTCACATTTTCTCGAATTCACTGAGATAAGAAATTATCATGTTAAGTAATTGAACCTCAACAGTATACCAGTTAGTAGTCATATACTCCTAGTTCAGAGACATCTGAACCCAGAGCAAGATCTTAACCCAAAACACCCCTGAAATCCAATGGCTTGTCCTTAATAATTAAATTAGTCGATGAAACACTGAAAATAAAGAATTTTTAAGGCTTAAATTACTTTAAAACCAATACTTAATGAACTGACATAATGGGTCCTTGTTTTCTCTTCCATACAAGCAGTAGTTCCAACACTGACAAGACATACTTCTCTGTTCTGTGACCACCAGATTTTTAATCTAACAGTGTAAACATGAATTTTGAAAGAGTCTGCTTTCCTTGCTTCCTTTCTTGGAGAACTCAGTAAGTCAAACACACCACAGTATGTGGCCTCATGATGACATACTTAGAGGAAATAATCTCAATATTTAATGGCCCTTATGAATAGTAAGATGATAAAAACAGCAAAAAACCTCCCCAAAATATTTTTTTTCTCCTTTAAGTAAAGCTGATTCTGAAAGTGATTTAGAAGCGCAGTCTGCTGTGCCCTCAAAAAACAAAAGGTACCTGATACAAGCCTTCTACACACTTTGCATGTTGACAACTGTTTCGGTGAAATGATAAATTAAGCATGACAGATAAAAATTTGAGCTAGTCTCTCAGGTCTCCTAGGAAGAGGAGCTTTGCACTGCTTGCTTAGTCTTCTGTATATCACCATGACAACCTTTCGGTTTAGGTTTCCTTGTTTAGATCCACATTTAGTCTCTTCTAGGAATGAGTTAGCTGTTTATTAATTTCTGATTATTTGGCTGACTTAGAACAATTGGGAACTAACAATTAGGAAAATTTGCTTCCTGAACACTGAGACCTTTGCAGAGGTATTAGTTTTAGCTGGTTTTCTAGTTAGTGATCTTTTTTTTCCAGCAGTATAAGTCAACAAAGGTGCTGAATCTGGAATGTTCACGGCATACCTGAAAAAGAAATTATAATCCTTCTTAAACTTCCTCTGTGAAACATTATCACCAGGATCAGAAGGCACAGAAAAGCAGAAAGCTTTTTTTGCTACTAAACAAAGAGCGTTCCTGGGAAAAGAGGTATTTAGGGCTAAACGCTGCAGTGGGGATTCAGGTACAAAGTTTAAGCCTTTCAAACACCGCTGCTTCAACCTGGTCAGTAATGTCTCTGCAGACTTAAAAGTCCAGGGGGAGATTTTAGAAGTACCTACAATTAACAGCCCCTGAAAGGGCAAGAAGTCCAGAGTCTAACTCACTAGGAAAAACCTGGATGCATCCTCCTTAATCTTCCCACTGGTCGGCCCAGCAGGAGTACACACTCAACTCACAGAAACCACAAGCAGGATCCATCAGATGATGGTCCCTATCACAAACCAGTGCTTGGCATATTCAGACGGGCAGAGGGGGCCTCCTCTGTCCTTTCCCTGACAGGGCACTGGAATGGAAAGCCAGAGCCTCTCCTTTCCTGAAATGAATTAATTTCAGGAAGGGGACAGAACATAGTGCCCCCAGCTCCAACACCACTGTTGCAGGAGAAGTGAATTTCGTTTCAGCATCTGGCACCGGGAGAAGGCTGGGACGCCTGGTACCTCCCTCTAGTGTGGACACCGGTGCTCTGCATCTCGGGGAGCTGAGCCCTTATTTCCTCCTGAGCTTCTTTTGCTTTCTGACACAAGTAGAGAAAACCTATGATCTATGTTTTTCTGCTGCCAGCTAACCATTTACAGACTCCTAAATTTCCTCAGATGCTGTGCATAGGGAGCATTTAACCCAAAGCTAAAGGTAATAGAACATTTCAGGTGTGACAATGACAATCCTGTTTCCTTTTCTTATTCATTCCTACAAAATTTGTCCAAAAGATAATGAGAAAAAGAGAGGGATCAGAACTCAAGGGATTTAAGTCTCATTCCTTTCCTCCAGCTTTTGACCAAATCCTTGTTACCTTTACAATAATCAAGTTATTTTCTCTTTTGTCCAAGAAAAAAAAAAATCTAATTGTTATAATCTAAGACTGATTTTGTTACTTACTGGTGATAGCTACCATCGATCATCTGTAGCAGTTACAGGCTAATCTTCATCCAGGTAGGGGAACCTTCTAGAAATTAATTTTTAGAGTGATATTGACGGCAGCTAAACACAACTTTATTAATGACAGACCACATATTGAAGATGACATGAGGTTCATAACACACTATAAATCTATTTTTTCCGTATTTTTTTTAATTAAAGAAGAAAAGCCCATAGTCTATCAATGTAGTAGATAAAAATGTAGTGCATAAGGAAAAAGAATGTTCTTCTACAATTTTAGGTATTGGCAAGTATGTCTTTCATGCTGGATCAATGTCTTCGTAGTCTCATTTAATCATAGAGTGTGTTGTAAATAAAACATATTATCTAATTATGTGATTATTTTTGTGGAAATTCCTCTCTGCATGTCTGCGAGTAGAACTCTAAAGAAAAAATAACCTCAAATATTATTTTGGCATTATTCTTTAAATGGTATTGATATTATTTTAAAAGCTTAATAGTATACCTGTATTTTTCCTGGGATAGACACCAGAACTAAGAGCAGGTAACATACTTTTATGTATTTTTTCAAAGAATCTACTACCATTTCTTTCCATTTTCACAGTATTATCTGATTTCCTATCCTGAACTTCTTTTATGTTTCTGACTTGTTTTCCTCTGTCATGGGTGTTCTCAATGGGCATATATGAATTTTGCTGACTGTGAGTTCATGAGGAATAGTTAAAATCAGGGTTTGTTCCTATCAGGACAAAAACCCCCATGTTCTCACTGATATATATATTTATTGTTTAGAGAAAGAGATTTAATCTGTTTGAAATTGCCCATGAGAATAAACATTTGAAAAACATAAAAGGTAATATTTCCTAGATGGAATGCATATTGAGGAAACCTACAAGTAGGTAGGCATACTTTAAACTCATCATTTATTAGCGCATAAACATCATATTAATATTTCCTGTACAATGTAATGGCAAATTCTGAATAGAAAGTAATTCTGAATTCTCTTCATATGGTTATTAATGATACTGAATTACTGAGCACCTTAAATTACAGTGTCATTCACATAATAGTGTAAAGCTGGTTTATTAGTTAAAGACTTGAATGTGTTGTTTGATCTCGCAAGCATTTTGAGTCACTAGGACATGATTTCACACAGTGATGAGTGACAATTAAGACAAAAGAGAAAAGAAACTGGTTCTTTTCTAACCTCTGCAAAGAAACTGCAGTTGTTATTTCTCCCTCTACCACAAAGCTTCACAATGCTTCCGAAATTTCTGAATGGAAAGTCAACATGTGAAATATAAGAGAAATGGGTTTTATATTTCAGCTTCTGTTACTTGGTCCTAATTATTTGACCATTGCAGTAAATCTCAATGGAAGCAAAACTGTTGCAGAGCTCTGATCCACTTGGTTAGTTAAGACCTTACACGTGTATATCTTTCAGTGTATAAAGCATTCGGTTTTCATTCTGCACTGAAGGAAAAGCTTTTCTGAGATCCTCAATGGCTTTTAGAATTGGAATTGAAATTGGATTGGATTTGATGGAAATTGATTTTTCATCCACCTATGTCCAATGAAGAAGTCTTCAAGTTGTCACTGTGCTCAGCAGTGCAAAGGTTTGTTCACCCAAGAGGTTCATGACATGGGGCCAAATATCAGCTCCCTTCTGTCCCAAACCTAACCAGAAGTGACTGCTCTTTTTACACTCAATCTCATCTATAATCAGCAAGGAGTAGAATACGAGAGACTTCTTCCTGACAGAAACTCTTCATAAGATCATTCTCTTAATCAGTGAGGTTTTTCTCATCCCTTAGAAAATTGTACTAAGGCAACTCCAGTGAAAAGGTTAGTAATTTTACTCAGCATGTTCCTAAATCTAACTTTCCTCTGACGAATCTTGCTTCTGAAAGTCTGTCAAACAAGTTGGTTTGTTTAACAAATTCCTTTTTAAAACAACTTCTGTACCACTTTTATCGTAGTTCTTCTCTTTATGTAACATCTAAGTGCAATTCTAACCTTGATTGGCAAGGACGAAAATATTTTAAAATAAAATGTCACAAATTGTTCCCATAACCCATGCAGAGCTAAATTATTCATTAATGCTATCCTCAGAAAAAAATGTAAACAGTATGTTTTATGATCTTACATCCTTGGAACTCGGTAGTCAATTTTTTCCCCACATTTTTAGCACCTCCAAGTGCTTTTTACATTAATTTCTTTCCAAAGATCTAAAAAAAGTAATTGTGTGGGCTGTCTGATATCTGTAGTGCAATAAGCAAATAGAAGCTCTTCTAATCAGGAAGGTTTTAAGTCATACACAATTCATTAATTTTGGGAAGCTAACTAGAGATTATTGCAGTTCCACAACATTACACTTTTTTCCTTCAACCTATGTTACAAACTGCTTTTAAAATGCAGTGTTAAGTATTTAACTGTAGTAAACTTCATTTTACTTTCAACTATATCTTTCCCAAACTTGTCCTCTTTCGAGCTAACATACTGATGGAGATAGTGTAATTATTCTCCTTCTGGGAACAGGTTTGCTGCACTTCTCAGAAGAAATAAAAATTTCATCAAGTAAGAATATACTTCTATTATAACAATTTACTATCTCTCTTCTAATAACACTGGAAAACCAACAGCAGCAAGGCTCAGATATCCTGCCTGCCATACTAATTAAGAGATTAACAAGACCCCTGTCTTGCATTTGCACTCATGCATGCATATTATATGCACATGTACATATAATCCCAAACCTGACCAACTCTTTTTCATACACAAATCAGGAATATATATTATTTATTGATATAAAAAAAAATAAAACAAGATAACTAGGTCTCAATAGCTGTAATAAAAAAATGAAACTACTGCATTCAAAACCATATTGAAAACCTCAACTAAATTTAGCTATCTTCAGTGAACTCTGCAGACATCTACAGGCACACATAGCCTATACTGGCAGAAGGCATATACTTTGTACTAAGAAATTATTTCATAATCAAGCTAATGAATAGCCCAAGTCTGTTCCTACTGTTATCAGAAATATTAATGTCCTACAATATCCATCAGTAATTATTCACAACAGTACCCATAAGGCCATTAAGGTACCTTAAGCACAAACAGATTTTGTTTGGCAATTTGAAACAAACAACAAAAATCCTAAAAAGTAGTGACTAGATTTTATATATATGCTGTATGCATATTGGATATTCATACACTGTATAAAGCTGTGTTTTCATATGCTCAGCTTCGGGAAGGTCATTTGTTTTACAGCAATGCCATAACGAATACTGTACTAAACAAGAGGGGGAGAGGGGAAGGGGGGAAGGAAAAAAAGGACATACTTCTCTGTTCTAAAGCTGTGAGTATTTTTTTCTTTGTTTCTAACCTAAACTCTGCCTACTCTTTACTGCTGATGTCTCAAATGACACTCAGTCGAGAATTCCTGGTTAGCAACCTTTTGTTCTTTAGAAGCAACACACCCATTCATAACCAAAGTTATATGTAACAACATATCAGTCCCTGCTCCCCTTCCAAATTATGTTCATTATCTCTACATTTCCTTTAATAGCTGAAGTCTGTGAAAGTTACCTAAACAAACTGAAAACTGACTCTAATCAAACCATATCTCTTTGTGGGTTAAATCATCAAAGACAAGCAGAGAATGGAAATCAGTTTAGGCCACAAAGTTGCAAAGATTTGTTTATGTGCTAACCTGAAACTCTGTTAATAGTCCTGTTGACTTCAGAGAGATTACTTATAGTCCATGAAGCTGAGCAATCTGGGTAAGTGATTGCAAACTTGAAACCTTAGATAGACTGTAATTGGATTTTGAAAAAGACTCAAAAACTGAATACACAGCTATAAATCACATGTCCTTGAAGAGTTATATATCACACACACACAAAAAAAGAATGTTTGAAATATAATTATTTTTCTTAGTAGCTCAGCTGTATGAGGACTAATTAATGAATAAAATTAATTTCAAATTATCACATATCATTTAATGTAAAGTCCCTGAAGCATGTTGTATAAGTCAAAAGATATGAATCTTTGACAGAACACTTTTATTTACTTTCTTGTTACAACTCCAGTTACAATAAGTGAATTGTCTGCATGACCCAGTGAAAGGAAGTTTATCAAATATTAGAGCCAGGTGAAGAGCAAAGATATATATTACAAACGTGCCCAATAATTAGAAAAGAAAAATATAGAATGAGTGCATTTATTTATTACCAGCCATATCATGCTAGATATTTGGAGAGAACACATACTTTGTTTTAATTAGCTGTCTTTTTCACTGGGTTCCTTGGCCAAAGCCTCCTGATAAGGGTAAATAATGTAGCCATTGGTCAAAATGCTTGTAACAAATCTTGTTTTAAATTGAAGCTATTTATTCAGTAAACAATCTACTACTACTGCAGTAATCAATGTGTTTTCCCTTGGAGTAGAACTGCTCCTGTGCTACTGGAGGACTATTGTTAATTGCCTGTAACTAAATGATTGCTGTGCTTCTGGATGTAACTTTCTGGCAACTCGTTTTTTGTGTTTAACAGAATGCCTGTCCCCCTAAGGGCTAGCCAAGTAATTTTCCTCTACTATTTTCTACATTCAGTCTCACCTCCTTAAGGAGGGCTAGATCTGTAATTTGAGCAACACAACACAGAGGCTAAAGAGATTTCAAAAGGTTTGCATATTTTGTCTCTCCCTTCTGATGTGGAATTGTGCTGAAATTGAATCTTTTTAGTATGTAGCCACTACAGCAAACTTGAATTTCAGCACGAAAAACAAATCACGCTTCAAAGGGAGTATAATGTCTGCTGCAGCAACTGTATGCTCAAATCACAATGAAAAAGCAGACTAAGGCAGCAGAAAAAAATGTTATAGTGAAGGTAACCATACACTCTAACCTTGCTGCTACACTTAACTCTGCTTTAAGTCACTACATCACTGCTGAAACTGTTGACATACACATCACCAACACCATTGGCATTCACAAAGCACCTTTCAGGAATATCCTCTCCTAGGAAAGAGCTAGAGCACCTTCCCCAGTTCACATTGGTAAAACCGAGGCAAAGAAATGTGAAATAGCTTCAGTCACCTGAGGGGCCGACAGAAAAGGCAGGACTGAGCCTTCTGCTTCTCACACCTTGAGTTCAGCTCATCAGGGGGTAACACTGTTCCCAAAATCCCTGGGGCAGCTTAGAGCCAGCAAGTGGCCCCTGAGGGCGCAGTTTAGCATCCTGCAGAAACACAAACTCAGGGCCTGAAAACAGTCAACTTAGCGTGACACTGTGCTCAGGCCAACCCATTCTGCCTTCCACAGTGCTGCAGAGATGTAGCTGTCCCACTTCCAGCACTCTGGGGGTTGGCTCAGGCATCTGCAGGGCTGGGTGTAAGGATGCAGGAATCTGCTGGGTTAACCACTGTCCTCTGCCTCCAAACCCTGACAAGCAGCACCCAAGACAGGGGACGAACATGTGCTGAAAGATGTCATCCAGCATGAAAGAAAAAAATAGCTTGCTATGGTAGATCAATAGACCATGAAACCTACTTTGCAGACAAATCTGTTTAAGAAAGAACCACCTTATCCTTGTACTCAGAAGCAGTCACAGTTGTCTCAGCAGCAACACATGAAAAAATAATTGCTAGTACATTTCAGGCTGAGTTAGAGAATTTTGTTGTTTGCTTTGATTGCCTAATTAAGGACAACTTCATGTGGCTTCACATAAATTTTACTGAAAGAAAAATATAGGCATAATCTTCTTTTATGGGGGAAGAGATAACTAAGAGGACTGATGGCAAAAGTGATGCAGTGCATTAGTCTGATTTCATGCACAGTGACAGACAGCAGATGACTGTTGGCAGTTTGTTTTTTTTTTCATTTAATCTCAAAATCATTAGTTTAGGAAAAACTTCCATTTTCCAGTTGTAAAGTTTTTCTTTGCCTTTAATGAGTCATAACAGCAGGCACATAAATAGAGTATTTTGTGCCTAGCAACCTGAAATATTAAGGCCTTTTTTCTAGTTACTGTTGAACAGCTGCATCACCTGTAGTACAAAATGATAAACAGAGTATAGTAAGTCAGTGCAGAGTAATTTCCATTTCCATTTATATTCTAAAATATTGTATTACTTGTCTATGCAAACAATTTTTTGTGAGTGTTTTTAATAACATTCCCCTCTCTGGAGCAGAAAAGTATTGGAAGTCTGAAATAACCATGTCAGTCTTAAAAATATCTAACACTGTGTTTCCAGCACAGTTTTGGAGAGAATGACATGGAATATAAATGCCTTTTTATTTTATTTTATTATACTTTTAGTGTCTTCTAGAGAGTAATGAAATCTCCTTACAGTTGCCTCAAAATAATGAAAAAAAAACTGTGTGATTCTCAGTACATGCTGTCAAAATAAATGGAATTGTCACTTTTTCCTCTAACCTTTTATTTATCATATTTGTACAACCACACACACATAAAAAAAAAAAAATGTTAGTTCTGGGCTATCCTACTTCACTCAGACAGAAACTGCCCACTGGAAGAGGATACTGTGAAAATAACACAGAACTGATCTTGCTCAGGGCAGATTTTCTGTATCTTAGATTTCCAAGATATGTTTTTTTTTAATTCCTCAAAACTGGGTGATTTGGAAAACTATGGAAAGTCTTAACATTTTTCCACCTATTGCTCATTTCAAATTAAAAACTTGTTCATAACTCTCCTTCTTCTCCCACCCTCCTTTTTTTAACATTGCCAATTTTCAGCCAATGAGCAAATGAAAAGTATCAGCAAGGTGGAAAACACGAAGCTCTGTGAGCTTCCTTGAGTGTGCAACACTTAAAACCAGGGCAGATGGAAGTCCATGATGCCATATTACTTCTGCCTTGATAAGTGGCTCCATTAGGGGTGGTAGACAAGTTTTTGACCACGTTTGACCAGAGTCCCCGACCTCAGGAATGGAGCTACATGGTGGTGACCTCAATCCATCATGTGAGCCGACTGCAGCAAAGACACCAGTGGGTTAGGCTGAATGGGAATGTCAGAACAGACAAATCGGGATGGTTTGCTGTGACTAGACATAAGCTAAGCCCACTGGGGGAAAGGTGAGAATAAGGATGAACTGCAGATCTCTGGGAAACTGTATTAAAGATATGAACATACAACTGGGATGTGGAGCCGTAGGGTTCCTTGGATAATTTGTCTTCACATCTCTCATGTTTTTAAAGTTTTAATTTTGTTATATTTATTCAGGAAAAAATAGTCAAAGCCTTAATGTGGTAGTGTCCAGTAGACTTAAAATTCATCATATTTCTATGTGGAATAAGGGAAAAGCTGTTTTTGCATTATAGTCCCCAAAAAGGAAACATTCACCTCTGCTTCCATTGTAAGTCAAATGTCAACATTTATCTGCGTAAAGCAAACTGTGATCTATCTACAGAAAAAGGAAGAGTTATCAAACGTATCATGTATATGCACATATTTGTACACACACACACATGCCCAGCAATTTTTCTTTTTTAAATGAGCAATTCATATGGTGTGTCAGAGAAAAAACAGTTTATTGAAGAAAAGCCAAAAAAAACCCACATTATTATGTATTTCTTTAAGAGCCCTATAATGAAATAAATTCATAAATGACCTAACATTCATTATTTTATTTTAACGTTTAACAGAAGTGCGAGGTCTGCTGCTAATCTTTCTGTGGTTTGGAATGTGGTTGTTACTGCGTTTTGTAATTCTTTGCAGAGCTGATGTACACAGTTGAGCTTGCTGGTGGGCTTGGTGCTATTCTGCTGCTGCTTGTTTGTTTAGTGACTATCTACAAGTGTTACAAGATAGAGATTATGCTCTTCTACAGGAATCATTTTGGAGCTGAAGAACTAGATGGAGGTAAGGCAGCTTCTTAGTATATTTTCTACTTACTAAGAATTCCTGTCTTTTATTTCTCTCCACGAAGGCCCAGATTTCATTTCAGTTCAAGATGTGGTAACAACTGCAATTTTTATTTCTCACTGCGTTAGGCACCGACTGGAATACATTTTCCTCATACAGCACATAAGCTCAGAGAGTGCTGAGCTGTATATGCTGCTCTCTGGAGCTCCAGAAGACATCCATGTCTTTTCAATTCTTATTTCCAACACTGAATATCAACTACCAACATTGATGCATTAAAGATTTTCACTTTCTGTCTGTACTGAAAGCCAGCTTCACTTCTGCATGAGCTAGGGAGTGTCCTCCCTAATTGTATTCAACAAATAGGTAGAGGTTGAGGTGAATCTCAATTTTCTGCTTGTTTAAACTGATCAGTTTCAATAAACTGTACTGAGTGTTTGGGAATGTACCCAGCAGTTCATGTTCTTGAGTTCATTTACTTAATCACTGAAAGAGCTGCTAATGGTCATTAAAGTTGTTCTGTGATTCAAGGACACCCAGACTAAACAAAAGTAATCCACAATGTACGCACCAGCTCTGTCAAACATATACATGCATTTTCTTTTCTTTTCTTCCCTCTTTAAGCACTGAAGAAAAAGGTCTTGTTTACCTCTAGCCTTATTAATCAAAATTCCTGTTGAACAGTGAACAGCTAACTGGGTTGAGCTGGAGGCTCTGATTAATTAGATTTGGTTTCTCAGGTCAGAGTTCCTGATGTTTTGTGATACCACTATGTCTTTGGTGACAGGACCTTCTTTTCTACAGAAATACTAATCAAAGTTATTGTACAGTTCCAGGTAACAGCTTGTAGGCAGAAGCCACTGCGAAATATAAAAAAAAATACGTTCTGATAAACAAGTGATGGCCAAATCTGTCACTGATATGGGAGAAGAGCAGCAGCAGAATTACAAGTCCTTATATAAGAGAAAGAATTCCATAATAAACTCACTAGGGAATGACCCATTTCTGCCTTTCACCTAAAAATGCACAAGCATTCAAAATAGAAAATTCTCAGAACAACAAACCCAAGAACATTAGAACATTTTGTAACCTTCTACAGGATTTACAAAAAGATGCATTAGTATAGCAGCTCAGTGGGGAAAAAAAAGTCAGGTTATTCTATTTATTTTACAAAGAAGGAAACTGAGGCTCAGAGGGAGTGTGAGTCATGGAGGATTTCGACAGACACCTTTTTTTTTTTTCTTTTTTTTTCTTTTTTTTGGGGGGGGGAAGCTGAGATCCACTTCTCTCTACAAACTACAAACCAGCTGTCAGTTTAAATGGACGTGCTTACTTGCATAAATTATGTGAATTTAATAATAGTCATATGCAGAAATAGACACTTAAAATAATAATAGATTAAATAGATGTAATTTAATGTTTTCTCTCTCAGTATCAGTAATTCTTACTTTTATAGCTGTCATTTATCATTATCTCAAATCATTCCAATTCATTTGCAAACGAACTCTGCCAGGTGTTATACTCTTGCCTCTGTCTTGTCCCATCCCAAACATTGGCCACCTGGGAACAACAATACTTAAATCACATATTTTACACATTAATTAAAAAAAAAAAAAAAAAAGTGACCTCCAAAGGATACTGTTCTGTGATTCAAAAGAAGGAAAACCAATATCCCTTCAGTTTATCCTTCTGAGCAAAGGTCACTATTACAGAAGGTCAAGCATGGATTCTCCTTAGAAGATCAGTGCAAACACTGATAGACTGGATGCTAAACCATTGCAATATAAGAAGAAAAATACTATTTACAGATTGCTAATGAAAACATGCAGCTTTTACTGTGTTCAATATACTAGCTACACAGATAAAACCCATTGTGCCAATGAAGTGACTGCAGCTGCACGTTTTACTCTGTCTCTTCCACTTACAGTCGTGCAAAAGAAAGAAGACAGAGAGAAAATGTCCCAAAGAAACCATGGCTTGGGTGGAAATAAATTGTATATGTACACTGAGATCTTTTCCTTTGGCTTAGTTTGTTACTGACAGACACAAAATGCTGAAATCTAAAATCTTATTCTAACCACATCTCCTGCAGTGCAGCAGCAGAGCGCCCACATGCTATTCATAATTTCCACCATGTTCTGTCATACTTCAGGACAGCCTGTAGATAAGGAAACATCAAAATATCACACTCATTTTTTACGTGCACTGTATTGTACCCAGAGAGGATTTGAAATACTTTAAAGGTGAGATCCAATTAAAATTTTCAATTGAAAATCTCTTTTAAAATTCAGTGCTTCATTTCTTTCCTGATCAGAGAACAAGCCCTTCAGGATGTCAAATCTCATCGCATTTTCTCTTTCCTTTCCAAACCTTAGACACATAGATTTTCTCAGGCTAACTAACACGCATTTTTGTGGGAGGCATGGGTAAATTGTGAGAAGTATTTGAAAACAAAGTGTTTAACCCTTACAGCTAATTCAGCTGAAATTATTTCTTTCTGTAGGGGTACTGCAGATTAAGAAATTGGTCACAGATGTTGATTTGTCATTTCTCTAACTTACAGCTTTTTATTCCCCCCTTTTATTTTTCTCATCCTAGGGACTAGACTTTCCTGCTTTTTTTTTCTCTCCTGCAAACACTGCAGCTCTGTCCTGAGAAATGGAATTAGGGCCCCCTTTTCAGTTTTCATGGTTAATTCCCTGCCATTCCTACTAGTTTGGAATATAATAATTTTATCACTTCTGCTCCCACTCCATGCCTGTGCTTCCAACAACATGGGAACTGGCTCCACACTAGGCTGGTTTAGTTGGGGCACCTCACTGTGAGTCTGACAGTTCCCCCCAGTAGCTGGAGCACAGGGTCAAGAGAAACATTCTGACCCCTGGCAAAACAGCAGGTGTTTAGCACGACCTTGCATCTCAGAGCTATAACTCACCACTACCTTTTTGGTGGTTAGAAACTCCAAAATCTGTTTAAAAGGAAAGATTCAGTTCAATATCTCTCCGCAAAGATGGTATCTTGAAGTGCTATGCAAACAAAGAAATGTCCAGTGCTATTCTGAAAACAACAAAATTTTCACAGATAGATACTTCACTGGAAACTTCAGAGGGCTAATCATTGTCAAATGTCAGGCAACTTTTTTAGTTTCACAGTTTTAAACTTAAAAGCTTGTTTTAAAAAGCCTTGTCCATAAAGAACACTTTAGGGACTAACACATTATTAGTGAAAGCCACTTTTAGAAGTGATGATTTCTTCTATTTTGCTGTACATTGAGATCCAACAAAAGGGATTTTTATACCATGTTCATTCTCTGTGGAGCATTTTAGCACTTGCTTTTTATGTATTATCTTCCAAGGACCTTCTCTTGTTGTTGTTCCAATTTTTTAAATGACTTTATGAAAAAAGTATAGTACTTTAACTAAGAGTGAAAATGCAAATAACTATTGTAAATAGTACCTGCTATCAACACATGCCCTGACTTCTTTCCACCTTGCACTCTGTGACCTCAAAAGTCTATTTTTATCAGAAGAGGTATTACCACTGTATGGGAATCTGGTCTTTGTCTACATATGAGCTGACTTCTTGGCACCCAAAAATCAATGGAAACTTTTCCATGGTTTCACCTGGGACAACTTTCTCGTTTGTTACACTGTTCCTGCTCACTAGGTCATGCAAGGAACAGTCCCCAGCCATCACAGCAGACAGAGCGACGGTGGAGGGGGGATTCAGAGCACTTCTCTAAGTAGAGCCAGTTTTGATACTGCCTTAGAGTGGACAGGAGGCTCAAAGTGACCAAAACAGATATCTTCAGTTTTTTTCTTGCCATTCCAAGACCTGTCAGGTTCCAGGGTATATGCAGATGCCAGTTTTAAGGTATGTTATAAGGATAAATCCAGAAGTCTCCAGATGACAGGCTAAAAACCATTGGACATGATTAGATAGGCAAAATTACTCAAAATCATGAACTTCTACATGTGTTTACATTCCAAATTCCAGTTTCAGAGGAAAGAGCATATGGTATAATTATGTCCCAGTTTAAATGAGACAAGAGTCCTTTGCTGAGGATGAGTTATGAGAAAAAGACCCAAACTCCTTCCTCTAAG
>JAYRBT010000001.1:106353055-106369957 GCA_036023395.1 Myiotriccus ornatus
TCTTTTGTCTTGCTAAATACTCTGATGGCCAGGGGGAAGGGAGAAAATTCTGTAGCTGTCTAGCTAAAACCACGACAAGTTATCAGTAGAAAGTACAGGCATCTTCACCCACCATTACCTGGGTTCATTAGTAACCATTTAAATTGGTAGAAGTTTTTGTATGAAGGAATTAATAAGAAAGGGTGAACACTATCATGAAAGAAAAAAAAATAGATTAGGAGGCTGGCAAAAAAAGTAGCAATTAAAGACCCAGTCTGACCAAATGTGCTGTAAATAGTTTTGTAATGGAATTCACATAAATATCCTTTCTCACAGCTATGCTAACTAGAAGTCAAGCTTTAGGATCAAGATAAAATAAAAGCTGTAGGCAGCTCTAACTAGAAAGTGAGAGCTTTGCTTAACAGCTTACATGATGACCTTCACAAAGACATTTGGTGCCTTTAAGCCCCATCAGCTGTTTTTCCTGTTGGTCCGGAGCTCACCATGGTGTTCTCAGTCTTATTCTCAGCCTTCTTTGCTGTGGAAATCTTGGTGAATTTAAGGAAGACACAGCCTCTGTTCAGCTGAGGTGCTGGCAGGGAAGGCAACTGGGCCCAGACCTGAGGAGTTTCTCTGAGTTTCATTTTCAGTTCTGAAAGTGGCTGTTTATATTTATTCATTTATTTATTTTCACCACGTTGTTGAAATAAAAAGTGCTCCTCATGAGATTAAAATGTGCCACTGCTGAGCTTTCTTAATTCAGGAAATCTTGTTTGGATTTGGTATATGACATCTGTGCTGGGACAGCTGCCCTTTCTTGAGAGATGAGTTTTTACTTGCTGAGGGGAAGCAAATCAATGCTCAAATTAGGAGACTGATGAAATTGTTTCTTCCTTGAAGTCTCTGTTACACCTGGGAGTCAATCACGATTTTTGTCCTTGCTATCATTTGTCTGCAAAAGACTATCAGGGTTCATGGATAAAACCTCTGGGATTGCCCACATAACATCTTATTAACTGTCCAGAACAGGAGCAGGTAAGATACACTTAGTGGTTTCCTGGGTTTCATCCCAGTGAGGCCCTTTAGCAGCAAGGAATGGTAATGCTTGGAGATTCTTAAGGCTTCTGTATGACTAAGTTGTGAACTTCCAAATATAGCTTTTACAATTGGTTTAAGCACCACCAAAGCACTTGTGTTAATAATTATGCCATGCAGGTGTAGCAAGAGTGAAATTACTGCTGAAGTTAGTGACTTTGCAATTACAGAATCTTCCCTGGGGACCCACAAAATAAGTTTGCATTACCAACCTCACCACTCGTTTATGTATTCTTATTGGCTATTGGCAAATTGTGGTGATAAGAAATCCTGCTCTATGAATATCAATTTAAAATTCTATTAAAATCACTTGAGAAAAAGGGAGCTTTCTTCTCTCTAAATATTACTGGTTAAAAAAAGGGATTTTCCTGTTATTTAATTACAATTTTATTGCACTGAAACTGCTTCTCTTCTTGTTTATGCCATTTATTTATATCTGAAATACAACTCAAACAATAAAAACTCAATTTATGTCTCCACTGAATATGGTGTTTTCTAGATTCTGTGCATGAGACACGCTAATTCAAAGGAAAATTCCTGCTTTTTTCTCTCTTCCTTTTTCATAGCATCTGAACTATATCTGTAATACACATATATCTTAAAAAAGTAAAATAAAATATGACCAAGAACCTCTTTAGATTCCAAACTAAGAGATTGTTATAGGTTAGAAAGTTCAGATTTAAAGTAGGGAAAAAAAAAAGGCTACCATCTATGAATTGATGAAGACTGAGATATCTCCTTTTGCTCAACCAGCTTTCTAAGCTTGAAGGTTTGGGTTTTTTTAATCAAAGGACAAATCACATTGCAGATTTCTGAGATAGGTGAGATGAACACAGCATACTGGCATCTAATTTCAAGAGTCATAGATTGAAAGTCTGTTTCCAAGCTATTTCTCCCTTGGTTTTGTTTATATTTGTAGTGCTTTACTTAACTTTTTGCTGTTGATCAAGGCTGTCTCCAGTTTCCAAAATACTTTACACAATCCTAAGAAACAAGCACTGTTGCTAAGATAACAGATCTAAGAAATATATTTAAAATTAAGCATGTAATTTGTACAGGCTGTTGCTTTATACAATTTGTTATGTTGAATTAGGACTATAATAAGAGCATTGTCTCTTGACAGCTTTTATCAAGAACTTTCTTTAATGTAGAAAAAACTATATCTTTTCATTTGTAGAGTTTACATGACACTCTTTTTTTAGTGTTTCTTTCTACTTTTTAAGATAGTAGCTAATTTCTGCCAGTCTTTCAGAGATAACTACTATGCTAAATTTCCAGCTGTGTAGTTGTCATTCAGTCTTTCAATATCTGCTAATAATACTTTTTTTCTTAGTTTGGTGTTTGACCTGCAAATAATCATAGTAACCAAGAGAATAATTTAAGTTCATTATTTTTTAATATTCTGAAACTTTTATAAAGATTTCTGAATTTGTTAAGCTTCCATGTTAATAAGAATACTGAGCAACATTTGATATGCACTCTTCATTTAGTTAGGAACACAAAAACATGCTAAATATAAGATAAAATACCTTTTAATAGTAAGCTATTCAATTTAAATATATAATATTCTTATCTTATGTATCTATCAATGACATTATAGAAAACTAGGGAAAATATAACTTAAAGAGAGAATTTATTTTGCACTTGAAATCATGTCACTTTATTATTTTTGGCTGAATTTTTATCTGTCAGGAATCACTCCTAATTTTCAAGAAACATCCAGCGCAACATTAATATCTTGGGGTTTTAATAAATGTTCATATAGGATCCATTTTTAAATAGGTTTTTATTTTATTCTTTCAAGTTTTTTAGACTGTCAAAATTCAATATGGCTTAATGGAGTTAAGGGAAAAAGAAACAATTGATTCAATAGTTTTATACACCTTCCAATTAGAACAATGAACTTTTTTTCTTTCTGGTCAATGATGTGCTGAGAAAACTCCAGATCCTCTTTAGAACTGATTAGATTTCTTTAACCTCTACCCCAGTATTGCATTTGCAAAATTTCTCTCTAATTCAGCATTGCTCACTCTGCACAGTGATATGAACTATTGTGAGGAATGCTACGATTAACAAATACTTTGCCATGGAAAAAAGTTGTGTGGGTAGTTTTTAAATTTTATTAGCATTAAAGGGCTTGACATTTAAAAATAATAGAAAATGTTACGGTGAGCTTCATAAGCAACAGTAAATAGTGTGAGGAAAAGTATAAGTATTTTTAAAGACCTAAGATTTGGGCATTTTACTCAACCAAGCATTTAAAGTACATTTTTTATTATATTAAGGATGAACACTATCACAACATATATATTAAATGTGGCCCCACAAATAACAGAACAAATACAGATTAAGAAATGCCAAAATTTTGAAGCAAATGCAGTCACTGGGAAATTTTGAAAGGTACTTTGCAACCTTTCCTGAACACAGGGTGTTTTTTTAAAGCCAAAGCTTCCTGCACCAGTTTGGCTCCAGCTCCCTGCAGCACTTGGAAGGATCTAGTCTGTCATTTCCAGGAACTCCCCTTGAAATCCTGAAACTCTGGGTTAAATCAGCCCATTTCTCCTAAACTCCTGTGCTGAGTATCCAAGTATTTACGAGGCTGGCATGTTCTCTGTTGGAGGAGAGGAATTCGCTGCCCAGATCCCTCTTGATCTGGAAATGAAAGATCTGCCAAACATGTTGCTGGGTACATTAAGCTGCGGAGTAGCCCATACAGGGTCAGCTGTGTTCGGAGCACTGAATGTTTCTGAAGGCACTGCTAAGTGCTCCGGAGGATTTCAGGATGCTCAGAGACATGGGCTGACCCCACCATCTCTGTCTTAGAACTTCACTGAAATATTATTTACTATGAAATATGACATTGTGTGAATTCTCTTTGTTTTGCTCCATTAATTTTTCTTGCGCTAAATTGTATCATGCCAGTTAAAAGTCAGAATTTTTAATCAGCTTGAACATGGCTGATAAGAAAAAAACCTGGCTCTAGGAAGGTTTTTTTAATTATTTTTAATTTTTCATGTATATATAATTTTTCTGTGCCCCACTAGCAGAAGTATTGCGATGTTTAAGGTTTAACAAACCCTCAAAGGCCCAAACTTCTGGCTTCTTGCAGTGCAACATGGAAATCATTAGAAAACATGTACATCTATAACGCAAATTTGAAGTTGAATCTGTTTGGTGGTCCCTGTAGAAGAGGAAGTTTTATCTGTCTTTCTGTGGGCACCAGTATATCATTTCTTCATGTGTAGCTGTTAGGAGAGCATGAATACAGATGAGTTCTTAGATGTCTGATAGCAATTTACTCACCCAAAGATCCCATTTGCATGTGACAAAGTAGATGCCTATGGAGTCCGGGTTTCGTTTTATGCTTACACTGAGCCTTTAAGTGGCTGCTGCTGAGCACATCCTTGGAATAACGAGCAGCACTTGCAACTTCTTCCCTTAAAAAATTATATCACTTCTGCTGGATTAACTCTGTAGAAAGTTACAGGGAGTATGATAATGTATTCTGCATTTGGATGAGTACCAAAAGGAATGGACAGCATAAAAGAATGAATGTTGCAATGATGAAACAGCTGCTTTGGCTAAAGTTCTGGTCCACCAAATGAAGTAACGGATCTATGTTTTATTAAAGAAGCTGAGGTTTGACCCTCAGTGTTTACCCCTAAGATCTATCTAAACAATTTTTTCAGACCTGTGGCTGAGGGCAGCTCCAGGATCGTTACTGAGTCCTTGCTTTCACTTCCATAGAATGGTTAAAATGATGTGGCAAAGTTTGTACCTCACAGTCTGTTTTGCCCCAGCTCTTGCAGTACCAGTATTTTTGGGCTGACTGAAACGTTTGTGGACTGAATGCATCACACTTTGAGCACAGGTTGGATTTTACCCTATTGTGATGAACTAATCCAGACCTTCCACAGGCTCTCATGGTTGTCTACAGTACAATAACACTGGACTTTTTTACATCGAGTCTGGTTGAATTTGGTCATGCAAGGTGTACTTTAGGATTTCTTTCAAAATTTTTGATTAATGGGTAAAACAAAACCTAACAGAAATGGTAGCTGTTGAGTTGAATAGCTCTGTCCTAGTTGCTTACTACTACCTGTAGGCCTAAGAAAGCAGCTACAAACCATCTAACTGAAGAAGATTACTTGTCAAGTCAAAAGAATGGGAAGAGAAAACTTACTACACCAAAATGTTTCAGAGTATTACTGTTGCATGATATTGTATGTCATACTGAGCTGTGTTCACTGAATTAAAGAATAGCCATTACATAAATCAGCTTTGCAACATACCTGGAAGCAGTGCAAGATTAACTTATTCTGATGTGTTTTTAAACAAAAAAAATCCCGAAATGGTTAAGCCATTTCAGATTAAAAAATATATTTAGATAATAGGTAGTTTCTTTTGATCTTCATGGGAAAGAAAGCAAGTTTCAGGTTAAATTATCAATTTCCCTGCCTTTGGTTATTAAAAGGTATTTTTCTTAATAAGTGTGGGATGAAAAAGTGAGTAATTATATTTCAGGTTATTGTAGATGCACATAAACCTAAAAAAACTTTGAAATAGCATAATCTATATCTAAAGCACAAGTGCAAGCAACAGTCAAACACATTTTCATTCCAAGGATTCTTGGATAGAAGACTTAATTGTTTGCTGATGAACAGAAATAAAGGGATTGTCATTTCAAAGGAAATCTTAGTTTGCCACCAGCCTTGTTTTGAATTTGGATTTTTGCACTGTTATTCTGACACTGAATATTAGATCCAGCCAGTATCTGAACATACTGCACAGCCAAATCTGTAATTATCATGCTGCATAATACTATGAGTATTAATATCAACTCCTTTATGCCTTGATATGTGATTTAGACCAGATTATAAATTTTCTGGTGACATATTTTTCTCTTGGAAAAGGCAGATATGCTGACATATTTTCATGGGTAAAGTACTTGTTTGAGTGAATGCTCAAGAAAAAAAGTTGTGCTGGGCTGCTTGCTTGTTGGGAGTCTGAGGACACCTGGATGCATTGATTGAGAGGGAAAGCTTACATGAAAAACAGCTGAAGAGCAAAGGGTTTGAGAGTAAAGTCAAGAGCCTCCTGCTTTCATGTGACATGGCCAGGAAGTCTGGCAAGATGCAAGTCCCAGCTCCCCGATTATGACCAGCAGTAAGACCTGGATGTCTGCAGGCTCCCATTTCTGCTTCTCAGTCCATTGCAACAGCACACTGAAAAACACAAATTAAGACCAGGAATGTTCTTTAGAATGTAAACATCAGTCCCTCCCACTACAAAGAGTAGCTGGGACCACTGAGCTAAGAAGACCCTGTTGTAGTCCTTAAAATGTTTCACAGAGTTGGCGATGTGTGATGAATAAATTTAATTAGCCAAAACCAGGTTACTATATGTAAACATCCTCTGTGTATCCCAGACATTTTACATTTTGCAAATTGTCTACTTCTGCCAGTATGTCAGCCTATCAGATAAGAAAAATACCACATAAGGTAGTTCTGTAAACTGAGTGTTTTACTTTTCATCAAAGAAAGTTAAAAAAAAAGACACCTGGCAGATGGGAGTATAAGAGCTCAAGAAACCACTCTGATAATACATCTAACAGTTTCCTGAACCAGACTACACATCCTGCTGGACTGAAGTTTGAATAAATTGATGATTGTCTGAACCCATCTGAGTAGACATACCCTATATCCTTAGCATTCTTTGCCCTTCAAATACCAATAAAACTAGGGAGGAAAGATATCCCTGCAATACAGGGTAATGCAGTTCTAGTTAGTGGAAATGCTGAAACCTCCATGATATGAAAAATGTATACTTCAAATAAGTGCATAGCACAACTTGTGCATAGCACAAATACTTTTCCCTCCAAGTCATAATATGGAAACCATTTAAACAGAAAAATATTCTGAGCCTTTAAAACAGTTTGAATTCTACATTATTTCTTATTATTTATCCCTTTGATAAATGATACATTCTCATCTTTACTCAAAGGCTTTAAACAGTAACTTCTCTCCAGCATGTACTGTGGTCATGACCGTTGCTGGGGTGACAATAGAAAATGGCATTGCAACATCATCATTTTGTGGGTTTTTTTGCAATTTCCCCACGTATTTGTTGACCTCACTGTGTGTTAACTCTGTTACTGGGTTAACACTATCCTACTGCAGAAATAAAAACCTACTATGTAATCTCCCCCTATCTCACGCTTGTTCCAATTAGTATTATTTTAAGGCATTGTCAAAAGCATGAGATGTTTGTCTGCCATTAAAGAACATGTTTTTACAAATATTCCAAAGAAAAACAATGGAAAGTGTGAACCATAGAAGGCAATGCTTCTCTTTTTCTTATTTTTTCTTTTTTTTTTTTTTTTTTGCTGCTGTTCTGATTGTTATTTTTATTTGTTTTGGGTTTTTTTCTGTGGATATAAAAATCCAACAGACATCACACAAAAGATGTGCAGGAAGTTTGAAAGTAATAACAGTACAACCAAGTTTGTTTTGTCGCCTGCAAAGGTTAATGGGCATAGTACACGTGGTTGCTCAGAAGGGAGAGGGGACTGTTCAAGATTAGCACTGTTTCATTAATTCAATTTATACTCTTTGCCCCCACCTACAGTTGGCAGGCTTTTCTAAATAATGCTACCAGACTACAAAAAGGTATAAAATGAAGAAAGAAGTGGTTCAATAAATAACTGAAGTCAGCATTGACTGAATATAAAATTACTTATGACACACAGTGTTTAGAGTATTTAATCAGGTCTCTTTTAAAAGCAATTGATATTCTTGGTAGTCTGTGCATAATGTTGTCAAGAGAGTTAGAAGGATGTTAACATTTCATTACTCTTGTCATTGATTTTTCTCTGCTTTCTTCACAACAAAAGTCAAAACGTGACCTCTTATTCCACTGAATTAGTTCCAGAGCACTTGGCATTATTGACCTCCTAATGAAAATTAATGACAACTCTTTTGATTCAGGCTTTCAAGTAGGCACACCAAGCACATTTAAAAAATAGGCATGGTTATTTCTCATATTGAAATGAAGTAACACACTGTTAAGTAACAAAATGTATATTAATGCAACATTAAGTTTGCAAATGTAAGTGCACAGAATTCAAGAGACTTAAACTGCATTATCAGGAGCTGATGCTGCAAAGATTTAACTTGGCAATAATTTCAGACCTGGAGAGCCAAAGAGTTTTGCAAGGAAAGCTACACATACACTTAGAACATCCAGCCTCAGGTCCTAATTTTATAGTAAAAATCTGGAACATTGAAATGTTTTTACTATGTAGCAGAGACAATTGCACATTATGTTAGGTATCTCCATGATTTTCTTTCCCCTTTTAAAGCTAGAGTGACTTTTGTGCTCGTGAGCTGTCACTCTGCAGCTGAGTGGATTTCCTTCATCCAGATTCTTACACAAATGTTTATGCACAAACTGACTTCTGTGTCTGGGTATGGACCCCTCCTTCCTTGCATCTGTGTAAGTAAGGATTAACTCTACTAGGTGAAACAAGAAAGCTGAATGGATTCATATCTGGAGATGGGGTGAAAGCTTTTGTTTATCTAAACAATTGTTTATCTAAACAATTGTTTATCTAAACAAATTCCTATTCTGGGAAAACTGTCCCAGTTTTTTATATATATATATTTTTATATATATATATATTTATATATATATATAAAAATAATACCTGGGGAAATATCTGGGAAAGCTGCAAAAATAATGAATAAACTAACTTAATTTGTCTCTTTCCTTAGACAACAAAGACTATGATGCATATCTATCTTATACCAAAGTGGATCCTGACCAGTGGAATCAAGAAACTGGAGAAGAAGAAAGATTTGCTCTTGAGATCCTACCAGATATGCTTGAAAAGCATTATGGATACAAGTTATTCATCCCAGACAGAGATTTGATTCCCACAGGAAGTAAGTCATGTCCTTATTCTTGTGTGTTTTCTAAACAGCCAATGCAGTGATTGCAGTGATTGTTTTAGTCTCTTTTCTATACCTACTCCTTCAGAATGTCATCTTTTCTCCCTTGTCTTAGAGAATGGCAAAGATAAGCCAACAAACATACTCTATGTATATTTCCAGGATAAAAGGATTATTATTTAGTAATTGCAATATTCTGATTGAAGGTGAGATAGTGCAGACAGGGCATGCATAAATAAAGGTAATGCAAGACTAACTTTTTCACAGTTTTTTGAGAGCTTTCATATCTAGGACTGAATACAGAGTTTGTAGTTTTCAGCTCCTTAGATTGTTTGGAAAGATATCCATGATTCTAAGTATTACAGAAATTAAGACACAGAGGAAAAAGTTGTGTTTGAACTAAGGCAGTGGTTGAGTAATAAAATTTACATCAGAGAAAAATAGTGAATTCTGTCAGTGGCCACCACAGTTAAATGTGCAGTGGATGTACTTGATCATTCTCAGACACTGAAAATTAGAATTGATTGGTACAAGTAGATCTTTTTCATGTTTCTCTGACCTATTCCAGCAGAAAAATGGTAATGTTTTTTAAGTTGTTGTATTCTTCATAAGCTCACTGTAACCATGTAGACAGCTACTTTATTATCTTTACTAGTTCTAGTAAAGATAATAAAGGATGTTTGGTATAGGCAAAGCTCAGTCTCATGGATATTTTTTAAACCTGCAGCAAACTAGACACTAATTTGCAGGACACAACACTGTTCTTGTGAATGTGTGTGGTGGGGTCATGGAAGGAAAAGCAGAATCTAAGCCTACCATACCCCACAGAGGATCATTTGAGTTTGAGACTGAGCTCCTGAAGCACAGAGATGCTGCTCTGTTGTCTACCTGGGTGACTTTGCCTTTTTCAAGTAAAACAACACGATGGACATAACTGTTTCCATCCAGATAATGGCACAAAACTGCAACTCATGAACAAACACTCATAATCCATAGCTCATGTGGGAATAGATGTTTCTCAGGATCAAAGAATGGTTGAGTTTGGAAGGGACCTCTGGAGGTCACCTTGTCCAGCCCCCCTGCTCAAGCAGGGCCTCATAGACCAGATTGCCCATGACCATGTTCTTCCAAGCCAACCTGGCACATTTGCAAGTGATGTTTTTTCAGTGAGATCTTCTGGGAGCAGGGATTTGCCTCTGTTGTTTCTCACCAGTCTATGAGAGGAGATTGTTTTCTTAGATTGGTTTTTGAGCAATTGTTTTGTTTTGTAGCCTACATTGAAGATGTGGCAAGATGTGTAGACCAAAGCAAGCGACTGATCATCGTCATGACTCCAAGTTATGTGGTAAGAAGAGGTTGGAGCATCTTTGAACTGGAAACAAGGCTTCGAAATATGTTAGTCACGGGAGAAATCAAAGTGATACTGATTGAATGCAGTGAACTACGAGGAGTTATGAACTACCAGGAGGTCGAGGCCCTAAAACATACCATCAAGCTCCTCACTGTCATTAAATGGCATGGACCAAAATGCAACAAGTTGAATTCCAAGTTCTGGAAACGTTTACAGTACGAAATGCCTTTTAAGAGGATTGAACCCATCACAAACGAGCAGGTTTTAGATGTCAGTGAGCAGGGGCCCTTCGGGGAACTGCAGACAGTCTCTGCAATTTCCATGGCTGCTGCCACCTCTACGGCTCTTGCCACTGCCCATCCAGACCTGCGCTCCACCTTTCATAACACATATCACTCACAGATGCGCCAGAAACACTATTATCGAAGCTATGAATACGATGTACCTCCAGCCGGCACCCTGCCACTTACCTCAATAGGTAACCAGCACACCTACTGCAACATCCCTATGACACTTATAAACGGGCAGCGGCCGCAGACAAAAACTAACAGGGAGCAGAACCCAGAAGAGGCTCACACAAACAGTGCCATACTGCCCCTCCTGCCACGGGAGACCAGTATATCCAGTGTCATCTGGTGACCGAGATGCAAGGGGCTGTCAACCCCCTTGAGTAGGAGCAGAGTCTGCAGTCTGGTGCCTGGAACTACATCCTCGACTGCTGCTGTTAAACATGCATTACAATCGATAACATAACGAGGAAAAACAGGGTCTTGTACATATGTTTTTGCAATTTCTTTGTAGCATCAGTCTTCCTGTTTTACCCATGTCTCTTTCCATTCACATTTTCGACTTTGTTTTATATGTCATTGGAATTTGTATATTTACATTTTTTTTAATGAAGAGACTGCTGTATAGATAGGAAACTTTTTTGCTTCATTAGTATCGTTTTAGGGTTTTTGTTTGTTTGTTTTTAACCTCTCTCGGGAATGCTTGGACAAAGCTATGTTGATATCAGAAGCACCATCCATTTTGTTGGCCTGCCTAGCCTGATTCCTGAAGGCCATGCCTGCTGCAGCTCACCTCTTTTGGAGAGTATTTGTTTTTAGAAGGACCCCATCCCTCACTGAGCCCTCCAGTTTCATTTCTACTCCGGTAATGTGCACTGCTCCTTCCCTGCCCTTACAAAGACCCCAGTTTGGGGTAACACTGCAGTCTGACCATCTAACATGTAACTTGGTAGATACTTGTCAAACCACAGAATATACCCAGTCTGTATCGGTTGCTTCACAGTAGTCACTACAGAGTGTATAGAAACTAGAGCCGGTTTGGTTTTTTGTTTTCTTGGGTTTGGTTTTTTTAATTATTATTTTAAGAATGAGTTGATTGTATTCCTTTGATAAATATAAAAGCAAACCCTATTTTTAACACATCCTGGAAAAGTATCAATGTGGTTGTGGATTTTATTTTTCAAGCATTTAATTTTTTCTTTTCCCCCTTAAAAAAATCCTGCAAATGACGTAATTTGCAAATGTCAGGCCAGTAAGACAAGTGAGGCAATAGGTACTGAAGTGCAGAGTCCTGCTGATATGTACAGTGATGACTTCCAAACCAAAGGGGAATAAAAAGACAGTATTGTAGATGGTTTGTCACTTTGTATTATAGAAAGTGTTATTTTCCAAAAAAAAAGTAAGAGCAAAACATTATTTTGCTGTGGATTACAGAGACCCCTTGTATTTTAATGTTCCAAAAATTGTATTTGCTTTAAAATGCTATATTAAGGATTAAGAAATCTTCTTTCATTTGGTTTTAGCTTGTAACGATAAATAAAACTTTATTAATTTTAACATGATTTCAGTAAAAACTCAGGCAGAAAAAATGACATGAATACCAGAAATATAACTGTTTTCAGAATAAACTTTATTTATACAAAATTAATATTTAAATCAGACCTGAAAGTGTTAAAAAAAAAATTATTCACTTTAATGAATAAATAAATTAGTTTTATTTTTATGTATGACTCTATCTTTGAGGAGTTGCAAATAAAGCATGTACCATGGCTGACAGGGAACCAAAAAAAAACACCACTGTGTTTATATCTAGACATCTTTAAGACCAATTAAATAAGCACCTTGCTCATATTTATGTTTTAAATAACGGAAAAGTCCTTTCTGATTTTAGAGAGAGGAGTGGTGCAGCTCTCCAACATATTCAGGCCAAGCTCTCTGCTAGTCCCTGCTAGCAGAAGTGGAAGTAGAGTTACTGGCTGCAGCACACTGTCATGTAGTCATGGGTTTGATTTACCCTGGCAGAAATGTAACTGGTGTCCTGGCAAACAGGCCTAATGGTCTATTTATGTAATTAATTAGTTTTAGGTGTTTTTATGGCAGCTGAATGATATTGGCCAATATAATGAATGTGTGGGGTTTGTTTATCCTGACTGCCACAACGAGAAAAGTATAGCTTGTAATATTTTGGTCTTGTTAATGAGAAGTGAGCGGGGAAACTCCAGTTTGGGGGATGTTTGTGGGAGTAATCCAGAACTGACAGTGTGGGAGGAAATGACTATGCTCCTGTTGTGAAAGTCAAGAAATCTCACTATCTGCATAAGAAGCTAATAGACCTTTGAGATGTGCACTGATTTTTATTTGCTAGAAATGTTTATTTCTCTGAGGTTTTGCTCAAGCCCTTTTCTACAATCTGTTCTTTATTACGGTCTCTCTCTCTCTGGACATGTGCCAAGCATCCACAAAATGGAAACGAAGCTGCCAAGTCAGATAAAATTTTAAGAGACTTTTGCACAGTTGGTTATTTTCATAGTGTAAGAAAGCTATTATTTATTTGCTCTTAAAGACACCTGTCAGGCACTGATGGCATTTTCCTTCATTCATCTGGATGCCAAATACCCCAATATCCTCTAAAAGCAATGCGTTATTGTTTTCCCCTTTCCCTCACCTTACTATGCCCTGGGGTAAAGACTGGCTTGTGGAATAAATGTAGGATTTAATTATCTGACCACAGTTATGTTTAGACAATTGGTAGGTGTTTTCTTAGCCACACGGGAAGTACTTTTATGTTGTTCTATTTTTAGTGTAGATTTAAGCACTTTGAAAAGCATGATTCAGGGATTGACAGATACTATTTGATATCACACTACTTAAAAAAAAAGTTTTTCTTATAATGCTTTGTCATAATATCAAATATAAGAAAAACGAACAAACAAACAAACAAACCACAAAATAAAACCTGAAATAAAAGGAGAAGCTGTCTATGGCTTTAGAAAAATTCCTCCTTAGTATTCCTCTTCTGTGAACAGCTCGATGTGGGGAACAGGGAAGGAAACTGTTGTGTGGTCACGTGCTCTTTCTTGGACAAAAGTTCTGTTGGAACGCAAAATAAAATGGAAAAGAAAAAAAACCACAAAACTAACAAAAGCTGTCATTGCCCTAGTGCTTAGGCTCCATCATTTTTGGTGAAGGTGTTCCAGTTTTCAACAATGCAGCCTGAACTGTGCATGCAATAGCCACATATAAGATTTAGCCATAAGCAAATAGCACTTTATTTTAAAAACTGCACAGTGTGATGGTCAGAAAAACTTACTCTGCCTGGTCAGTAACTTTGGGTCTGTATGTGGATTCTATGCACGTGAATTATCCAAGTGTGGTGCTTTGTCTTTATAAGGCTCTCTCTAATCAGGGTAGTCTGTGTTATAAAACTAAAGGACTCTGTTGCACAACTTGTGTAAATTCAGTTTATAGGCTCTCCAGACTGCATTTATAGCTGGACAGAAATGAGAGACTGTGTATTATGCAGCTAATTATTTTGAAGGCAAAGTGCATTGCTGGGTCTGATTCTGTTCTCACTTGCAGCAGTATGATTTGAGAGTAAATCTAATAAAGTTGAATGAGTGTAAGATTGATTTGTGTGGGAGAAGAAAGTTGGAAAAGCAAAGAGAAAAGGAATTCATATTTGCAGTCTGTGACAAGCTGAAATCTTGGCTGCAAGGAAAGCAGCAGCAAATGTCATCTGAATTTTAGTAGGGACCCAGTTCTCACCTGGCAGCCAACATCAAACACTTTCAATATGATCTGGTTCAGAGCTAAATACTGCTAGGCTTAGATGCAAAGTAAGATTTTTTTATTACTGCACAGCAGTGAAAACCATGTGTATGTTACATAATGGGTGATAATCAGCTTCAAAATAATTAGAAAGCTTGTTATACCTGCCTGATAAAAATTCACGAAGTTTTATTTGGATATTGAGCATTAATGACACATTTAAATTATAGATAAAGCAGTGGGTTTTGGGGAAAACTGAACTGGTAAACAGGATTTCTTCATTTTTAAATTGAAAAAAAAAATAAGAGAGAAAAAAAAGAAGAAGAAAATGTCAAGCTAGCAAACCTAAGGGTAGTTTAATTAAAATCCAAAGAAGGAGAAAAATCACAGCCGTAAAGTAAGTTCAAAAATTAAAAAAAAGGCCAGTGGAGAATAAAGAGCAAAATACCCACCTGCTTTTTGACTTTATTGTGGTTTCTTTTGTCATGCAAAGCTCTGTACTCTGGCTGACCTACATCAAGCAACTGGCTTTTTTGGAGGCCATCCAGATAGACCAGCAGCACAAATATGTCCCTGTACATCTAGTAAGCTTCCGAATTATTTTTTAACTTGTTGATAGTTTAGCACAGAGAGATTTTTGTTTGACTTCTATTGTGATAAAGAGGATGGCAGAAATCTGTCAGTGCTAAAAAAATCTCCGTAACAGACTTAGGTTATTATCTAGAGTAACTATATTCCTTCACACCCACCCCTTGTCTGATTTGCTGTTATTAGAACATTTTTTTAACCCAATTCTCAGTTGAGAAATAGATTAATGTGGCTGGCAACAGAAAAAATGAAAGCAATCTCATAACGAGTCTCCTTGTATAGTGAATGCTGCAAGATCCCTTGCATTTTTTTTTTCATATAAACACATGTCCTGACCTCCTAAATAGCCCACTGAGTGGAGGCTAAAGAACACCACTGTGTCTTTTAATTTCAGATTCATTGAATTTAGTATGGACGCTGAGCTGTTGTTTTTGGTGTAATTTTGCTGGGCTATTTTCCATTGGCTCTGGCTATATCCTCCAAGAAGATGTGTTGGCAGCATTACACTTCTCCACATATCCTTGACTTGATGTTTTCAAACTCAGAGTTCTTGCCCTGGGGAGTGAAATTGATAGAAATGTTTCAGCTATTAAGAGTTTTCCTATGCCTATTGTTTGTTTAAGTTCTCCTTAAAACGGAGTTAAACCTTTGTTCTGGACTAATAAGCTCTTCAGGTAGAAGGCCTAGGGTCCACAGAGTCATGAAGTAGTCAAAGAAGAAATTACAAAGACAGGCCTGATACCTTCTTTGGAAAACATAAAAATTCTGGAGCAGTTCATATTACTAAAAACTCAGTACCTTTTGATTGAAGGGCTCTTAAAGGGAAGTGTTCAGCTTGTAATTACAAACAGCCTCATTCCAAAAGCTTATTAGCATTCTACAATAAATATCCAATACCTTAGATAATATAATTTCAGAAACATTTAATAGTATTTACAATATTTTTATTTGGGGAGATTAAGAGCAACATGATTCTCTACGATCTAAATTTTAAATAAAATAGATTATCTAATACTGAGCTTACAGGAACTACAAACATTTCTTTTCTGGGTCACTAGCATTAGGAAAACAATTTCAAGTAAAATTTGAGAGCTAAGAATTTGATGAGGCTTTTATTGATATTTTTATACAGACATCTCTCTTAGCCATCAAGATATGACAAAAGGAACGCACAAATTACTCAAAAAATAAAATTGATGAGCTTTTTAACCTTCTCTTTTTCTCTTTATCAAATATTAGCTCTTCTTAAAAATAAAAAAAATCATTCAGGAAAAACTAATTCTTGCTGAGCCCATAGTCTCAAACACACTTTGTGACAGATAAAGAAGTGCAAGCCAGAGAGAGGGGCTGCACTGCATTGCTGTGACTAAGAAGCTCCACACTGGGGAGAACATGTGTGCCTGTGCATGGAGAAGGAGAGCACAGGCCCCTTTGGCCTCATGTTTAGTTGCTCCTGTGTCAGGTGGGTGCAGAAGGAGCCACAGACTCAAATATCACCACTGCCCTACATGCTATAGGCAACATGCAGGGAAGGTGGGTAGTAAGTCTTGATATGAATGACAGTAAACTTGAGAAGCAAGTCGAGGGACAGATACTCTATTGTAAAGCAGCTGGAAGAGCTGAAACAGCTCTGAAACAGTATTTTCCATTTATTCCCTGTGCAAAGTAAAAGCCATCACTGAGCAGAGAAAGAGGTCAGCTTGCTGGGTTAGTGTGCAGTCCACTAACAGGAAATTCCCATCTCAATCAGCTAACACCACACCTGAGAACCCTCACAGAAATTTCCATCTTATCCTACCCTACCCTACCCTATCTTATCCTATCCTATCCTATCCTATCCTATCCTATCCTATCCTATCCTATCCTATCCTATCCTATCCTATCC
>JAYRBT010000001.1:106370057-106421109 GCA_036023395.1 Myiotriccus ornatus
ATCCTATCCTATCCTATCCTATCCTATCCTATCCTATCCTATCCTATCCTATCCTATCCTATCCTATCCTATCCTGTTACCTGGGAGAGTGTATTAGGAGTAAAAGCACTCAATATATGCTATGAGCCCTTAGGATGGGGTACACATGAAAATTCCTTGCAGAGATGTTTAGGGTGAATAGATGTCTTCTCTCCTAAGAAGAGACTTACAAGAGCAAAGCTTTGTTTTGTAAAAAGTTAGGGTGTGGGTTTTTTTGTTCTCAGCACACCATTTTTTAAATCCACTCAGAGTGCTCATATGGAGCAACACCCTGATACTATTCTGACCTTCTCTGAGGTAAAAAGAAAGTCTTGAAAATGTCAGTTATGGGCTTAAAATATGCCATTAAGCTGCAGAGTCTGCACACACTTGAAACCCAGAAATAAATAAAGAAAAGCAAGTTAGCAATGCAATTACTAAACCTATTTAAACCTAGTTTTAGAAATTTCTTTTTTTCAGGGAAGGTTGTTTTCTCCAGCTGTTTTGTAGGAAATTATGTAAGAGACTTTTTAAAATTTTCTCTCTATTCTTTGCATGACAGGTAAATCAGAGAGAGATTTGTTCAGGAAATCCCATTCTTCATTGAAAGTTAAAACTCAAGTGGCAATGAATTTGCAGACATAGAAGAAGTTGTTTTTCAGAGTTAATACCCTCTGGTGAACAGCTCACTGCAGCCCTAATTGAGTTCTTAGGAACATTTCAGTAGAAAATGGAAACAATTAGTGTTATACCTTTACCTTCAGCATCACATTAGAACATTGTATATTTGTCTTCTTAAGACCCAGGCAACTTCAAATGGAACAATTATGTAAATACAAAGCAGCGAAGAGAACAGCGACACAACTGTCTCTCCATCTATCTCAGCAAAATAGTTCAATGACATCAGGCTCCTTCTCTGAGATCACTAACCTATGCCTACCTCAGCAAAACACGTGAATCTGCAAAATGTGCACATATCTGGGAAAAAATTGTTGCAATAAGCACTCTCAAATCCTAGTTATACCACAAAAAGCACTTTATACAATTTTATGCCTATACATGTGTATTTTAACTTGTAATCATTTAATCATAGAACCATAAAACAAAATAAAATAAGTAGCACTCTCATATAAAATCAAGAAGGTTCCAAAAACCTGTGTTTATTCATAGGATGACATTTCCCCTGTGCTTTAAGGAGATGACAAACTTGTAACCAGGCCACTGCTAAGGGTACTATGACACAGGTACATAGCTAGGGATGACACAGGGTGGGTGACACAGGGTGGGAGAAGTATAGGCAAGATGTTTGCTGGTCATGTCATAACCAGGTAGGTGTACTCGAGTAGCACTCATCTAGTCCTGCTGCCACAGGAGATTACAGATATCTTTTGCCTGCAGGTCACTAGATAACCAAATCTACCAGCTACTTCCTTCACCACCTGTTTGCTATCTGAAGCCATTTGTTAGAGGTAGGAAACATGTTTTTCTAGGTCATAGGATCTACCTGAATCTATGTGAATATCTGCCGGAGTTCCTATCTGTAAATAATAATTACTGTCAGCACAGTTCATCTCATATCTTCTCTGTTTACCTTCTCACTCTTCTAAACAGAAGAGACTGTGAACAGCTGTCGGTGCCATATATCAAATACCATTCCTAGACTTTTTAAAAATTATTATTATTATTATTTTTAGGTGTTTGAAGAGTGAGAAGCATCAACAAAGACTCTATCTGCTTGCAATGACACTTGCCAAGTTGTTTTTTATGGGAACGTTGAAGCAAATTCACTGTTTAGTCATCTTGGGCACCTTACCTGCTATACTTCTTTCAAGATCCCCTCAAATAGCAATCTAGAACATAAGGGGCTGGAGACAGACTGAGATGCACATGCTTATAATTTTCAAGAATGTTTTCATTACTCCTTGAAATGTGTTTTTGTTTGTTGTGCTTTGTCTTGTTTCGTTTTAATTTTCTTTGTTTCGTAAGGACACATCAGGACTGAGATACCATTGCCCTATGTTAGTTTAGTGGTGGCAGAGCCAAATCAGAAAGAATGGAGTGGAAGTCCAGAGAACTGGAGTAAAGCAGCCATAATCTAGGCTGAAAGTCTCCTGCCTGTGCACACAGCAACTGTTCAAAGAGCTGCTGGATCTCCTCAGCTCCCACTTCACTCAGTTCTCCACTTCATAGGCAGTCCAGCAAAGAGGTTTTTATAAGGGAAGATGGTGCTTTCAGGTGCCATTACAAATGCAGTCTCAGGCACAGTGAGTCTGATGCCACATTCTCACTGAGCAATGAGCCCTCTTTGAGAAATCTGAGGTTCCCTCCTTATTTCAGCCTTCCGATTGTTATCTGTTGGCTTTCTAAGGTGCTCCAAAGACTGAAATAATAAAATAAAATCAAATATTTCAAAATAAGGTGAATCTATATAAATGTAGGAAGCATCACTGATTGTTTTAAATAGCTGACTAGAACACAGATATCTGCCCCTTTTTCCTGTAACTCTTCCTGTTCTTCTGCTCTAGTCATCAGCTGTAACTTATTTTACATGTCCTGTAAAAATATGATCCAAGGATTTTTATTATTATGTTAGTCAGCAAAATCATAAATAGTTTAATATAATGTCTTCGTCATAAATGTTTGCAGATTTGTTATTGGTCTTTATTTTATATCTGTTCAGCAGCTAATAAAGTTAAAGTCGGCAGCTGCCCAGTGTTGGGCAGTGGTAAAGCAGCCAACATGGTTAGTGAGTCCAGGATGCTAAAAGACAAAATATAATCTTAGCTCATACAGTAAAATGGAGTTAAATTATCTTTCCAACATTGCACCTAGGTATCCACTGCTGTGACTCACAGCAATTTAGAGTCGCACATTAATTTTGCGAGAAAAGTGCACTATTAATTCTGCGCAGTTACCAACGTCATGTTGCTATTCATAATATATAAGCTTAAGCATATCTACTATTTCATAAGTAAATGTTTTTATCAGCATACTGTACTTTCTTCAGATGACAAGAAAACAGAAAGACCAGAAAGCTTTTTAAAAGGAAGAACATGCAATACTAGAAGAAAAATGTCACCACCTTCTCTTTCACAAAAAAAAAAAAGCTACAAAAGTAATACAAATAAAGAAACATAAGTCTGTGAAAAATTGTTTGAGTCTAATGTCAGCTGCAGCATCTTTTTTTACCAGCCAAAATTTGTCTAGGGGACTTAATCTTTTTTATTTTATTCTGTTACTTTATTCATCTCAGGAGCAGCTGACTGTCCATAAGCAGAGTGCACAACACAACTCAAGCAGTAAGAGTCCCTTCTTGGAAACACACTGTTTAAAGTTAATAGCTGGATAAGCATCTTGATAAAATATTTTGTTAATAAAGCTCTCAGCTTTAATAATTCTAGCCTTCCATAATCTTGGGAACCACCACAGTAGAAATGCTCTGTAGACCCTATTGAATACACACTCACATACATTGAATATATAAATGTATACTTACTATCTCTAAAACATTTTGCATTGATGGAATAAAACAAGGAAGTGCCATGATAGGCTTTGGGACTTTTCATCTTAATTTGCTTAATAGGTGGTTAAAGTAAAATATATTTCTACTGAAATCAGCAGAATTAACGCTGTGTATAACTGGTGCAAAAAAAAGGAGCAGAATCAGGCCCAGAATTTCTGAACATGAATTTTTGGCTATTCTACAATTTAATTGAAGATTCAGCATCGTTGTCTTTTCCAAGTGTCCATCACTATTGCCATATAAACCATAGATTAAAGTATGCATTCTTGTCAAGGTTTTCTTTAAGGCTACAGATATGACTATAAACTGGAAAATATGTCTCTTTCTTTGTATACTTTGTTCAAAATCACTGAAGTTAAAATAGAAGCACTAAAATTAAGTAGAAATACATCAACCTATATTTATGCCTACTGTATATTAAATATTTTACCTAAAGAGATTAACTTATATTTATTTTTTAAAAAAATTAAATGAGTCATAGCTAAAAGGAACTGCATTTTTGTAGTAATACTATGCTTATGCTGAGAAGCAAGAGAGTCGTGATCAAAATGTTACCTTGTTTCAGTGTATGTTACTTTAAACAGAACATGTTTTATGTTATCCTAACTTTTGGAAAATTGACCAAGCCTGGTACAGAAAAAAAAATGAACAACTTATTGTAATAACATAATAAAAAATTTTGTATTTTCATCAATTTTTATTCTTACAGGAAAAACACATCACTAATTAAATATGAATGCTGCACATGTTAGCAATAGAAATATTGATTTTTGTAACTTTGATTGCACTTGCCTTAACTTTTCCACACATATAAACAAACACAAATAACACACAGGGGGAAAAAAAAAGAGGATTAAGGGAAATAAACCCCACAAAAGTAGGCAAGTTTTAGATTATTTAATGAATAATGACACATGAGCATATTCAGTAGAATCCTTGTAAAGAGCACATGATGCTGTAGGTTTGTTAAAGCACAAGATGTACTTTGTCTAGATTAAAACAAACAAAACAAAAAAACACCACAAAACCAAACAAAAAAATCCCTTTTGGTGTGACTTTGCTCTAGGTTTAAAAAAGGTTGGATGTTTAAAAAAAATCTTTATTACTTGCATATGAATATTTTTGTATAATAACATATGAAGAAGGTTTTAAAACAAAACAAAAAATCCTAATTGCTTTATAGTGTGCAAATTTTAGAGAAAAATAAACAGGGTATGTGTCCAGTTTGTAAAACAATGTTCTCCTTTCAAGATTACTCTTTCACTGGCTAAATGCAAGATTATGACAACTTGAAATACTTTTTTTTGTGAACTGACAAAGAAAAAATAAAGCAGTGTGAATAATTTGCGTATGCAAACTTTTTTTAGAAGAAATTGTTGCTAGCAGCAATAGAAATTTAACAGCGTGATAGGGAAGGCTTTGAAGATTCCAGTTCAGTGATTTGAGGAGAAGGACATACTGGGGCAGAGCATACACGCTGGATGAGCTGGCACAGCTCCACTGGAGGCAATGGAGCTGCTCCAGTTTACACCAGCTGAGAATCTGACCTTATGCTTAAGAATACTTTTAACAGTAAATATCCCTGCATTAATATTTTCTTTCTTGTTGTTTCCTCTTGTTCTGCTGTTTTATTTCTTAAGGATATTTACTTTAGGATATATATTTTTTTTCATGTGTATTCTTTTTTCTTAAAAACACAATGAATTATGGATATACTCGTAGTGAAGCAAATAGTGCAGTCTCATAACTCTCCGAGGGAAAGGTTCTCTGTGTGTGTGTGGGAGTGGTGCACACGTTTAATTTATTACAGCATTGCTCAAATTTTGTGACAGTTTAGCTCCACTGGAACCACAAGGTGACAAGGGAATAGAGTAACAGGTAGGGAATAATTTTTAGCAGTGTGTGTATGTGTTTGTGTGAGCAGCGTGGAAGACCCTGACTGATACAGGAACTGTAGTGAAACAGAAGTAGCTCATCTCACAGCAATGTTGCTATTGCAAAAATGAAAGCTAGCAAGGAAATGTCAAAGAAGGCATTACTGTAAACCTGGATGAATGCTTTTCCTTTTTAAGTTTGTTGAATATAACATCATGCTTGTGTCAGGACAAGTTCCGTCCCTGGTTTTCTAAAGGATTGTAAGCTCTGTGGTTCTCATCTACACTGCAGTGGCATAAATCAGGAGTGTCATTATCCAAGACAATGGGCTTGTTATGACAATAACATAATACTCATGTTATACCAGTCACTTGAACTGAAATCAGCTTCTTTTCAGTTTCTCTGTCAAGACCCTCACCTTCTCAAGTCTTTAAAGACACACGAAACACTTGTTTACAATCTTCCATTATTTTTTAAAGTTGTCCATCCCCTAAGATACCAGGGGAGTTGCTCCAAATTTGAACCTCTGTGACATAAAAATTTGGGGCCTTGCAATAAGAGACAGGCACCAGTGCACAGCAACTCTTACAAAGGTTAATTTTATGCCATAGCTAGAGCTTAAGTTGTCAAAAAGGCTGGTGATCTTCCAGCTCCAGAAGCCCAGGCCATAGACCACCATGTGTCACTGCAGCTCATGAGTGTCACGAAACTTTTAAGACATGACAACTGAATCGGTTGCAACCTGGGGCAACTCATATTTAAATGCATTTTACATACCACTGTATTTTGCACTTGCAGTCTGGAGCCTGGAGTCAAGGTGAACTATATTACAAAATACTGTTTCTACAGATGGTCACCTTTTTGAACTTGGAAGCTCTCTGCTTCATCTACTTCTCATGAGATTTTTATCTTTGCTATACAAAATATCAGTAAGATCATGTGCATAAATGATCATGTTTTCACCAATATCAACACAATTCATTAGCCTGGTATGGTGGCAGGAAATGCATTTACCATTGGGTTAGACATCATAAGATTTATGATTACTCAACTACCAGCATGTGACGTGCACAGAAATATGGTATCCACTGTAAATTCAAAAAATATTTATGTATATTTAGTTACATTTTTTAAATATTGCTATTTAACAGACATTAATAAAAAAAAAATTGAAGAACACAATGCTTTATTCTTTACTGCAGTGCTCTACATCCCTTGCAATTCTTAGACACATGACTGAGACAAGTACAAATGCAGAAATGTTATTAATTGCTGGTATTCCTTCCCAAAATCATGCATGTGTGAACAGACTGGGAAGCCACACAGGGCTGCATGTTTGAAGAGAGACAATTACAGGAAAAAGTAAGTAAACAAGAAGATTGCTTGAAGAGCACTGGAGTCTTGGTTCCAAAAAAAATATAAATAAATAAAGAGAGCAAAAGACAGAGGCAAACAAACAGAAAGACAAAGCAAAAGCAACAATAAGCACTAATGCTGATCAAAATATTTAAAGTAGATCTGGACAGCTTTCTTGGATTCTACTGACCTGTACCATGTAGAGTTATTCTTTTAAGCAATTGCTTTGATTGATTAAATTTAATTTTCCCTCTTTTTATGAGTACTTATTTCCCCTTTGTGTTTTTCCCTACATGAAGGTTTGTTTGGTCTGGTTTTTTTTTTTTTTTTTTTTTTTTTTTATTTAGGAGGGTTTTTTTCCTCAGATTTACTTTATTTTGCACAGATAATTGAATTTTTTAATTATTGAAAAAATAAGCATCTTCACGTACTTGGCTTGCCTTGTGAGGAATTCAGTGTGATATCTGTAATTGAAACATAAGTTCATGAACAGACAAGTGAAATGCAACTATTTACACACTGTGAGCCTACATGTCCACGGCTGCATCAGGGAGATCAGAAAGTAATTTGAAGTAATACATACATAAGTGAAAATTAAATGCTCAGGTATTTATAGTATCCAGTGAAGTGCAAATAAAGCTGTTGTTTGCAAATAAAGCTGGTTTTTTTCAGCTGAAGAACTTTAAAAAGGTCTTCTGTTAAACAACCTGAAAAGAAACATAAAAGACACCCTGGTAGTCATATCCTCCTAAAGATGATGCTGACAATAAGAAAGAGACATTACAATGCATGATAGATCTGTAATGGCAGTTAAGTTTTCAAAATTCCTCCAAAAGGTCTGGGAAACACATCCCCATCTGGAAGAGAGTCATGGATTGCACACAGGTTAATTCCAAAGCTCGGTGAAAACAAATGTCAGAAATGAACAGTAAGCATATTTTTCTGCAGAACAGGAACTACAGTATTGAGAGTAATTTGAACAGAAGAGATAAAACAGTAACATAGAAGAGATATCCAAATGCATTGTCTAGAGACTGAAAAATAAGCTCCAGAAAATTAGTCAGAGATCTTTAATGTGTTTTACTTTCCAGTTGCATTTAGAATGGGTTCATTCTTTTAAATCAATATGCATGCCACAAAATCAATGAACACTGATGAATATTACCCAATTTAGTATGTTCTCCATGCTCATGTTGCAGGGAAATATGCACTGAGCAAGGTAAAGCTAGGACAAAGCCTGTTCCCCTTATGATTACTTTATATAGCACTTTCATTTCTGTCTCGAGAAATTAGGTGTTGACTGTCATCAGATTTAGTATTGGCTGTGGTGGAGACAGCTGTCAGAAGCAGCACAGCCCAAATATTTGAAGTGGGAATATACTGTGGCTTTTCTGTCAGCAGCACTGGGTACACTGCCAACAACAGCCACAAGATTTTTGTTCTCCAGTGATTATCATCTTGCACTCCGTAGTAGCACCACACGTGCTGGAGAGAATGGAAAGAAAACAAAAGGATTAAAGGAGGAATGTACTATGAAAGAGAATGCAAGAAAAGGACTATTCCTCCTATGCTGCTTGACATCTCATCCCATATGATAAATTCCTTGTTGTCTTCTACAGGCCTTGCTCAATCCCACTTTCTGGCCCCACACAGATGAGATCAGTAGGCAATGCTGAGCCTCAACATTTGAACATCTCCAGGCAGTGCTAGCACAGTCGCCTTTACGCCTCCTACTGCAACTGGTGGCTTCTCCAAGTTAACTTGCAAAACTCACCTATCTGTAAATAATTATTCTTCTTGGCCATAGAATTTTGTGTTCTATCAACACACTACATTGCTGTCTTCTGCAAAGATAGATTTTGCTTTGGTATCCTGCTTGTTTTAATACGTCTAAGAGGCATTTTTGTTATGGAAAATGGTTGTAAAGTTAAAGAGTACAAATTTGTTTGGGTATACAAACTGAGGATCTGGTGTTGTGGAGGTTTGACCTTGACTGGACAATGTACCCACCAAAGCCACTCTGTCACTCCCCACCTCAACTGGACAGGTGACAGAAAATGTAACAGAAGGCTCATGGGTTGAGATAAGGACAGGGAGAACTCACTCACCAGTTACAGTCATTGGCAAAACAGATTTGACCTGAGGAAATGAAGTTATTACCAACCAAAATCAGAGTAGGATAATGAGAAATAAATCCAAATCTTAAAACACCTCCCCCCACCCCTCCCACCCCCCCCTGCTCTCTCCTTCCTGGCCTCAACTTTACTCCTGATTTTGCTTCCTCCTCTTCCCCTGCAGTGGTGCAGGGCGACAGGGAATGGGGGCTGTGGTCATTTCATCACACATTGTCTATGTTGCTCCTTCCTCCTCAGTGGGATGACTCCTCACACTCTTCCCCTGCTCCTCCATGGGTCCCCCCCACAGGAGACAGTCCTCCATGAACTTCTCTATGAATCCTTCCCACAGGATACACCCCTTCACAAACTTCTTCAGCATGGATCCCTTCCATGGGGTGCAGTCTTTCAGGAACAGACTGCTCCAGTATGGTTCCCTTGCGGGACCACAGGTTCTTCCAGGAACCTGCTCCAGTACAGGTTTCCCATGGCGTCACAGGCTCCTTTGGGCATCTACCTGGTCTGGCATGGGCTGCAGGTGGATAACTGCTCCATCATGGAGCACCGTGGACTGCAGAAGCACAGCTGCCTCACCATGGTCTTCATCATGTGCTGCAGGGGAATCTCTGCTTTGGCACCTGGAGCACCCCCTCCCACTTCTGCTTCATGGACCCTGGTGCCTGCAGGTCTGTTGTTCAATTATTCTCACTCCTCCATTTTCTGGCTGCTGTTGTTTGTTGTACATTTGGGATTTTTTCCCTCTAAACTATGCTATCCCAGTGGCACTGCCACCATCACTGATGGACTCTGGCTTGGCCAGTGGCAGTTCTGGCTGGCATTTGCTCTGTCAGACACAGGGGAAGCTTCTGGCAGCTTATCAGAGAATTTACTGCTGTAGTTCCCCCGCTACCAAAACCTTGCCATGCAAACACAATACAAGTGGTATGAGAGAGAGTTTAAAACCGTAGTAATAGAAATGTAAGAGCAGCATTTATTCTAATGATGGTAATAACAGAACATACAATTCTAAGCAAACAGTTAATTAGCAATGTAATCAATAGATGCGTGAAGAAAAATCTCCTGAGATTATAGGTAAATTCAATAAAAAGATTGCAACCTAAATATTTATTTGCCAAAAAAGATTTGAGCATATTTTAAAGGAACTGTTTCAAGCTATTAAGCACATGATACTTTCAAAAAACCTCAAAAACTATGTTTTCATCCATAGTAACTTTGTAGAAGTTGTCTTAGTCTCCCTGGTAAATAATTAGCATTTTTAAACCATTAAAATAAATATTAATATAAGAGATTAGGAGGGGTTTCAAGGACTTATTATATGCTCTCTTTGTTATAAATAGGATGGAATGGCTCTGATCTAATCGCCAGGGTAAATAACACATTTTATAACTTTTCATTAAAAATGGGAGAAGTTTAAATTCTTCTAAACGAATACTTAAACACCATCAAGGATTTAATTTAAAAGTGACATCACACATAAAACAACAGAGGGGTATTCCATCCTTGATTTCTGTTTTCTCCAGCCAGTTGCTGGAGTTACCCTTCTGAGCTTGTGTGTGACTGAGAAATGAGTTCGGACCTTTAAACTTGTTTGGACCACTTTGCAAAAACTATTGTAGTCTGAAGCTGGATTAATTTTAAGCAGACAGTTTTTAAGATTTGATGTATAATATGCTTTGTACATCAGCAGAATCTGGAGCACAAGTGGTAGTGTTACAAATCTTTTATTTCAGTGCGGGAAGAGATAGCTCTGTTCCTGAAGAGATTATGCTCACAGATCAGGATATTATGTAACTGTTCACCCCTATATTATTCATGATGAAAAAATATTCACTCAGAAACCACAGGAAATAATTTGATTTTCCTCCTGACTCCTATTTGTAGGTGACTTAACCATATGAGGCCAAGACTTTCACTTTCTTTCCAGAACTATGAATGAATTTACAGTCGTTGGGAAGTAATTTTCCTACCCTTTCTTCAGTTGTGAAATTATTTCTGGGGAAATATTTTCTCTCTTGAGAACCCTTTTGTCTTAAGATACTTTCTAGGTTGTGGCTACTGAAGAAAATAACTTGTGAAGCTGTGGAGTAGAAGTGTAAATCTCCTGTATCAGTTTAAAAAAAAAAAGACATGCCATAGAAGAAGCCCAGACAAATCCAAAACAGGCTTGGTACCTATTTCAGATAACTCTTATAAGGTGCCATGGAGTAGAAATAAAGGACAGCTCTATAAATATTATACTAGGACAAGCATTACTGGCTGTCAAGTCCAATCCTTATGATGATTGAAAAGTACCCAATATGGTACTTTTCTTAAGGTTAAATCCAAGCAATTTTTTTATTATTCCTCTCTTAGACATATTGTCCCAGACCATCACTTTCTACTGTTTAGAAGTCATTAAACATTTACCCTAAATATATTGTTTCTTTGACGATTTTGTTTCTATGCAAAAAATAATTCTCATTACTCACAAAGTAATAGGTATTATGTAGCATTCATGCTGTTGACAGCCTGTTTTCTTGTTGTCTTAAGGTCCTTGCTTGTTGATGGTGCAACCCAAAGTTGTGAATCAGAACTCTTCCTTAGCACAGCTAAGAGTAAAGGCAGGATGATAAGATTGTCCTCAGTACTGATCTAAGAGCTCCATTACCAGCCTCTCCTCACTAAAAGATTTGCTTTTCAACATAGTCCAGCAAAATCTTCTTAATCTATTATTTTATAAATTTATCTGTATTGACTAAGAATTTCCCATGCAGCACCATATTAAATGTTTTACTGAAATCTGGATAAATCTATTAACAGTTCTCTAAATTGAGATATACCTAAATTGAGTTTTATTTCAGTCTTGGATTTAGTAATTCTGTTTGCCTCCTGTCTTTCCTATTATTTTTTTAGGCTGGCTGGCCAGTCACTTTCATCAACTATACCAGAAAAAAGACAAAGCTTTAATTTATATTTGGATTCATGACAACACTGCCTTTAATCTTTACTCTATCCTTATTACATAGCATGGGTGGGGAGGGAGACAGGACATATTCTTTTGTCCCTGATTATTTATATGACTATTTTTATGGTATAAGTTAATTTGCAAGTTCTAAATCAGCTTGACTTTTGCCATTATTGATATTCTCTGACCGTAGACTTCTCTCTTGGTGAGTATATATCTCTTTTTTCCTTTTCTTAATGAGGTTTTTCTTTATTCTTTATGAGGAAGAGATTCTCCCAATGATTGTACTGCTTTTCCCTACACATTTTCCAAATATATTTTCACAAGTCTCCCTCACTTTGGTCACCTTGAAAGTAGCAAATGAAATGGTGACTGGATCCATTCTTTGGCCCTGGGGCCAACTGGTGCATCAATACAATTAAACTCTTTTGGCATCCAAAAGAGGTGTTTTATCCAAATTGCCTATTAGGAACGGTCATGCAGGCTTGCTTAGGCACTGACTAGAAGAGCCCTTGGTGGCCCAGAGTAAAATTGTGCCAGAGACCCTTTTAACAGCATGAAAGTGAGATAATAGAGCACCACAGGCAATGTTTAATTAACTCACGTAGATGAGTCACTGTGTTCCCCAGCTCTTCCTGCACATTCACTGCAAACGAGGGCAGAAAGTTGTTAATTCTCACAATCTTATCATAAGTTTCACAAATTTTGGAGTATATCTTAAAGCTTAAACACTTCAAAAGAAATATTTCGGCATAATTTTACCATGTGTTCTAGAAAAAAAAATGCCCAAGATTATTTTTGTTTGGGCTTTTTGTTTGTTTATTTTTGGCAATTTTGTTGATGTTGTTTTGTTTTGTTTATTTGTTTAATTTACCAGTGCAGAAAGAAAAATATCACTTTCTACTTGCACACAAAACTTTCAGTAAAAGGTATTCTGAATTCTGATTGTTATTTTCTCATCATTTCTGTACCAGTAGACTTAATCAGGACTGAATAAAAAAGATGTTTTGAGTAGTTTCTTCTGCATTTTCAGTCTAACTACTGACCTAATTTAACTATAATCTTCAGGCTTTTTTTCTGGAGAAAACAGAGCTGGAAAGTGAATCAGCACAAACGGTTCTCAAAGGCTGCACATCTAATGTGAAATATCAGACCGTGACAGGTTATGGATTAACTGAAAGCAAAAAACAACACAAGTAATATTTGAAAAGTGCCTTTCATGGATTTCAGAGAACATCCAACTGTAAGCAAAACAAAAAAGTAAAAAGCAGGGCATGAGATTTATTGTGTGCCATCTAAAAATGGGACTCAGCTAATTCACAGGTTGAAACAAAAATACATTCTTAACACTGTAATATGAGGGGGGGGAAAGTTTTGTGAGAAAAAGCTGGTGCATGTTAGTAAATCTTTCACTTTGCATTTAAACCAACAGTCAGTAGGGGGTTTTTTGGTTGGGTTTTATTGGTTTTGTTTCTGGTTTTTTTGTCCTGTTGAACAAGCTTTTCCAATACATGATTTAGGTGTCCCTGTCTCCCATTACATAAAAATACAATATTTTTCTGGTAATACTATTTTAATCTGTTGAAAAAAATTTTGAGTATCTTAAGAAAGTTCCTGATCTGGATTAACACACTAATAATTTTTTAAAAATAGTGAAACTATCACTTTGTTTTGTTTTGCCCTGAGGTATTTCTTTGTAGTGGAACTACTGAGATGCTATCTTGTGCAACTGTTACTAATAATAGCAGCTTTCAAGATAAGTTTTAAGGACAGACCAATAAAGAAATTTTCTTTTGATTTTAGCCAAATTTTCTGTATTGATGAATTATTTTCTTATTTCACAGATCTCATTCCATGCTTCTATGGTGATTTTATTCATTTACTTGTTTATTTATTTATTGTGGAATTATTCCAGTAGAATCTTGGATTTTCTCTCTCATGAGGTGAATTGGCCTTGTCTGACTGTCACGTGCCCACCAAACTGATCTTTCACTCTCTCTCCAGAACAGGGCAAGGAAAGAAAATATAATGAAAGGCTTGTGTGTTGAGATAAGGACAAGGGCAGATCAATCAACAGTTGTCATGGGCAAAACAGATTGAAGTTGGGGAAACCAGTTTAATTTATTAACAATCAAATCAGAGTGGAATAATGAGAAATAAGAACAAATCTAAAATCACCCTTCTCTATCTCTCCCTTCTTCACAGGCTCCACTTCAGTCCCTACTTCTCTACTTCCTCTCTGTGAGTAGCCCAGGCTGACAGGGAATGGGAATTGTGGTCTGTCTCTACTGCTTTGTCTCTGCTGCTTCTTTCTCTTCATATTTTTTCTCTGCTCCATTGCAGGGTCTCTTCCGCAGGAGACAGTCCTCCAAAAACTTCTCCAACATGAACCCTTCCCACAGGCTGCAGTTTTTCAGGAACTGCTGCAGGGTGGGTCTCCTGTGGGGCCACAGGTCCTGTGAGCAGACCTGCTCCAGCGTGGACTCTCACATGGTCACAGCTTCCTTCAGGGCACACCCACATTCTCTGTCGGGGGGTCCTCCACAGGCTGCAGGTAGACATCTGTGCCACCGTGGACTGCAGGAGCACAGCTGCCTTGCCATGGTCTTCAACACGGGCTGCAGGGGAATCTCAGAGCTGGTGCTTGGAGCACCTCCTGCTGCTGCTGCTTCATTGACCTTGGTGTGTGCAGGGCTATTGCTCTCACATTTTCTGTCTCCTCTCCCAGCTGTCATTGCACAGAAGTTTTTACCCTTCTTAACTATCTTCTCCCAGAGGTGCTAACCCCATTGCAGATGGGCTCAGCCTTGGCCATCTGTGGGTCCATCTTGGACCTGACTGGTGTTGGCTCTCTCAGACATGGGGGCAGCTTCTACATCTTCTCACATAAGTCACCCCTGCAGCTCATCTGCTACCAAAACCTTGCCAGGTATACCCACTACATTCAATTAGTGTGATCTGCAATGAGTTCATGGGAAACTTTCCCGTTTTGTCTTCTAAGTTGTCATTGCAGGTATTTGCCAAGGAAAATAGTACCAATTTACAGTGGTTCAGTGGTTATACAGTCAGCATTATGTTGAAACATGACTGCTGTTCTCTGGAAAGCACAACATGTGCCTACTCTGGTTATCTAGGTTTTATATCAAGCAAATAGCCAAAGAAATACCAACTAGGGGACTTTTAACTGAATTTTAACTCTTCAGTACTTTCCTTGTAAAATCTGTGCACAGATCAATCAGTTTTATCTTGGTTTACTTCACCTGGATGAATCATCTTTCAGTTATCTAATTTCCTTCTTAGTTTAACCTCACACCACAGGTTAGAATCCTTTTTTTTTTTTCCCCTTTTGTTTGTTATACCTGTGTTTATTGTATTTCCAAACAGAAGGAAGTACTTTTCTAGTTATGAAGTGTACCAGTGATATGTAAATGACCACAGAGCTCCAACAGAATCCGGAAATCTAAGGTGAAGGCACCTAACATGTCCTTGCCACCTGCCACTGTACTGAACTAAATGAAAAGGGGGCAAGAAGATGGCACAACAGTGAGGATTATGCATGAAGTGTCAGGCATTATTTTAAATCTTCTTATCTTCTGTCAACTGAAATCTAATTCTTGAAATGTCCTGGGGCAGAGAACAGGGAAGTGGCTCTGCAAAGTACCTAAATTAAAAATGTTTCTTTTTTCCTTTGAAACAGGATAATTTCTGTTACTTATTCCGATTTATATCTGTTAATTGTGGCAAAAATTATAAGATTTTACTGTTTCTGCTGTTACCAGTCCTGCAGAGCCAGCTACAGCTGTGTTCAAGTAGAGGTTTCTCCCCAGAAATAACTAAAATAACACTCATTGCCTCAGTGCAATCTGAGGCAATGATCCAATTTACTGATGCCCTCAGGTCACCTAGGTGCCACAACTGACGTTAAATGAAGGTAATGTGACTATACAGCTGTCACCAAGGGAATGAGGAAATAAGCAGGGTTGCAAAAATATACACGGGGGTATGATTCAAACTGGAGAACAAAGAATGAAGAAGGAGGTCGGAAAAGACTGATTTTGGTACCTCAAGTTGGATGGAGAAGGAAAAACAAAAGTATAATTTTGTTATCACGCTCTGCCCACCGCTGGATATTTCAGTGCCAGCATCACTGCCACCTGTCAAAACACAGGTGAACGTTTTGTCCTTATGGAGGAATTTGAGACAGCTCAGAAGTTAATCTCAGAGTGCAGACTGATAGTGCAATGCCCAACTTTATGGTACACTGTTACCTGGCAACATTCACAGCCCTTCCTAAGGGTTTATGTTCTTTGTGCTGTACAGGAATAAAACCTCATGTTTAAACAGGTGAATCACAGAAAATAGCACACCAAGTAATGAGCATTTATGCCAGAGGATACAAAACGATGGGCACAAACATATATAATGAAGTGTACCTTTCTCTCAGAGTTAGACATTTCCCTCAGGTCAACACAGGTTTTCTGTTCCCCAGCAGAAATTCAGCCCCTAAGCTGAGTGCCAGTGAAAACTTCTCAAACTCAGATTGTTGCAAGGATTGTGATGGCTTCTCTCTCTTCCTCCTCTGTTCCTGCCTAGGGCAATGGGATTGACTTTAACATTATCAGGTAAGGATTTTTGAGGCAGGTTAAATTCCTTCCATTGAAACTGTTTTACTTCATATACAGTAATTAAATATTCAGTGGTCCAAAGAAAGCATAGGAGAAATGACTTTGTAGCCTGTGGGTAAGGAGCTTTTTTATGAAGAGGATGTTCAAATTCATATACCTCCTCCCTTCATTCCATTCCCACTTTGCTTAAAGTTTGCAGCTTCATACTCTACAGCAGATTAACTATTAGTTTTTTCCTAAGCAACATGAGGCAGCCAAAGGCATTGGATCTCAAAATATATTGGTTTTTTTCAGTGAGTGTAGCCTTCCTTTTGTTTTGTAGATGGATTTTTTTTTGCCATGTTCTTTGTTTCAGTCACATATTGTTTCATAGGAAAACATGTACTTTTCCAAAGCAATTAAGTAGTAACATCAAATTTTATTTCTGTAAGACAAAATAATAAACACTGCTGATGTCTTTTTCCCCAGCTTATTTCAATTTGGAGATGAAGGAAGTAACCTAGGCACAATTTCCTTAATGATTTGACGCCAGATTATTGCAAAGTTTTCAGAACTCCCTCGTGACTTCCTTGTAAATCCATACAACATATGCCTGAATGGGCATAAAAGGAGACTAATATGGGAGAAAAGATACTTAAACATGCAAAGATTTCAGTGGGAGATGGGTATCCAGAAAATCCCATAGGTAGGATTTTTTTTCTATCAAGAAGCGTGTCTGAGAATCTGTGTTAAACAGAAGGGATTTCTTACAGCCTTGATTAAAGGTTAGAAAGTCCTCAGAGTCCTTCTCTTTTCCTTATACTACCTTATTGTGCTTTCTTCGATTTAATTTATTTGTTGTTGTGAAAAGGTAGAAGGTTTTCATAAAAACCTGAGAATTGTACTTTCTCATTAATTCACTGGCCATAAAGTTGAGAAAAATTCTGTAGTTGTTCAGGCATTAAAAGGAAAACTGTATTAAGACTACCTGTATTTTAAGAATGATTCACATCCATTAAAAAAACTTTCTCTTGCTTTCTTCTTGTCTGACATACCCACCTTTTGCCTTCAATGCTTCAGAATCTCTTGCTAGCCTTTTTCTTTGGATAAAATTAAATGGGTTAGTTTTAATGTTGTTGTTTTCTTTCCTTTCTGAATTTCCTGAAAGATTAAAGGACAAAAAGTGTACCCAACAGGAACAGATAATTTATAACTATATGACAGGAATAATAATGCAAACAAAAAAAAGAACTGATATATAAAAGTGTGTAAAGATGACTACATAATAATTTGTAGTTTATTGTGAGTCAGATACATATTTAACAGGCTTTTATTGTTACTGGGTTCAGATACATGGAGAAAACACAGTACTTATAACTAATTAAAGCCTACCATGATACAGATGGCAGAAGCAGTAAAAAAGACAGTGGTGTGGACTGTGAGAAGAGGACAAAAATTCTTTCTGCTGACATAATGTCTTCAGAAAAACCCTTATTTTTACTATCCTTATCTTCTTGTTTTCTTGGATAGTACTGTATTGACACTAGCCTATATTGTACTAGTACTGTATTGTTCTAGTCCCACAAATAGAGAACTTAAAATTGAGTATATTCTGTGTTTAGTCTCAAGTCTCTCATGTTAGGTTTTGCATATCTTTTGTACACAATCTTGTAAACACACTCAGACAAAGACCTGTGCTATCAAACAAGCTTAGGTCTGACAACTACCCAGCTTAAGTAAGGCACGGTGGTTCCAGCAATGTTTACACCAGGCAGATGTCCTTCAGATAGAGCTCTCTGGCACCTACTGGGTGCAGAATACATGACATACCTTGCAAACAAGTGCCTTAGTGCAGCACTGTCATGGTTTAACCCCAGTGGCAAGTAAGCCCCACACAGTCACTCATTTACTTGCCCCTGGGGAAACGGGGGAGAGGACCAAAAGAGTAAAAGTGAGAAAACTCGTGGGTTGAGATAGAGGCAGCTTGATGGGTAAAGCAAAAGCCACACACAGGCAAAGCAAAGCAAGAAATTAATTCAGTTCTTCCCATAGGCAGGCAGGTGTTCAACCATCCCAGTAAAGCTGGGCTCCATCATGCATAGTGGTGATGTGGGAAGACAAATGCCATCACTCTGAATATCCTCCCCTTCCTTCTTCCTCCCCCAGCTCTATATGCTGAGCCATATATACCATATGGTTTGGGACATCCCTTTGGGTCAGTTGGGGTCAGCTGTCCTGGCTGTGTCCCCTTACAACTCCTGGTGCCCTCCCAGCCCCCTTGCTGCTGGGGCGAGAAACAGAGGAGGCCTTGATGGTGTGCAAACACTGCACAGCAACAATTAAAAAACCCTATGTTATCAAAAATGTGTCCAGCACAAATCCAAAACACAGCCCCATACTAGCTACTATGGGGAAAATTAACTGTATCCCAGTCAAAACCAGCACAAGCCCTGATTTCTCGATTTGAGGAAATGCAGCATCATCCTAAAGCATTTTAAGCATGAAATGTTAGTTTTGTGTCTCAATATTATAAAGATCTCTAAAGCAGCTTTAAGTAACATTATTTATGGACATGTAATTTCTTGTTAGATTAAGTCAGCAGCAAAACTAAATAAAAAATCTATGCATGCATATATTTAAATGATTTTTTTTACTAGTCTTCATGGTGCACATTCATCCTCAACATCCAAATTTCTTCTTCTGTCCGATAGTTCTTGCTCCAGCTATAAGGAATATCAACACACCTCCTCCTAGGAGCAGGATTGGCATTGGAGTCTGCCAATTACGATGGTCAGAACAAAATTTCACAACAGACTGAGTGCTTTGAAGGTAACTCATGGGTCACTATTGGTGAGAATTGTGTTCGTTCATTTTTCAGATGGATGATTTTTCATTTAACACTGATCTGTCCCTTGTTTCACCCTCCTTCTTCCATACCTCCCAATATCATCTGCTTGCCGATAAGAAAAAAACCATTTTGGTAACAAAGGGACAGTGATTCTGATTACCATAAAGCATAACCTAAATCATCACCTTCAAAAGCAGTATAAACAATGTCATAAGATCTTTCTGTGATCATTCTTGTGATCACATGAATGAGCAGTACATGGTGTTTCTGGAGCATCTTTAATAGAATGTCTCAAACTAATTTCCCAGAAATTGCCATTATAACACATACGTGACCTAAGATTTTCAGTAGTCCCACTTATCTGAACAGCAAACTTCACGATCTTAGAAGATTATATTTTAAAATATAATACTTTATTATTTTTATTAATTTAAGAAAAGATAATTGCTTTTATAATTTGAAACTTAAATATTAGTAATTTAAAATATATAATTATAAGATTTTAAGAGCAATTGAGGGTTTTTTAGTTATTTAAAACCTGAACCTTCTAAAATTCCAAAAGATAGTTACCCTAGACAAATAATTTAATCATTTTCTGTCAGTGTCTATATATGTTTTCAATAGCAAATCCAAACTTCAGTTGAGCAACACAGAAAATGGAACTAAAGCCAGAGTGAATTTAAATATTACTAATATAATATATCTCTAAAAATTAATTCCTTAAGTGACATGAGGTATTAGACATGACCTATTTATGTGCATGCATTCCTTTAAAAAACAGCAACAAACTAAGCTCTTTGCAGTTGTCATTTAGTTTGCAACCAGACAGAGGCAACAGAGTAGGTATTCACATCCCTTTTAGTCATTATAATACTCTAGACACAATCCTTTCTGGGAAGGTGACATATATTCACTAAAACATTGTGTCACAACTTTGATGAGAGCCCAAATTAAGAAAAACTATGAACATCATGATAGACTATTACCACAAACAGTGTCACCATTCAGATTAAAACACTATGATCACAGTTTGGGAGAAATAAGAATGGGGGCTGGGAGAAGCCTCATTACAGGCCATGACAGAAGCACTCAAAGGATGTGGAAGGGAAACTCATCTTCAGTATAAGATCCTACTCACTGCCAAGTTTTGGAAACTGATACTTTTTACTGGCTTAATTACTCACAATTTGTAAAAGAGCCCTATAGACAATGCAGACAGTTTTAACAAAGTAGCTCTTTCTCTGTCAAGAATCACATACACCTGTTGTGCTATATACAACAATAAAAATTATTCTAAGTGTAAAATGCAGTGGGTCTCATCCTTAACTACCTCACTGCTTATGCAGCCATTCAAAGTCTGAACTAACACGCAGGTTAACAGGGAATATGGTTCAAGTGAAATACGTACATATCAGGGTCTAAATTTTTATCATGTCTTGCCTATGGTTTCTATATGTGGCACTGTTAGTGAATTACGTAAAATGGAGTACCACAGTTTTTAAAACAGAACACTCTCTAGTCTGGGAGGGGGGGTGGGAGTGGAATTGATTGTTATTACTGTTTTCATGATCATATTTTGGAAAAGCTGTGAATTGTCTTGCAGAGAGGATACCTACCAGCTTTACTGTATTTCTATATCTTTAAATATGCTCTTGGGCCACATTTTAGAATAATTCATGCTAGTAGCTCCTTAAGAAAACCTCCAGCATACTGTGAGCCTTCGGATATTTTCCAGCATATGCTTATCAAATGGATTTTCTTGGCACTCTGTGGAAATTCCAAATGCCCTTGCAGTGATGGCACCTGACACAGAAGGCTGTCACAGCCTTTCCTAGAAACCCCCAGTATTGGCTGCAGCAACATCGGGCCTGTCAGCAGCTGGAACTCAGCTGAGCTCAGGCTGCATGCCATGAATGAATGATCTAATGTGACTGGTCTTTTTGGGAACATCCCCAACAACAGTGGGCATACATTAATACTTTTTTTAATCACTTTGTAAGCCAGCCTGTACATATAGATAATTCATATATGTATCTTAGTACATTGTGGACATAATTGGATTAAATACAGGTAACTTTTTTTTAAATATAATTCAGCTTCAATTTATTCCATTTATATGCTATGGGGAACTCAAAGAGAGAATTAGCCTTCAAGAACTCATAATGATAGGGACAAAGCTGAGACAAAGGTAACGTTTCTGGGTTTATCAGGAATAGCAGGAACATTTACATTAGTAACAGAAAAGGTGGCAAAAAATAAGCTGAGGCACAAATACATGTTGCAGAGAATGCAAACCCCAGCTCCACACCAATCTTCTTTTTCTTTTTTTTCTTTCCCTCTTCATTTCTCATCCTCTAGATTTTTCTCTCCAGGACTAGTTTTCTTTAATATTTGAGAAAAAACACCTTTCCAAATTTTTGGAGGAATTTAAACTGAAAAAAGGATAAACCTTTTTAATTTCAAATCCTCGGCTAAGGATTTGCTTTCACTTCAGAGAAGTTACAGGAAGGATGTATTTAACCCATTGCCCTTATCCTTCTAAATTAGAGTGGAAGCATCCATGTGTGAAAGCACAGAAGTCTGCATAGGTTGCCTTGTGACCCCTAAGAAGGTCTCTTCCTGTATGCCAAGGCAGTGCATATCTGCCTAAGGGTTTTGGAGAGGCATGAGACCTGTTTCTGCTACTCCCTGATGTGGGCAGTTGCTGGGAAGTGGAGCAGTGACAGTGTGGCTCGCCTCGCCTCTCCTCTCCCTCTCTTCTCCCTCACAGTCTCTTCAGCTTAGATTTGCATTCACTGTAGGTATAGCTAGTCTCTAAAAACCCACGGTGCATCTCAGCAAGACTGGCAGTGACAGCCTGGGCTGTGTCACAGGTCCTCCTCTGGAGCCTACCCCACCTGGGAAGCACCTTCCAGTGGAATTTGTTATTTATGACCAGTCACATTACCAAGGATATGCACAGCAGCTTGATGAAACACATGATACTGAGAACACACCCCAGTACCTTGGCACTGATCCATTTTTTCTTATCAGGAACCTAACTTGAAACATTCCAATGGTGCAATTGTTGTAAAGAGATGTCACTGTATCTGATGAAAAGAAAATAAATCAGAATCCTGTTAAGATCAATGTTTATGTTCACTCTGATTTTATTCTTCCAAACTTTAAATCTAAAATAACAGAAATGCTCACTTCCTGAAAAGCACAGATGCAGTATCAGAATATCACTTGCCACAGTGACACCTTACATTTTTCTTCTGCATTAGAAATAAAAAACTGTTGGTTTACCTGTTTTTCTGGACACTCTGTAGCATATGAAGTTGGGTTTTATTGACTTACATATTTAAAATTAAAAATATTATTTCTACCTTATATTTACAGTATTTGCAATCCAGTACCAGTAAGTTATCACATTCAACTTATTTTGGCAGCTAACCAAGCTCAAAACAAATCACAGGTAAATGCAGCAGGTTGTGGAAGAGAAAATGGAAGTTTACACAGAAGGATTAACAAGTATGATTCAGTAGTTGAAAAACAATACCGTTATTTTTTTCTTCATTTGAGGTTATGGTCTGTTCAGCTTGTCTTCCCAAAGAAGGTGGAAAAAAGCACCCTCAAAAAATCAAGGTGTTGATGATAAACTCCACAACTCTTTCTCTAATATGAACTGGTAAAAATCCTAATACTTCAAATTTCATGATAGACTATGTCTGGATACATGACTTGTAAGTCACTTGAAATCTTTTAAAGTAAATATCCTTGAGAGCTGTAAATTTTGTTAACAAAAACTGAACATTTCAAACAACCTCCCTGCAGCTCCTATGAGATTTTGTTAAACCTCGTTAAAAACCTGGTTTGTGCTTTGACTAACACAATTTTTTTTTTTTTGTTGTTTGTTACAGCATTTTAAAAATTACCTCCAAGTTGAAATTATATACTTGTAGAGATTGAAGTGGTATTTTCTTATCTTTCACTCTCTTAACAGTTTGCAGTTTTATAAAACTGAAACTTGCTTTACTCACAAATTAGATTTCTGCTTTTTACTCTTCCTTTTACTCTTTATTTTATCCAAGTCATTAGTTCTCAGAATTAAACAACAATAACTATCACAAACAGTAAACCATTGCTTCTGTGTATTGATTACATCATGTTGCTATGAACTACAATGAAAGCATTTAAATTCATATCCCCAGTGTAATTATGAACTAGTCTGCTGAATACTAGCATTTCAAAATCTATTTGAGTGTTCAGGCCCAAGTGATAGATCACAGATGTCTTACCTATTAAGAAAGTGCAACAACACTATATTAAAACAGGTCTCCTGCTAAATATACTCACAGTTTTCATGCTGAGTAAATATTTATTTTTTCTTTTTGTATATAGCTGTCTTTTGTGACAAAATGATAACATGCTTGTCATCAATCAGTTCTAGGACATCCAGGAAATGGTGAATACATAACACAGCTTCTTCAACATTTGGCTGAAGAGGAGTATTTTGAAATTCAATTAAATTTCTAATCAGTAAAAGGTCTTTTTACATTGACATCTTCCATGGTTTCTATTCAGGCTGTTTATTATTTTTAATTAGTTTCTTTTTTTTCTCAGACCAGATACTATATATCCAACTTGAATGACATTCTACTCCTTATATCATCCATTTCTTCAGTTGCTACCAGTTTTATGATTCATCAAAATTTGCAAGAACAGATAGAATAGGTAGCATTAACTTTTCAACAGTTCACAAAGGAAAAACCTTTCCTTGAATGCCTGGTAATATTGTCCCAGAGTGCCTTGCTGCCCCTAGCACTTCTGCTGATAATGAAAGAAGAGGATAACCTGACTCTTTGCATCAGCAATTTGTTTAATAGGAAAGGGACTATTTTTACAGCTGTTCACCTAATAAGGACTTTATTTCCACATCTGGATATGTTTTTGTATTATGCCTGCAGTGTTTGTTTAAGTCTCAAAATTGCCTATGATAATCCCAGTGACCAGAATTTAAGATTAAGGTAATTCAACGCTTATCAGCAAACAGGGAAGGAATCTGTTTGCTTCGTCTAAGTTGCCAGCTGGTGACGGTGAGAGGTAAGTTGACTCTTGCATCTTCAAAACTCAAAGCAGGTGAAAACAACATTTGTTTTATTCTCATTAGTACTTTTCTGAGGTCTGTTCTCACTGAGCATTGCATTACTGTTTTACTCAGGCCAGGATCATATCTTTCAAAATATTCCTCCAATGCTCTCTGCTTATTATGCTTTGGTGCTCACCATAGAGTTGGCTCAGCAGACTGGATTTGAATTCCATTTGGATAATACTGAACTTCAGTGAACTCTCTAGGTATTCACTGGCTGTGCCCCCACTGCAAGGTGGAGATCAGGCAGTGGAATCAGACAAGACTTGGTTGAAATCTCCTCCTCCTCCCCCTGCTTGGAATGTGTGTGCCGTGGACACAGGGTGTTCAGCACTGCCTGGTTTACTCTCCAGATCTGCTCACATTGCTATACCTGATTGGGGAACAGAGATGTAATCCCCTCTTTTCCTTCATTGTGCTTGCAAAATAAAGTTGTTATGAAATTTAAATGCTTGAAAACATGAACCCTGGAAAACATTGGTGTCAATCATTCTAAGCTAATACACATGTAATGAAATGCAAATATCTGTTTTTAAAATTAGTTTCCCAGGGCATTGCTTAATGTTTCATGGACTGATATTTTTGAAAGATCAGGATTAAAGCAGATATATGCACATGTTACTTTTCACTTAAGTGAACAAGATTACACAAATTTGTTAGGAGAACAGCCATCCTTACCACAGGCTGCATTATCCCAGCTAAGATTGTTTTACAATTGACATTTTTTAGAAAATCATTTCATATTCAGAAAGATGAGTAGGTTTACCAGACAGGAACAGGAACATTCTGACCTCATCTAAATGAGTACAGGCTCATGGGAGCACTCTTGATGCAGGTTTTATAAAAATGTCAGACAAAAAGATTTTACAGACAGCAGACCCATGAACCCTCACATGGTATTTTCAAAAGTACTTGCATGCACTTGTAAGATGATGAATGCACTAATAATGTGAGAGAGGAATGAAGTATGCTGCGGAAGATCTAGCTGGGTCTCCACATTAAAGATCGAAAAAATATATCCTGTTGCTCAGATTTATTTTTTTTTAGATTATAAAAAATCCAAATATCTGAGTCAGGATTATGACCTCTTTGAACTTGTTGCCATGTTAATCTTGCAGTACTTGCAACTGAAACATTATAGTTCAATTCCAACAACCAAACAGGTGAATCCAGATAAAAATATACACACTGCTATTATTACCTTAAACAAACTCAGTAGGCTAAGGTGTCTCCAGAGAGTAATCCATGCAAAGTAATTCAACAGCTAAAACAGGAAGAATTAATCACATTCTGAGAATGCCTATCCCTCTAGTTGAAAAGAGAGCATAACTTGTAGTACATGCTGGATAGTCAGGTAACCATAATTCAGGATGAAAATTCCCATCCTCAGTGTCTACTTAAGGTTTTTGTGACAGATGAGAAAATTCCCTTTAAAATCTTTCTAGCAGTGCTAGCTTCTGTTTTCAAGTCCTAATTATTTCTTCTTATTCCCTTACTCGGGTTGCGTGTATTTGATATCAATGGGTATTTGATCAGATTTCTGAGCCTAGGTCAATGCTGTTCAGCATTAACCACCACGTTTTCATCAGCCTTGTCCCTCATTAAGTAAACATCATCATGAATGCTGTTTCATAATCTGGCTGAGCTGTTTGGAAATGCTCACATCAGCTGCTCTCTGATGCTCAGATGAGACCAGAGTCAGTGAAGAACAGGGTCTTCTTGGACACTTGTGGGCCATCAGGTAGCAGTGTCTTGTACAATATTATAAACCTCAGGGCATTTCTTGGCCTTCATTGCTCCACTAACTGCCATGAAACACTGTAGGTACCAGTGAGAAAGTGAAAAGGTAAAATCAGTGTAACTACTGCTGCCTTGGGCTCCATACTAAATTTTATTGTCCCACTTGGATTGTCTGGATTGTTAAACATGTGATTACCCAGTGTTTCTATGGGTAGGAATGAAGGTTTTCTGTGCTGCTTCTGTGCAAGTGTACATTCTCACTCATCACAGAATCAAAGGCAAAGAATCCAACCAGTTGAATTTTTCTAGTTTTGAAATAAGGCTTCAGCTAGTCAGTCTACGTAAAAGGCAATATGCCCCTCCCAAAATGACATCACATTATTTCTGAATATGCAGTAATTTCTCTTTTTCGTGCAGAAAATTAGCAAGTAGATCATTTTAGTTCAGTTTACATCTCTTTAAAACAAGTGTTTAAAATCATTTTTCAAAGCATTTGGTTTTCCTTTTATATGAGTTCACAGATTAATTCAGATTCTTTCAACTGCTATATGACTACATATTAAGTATTTATGTCAAAGGAAAACAAAACTTCTAAGATTTTAACAATATTTCTTCCTTTTTTTAAACTGAACGTTCCTTTTGAAACAAAGGTAGAAATTTATATTTCATTAATATTTCCAGTAATGGAATTAAAAAAATATTTTATTCTTGTTGTTATTTACCCTCAAAAAACAAACAAAAAAAAATAGGAAAGAAATCCTCCTCCAAATCCATATATGTAGAAGGCAACTCTGAATACCACACATGTAGTATTATAGTTAGAATAGTCACACTATGGTTGCAAAGTAGCATATTCTTAACTTGCAAATACGTTCTTGCCTTTTGTATCATGGGATATTTTTGTGGTTTAGTTGGGTTTCTTTAATTTTTTAGGGGGGTTTGGTTGGTTTGTGTTGTTTTGGTTTTCCCCCAAGATCTGCTCCATAAATTTTAGGTTTACAACAGCAAAATGTTTCAGGGTAACCTCAGCTATATCTGAAATAACAAGTCCTGATGCGCCTCAGGTGCAGAATGAGTCTGTGTCAGCCAGACCTGTCCAGTTCTCTACATTTCAGAAGGCTTATTAGCTAGAATCCAGTGCTGTACCTGAGCAGGATAAATCTGTTCTCGCTACATTTATTTGGGCTATGCAATATTTCCAGTTTCTAAGGGAAGGGAATTCATAGTAGTCTGAGCTTTATAAATTGTAATAAACTAAAAGTAAAGTTATATGAGTTTCAAGGTGTGGGTATTATGAGAGTTTTTCATCATCTGGACTATCCCCACCCTTTTTTTTAATTTTTTTTTTTTTGTGGAGATTCATCTACAGAGTTTTCCTATCAGGTGTGTCACAGTCCGGAGATAATTACATTCAGAACAAACAACAAGCCTTCCTTCTCACACTGATTCCTCTCCAGCCTGCTGGCCTCAGCTCTTTAGTCCTTGACACAGCAAATTCTTATCACAAACTTAACACAGAAGAGCAGCAATTCTTGTTAGTCCCTGCACTAAGTATGACCTATTTAAGATATCAGCCTAGCCCTGGTAATCCTGCAAATTCAATCAATACACCCAGCTCTGCTCTTTCAGGTGTCTGCCCTAATAGAACCATTAACACCCAAGTGCAGTGACCTTCCTGAGTCTTGATATCAATCAAAAGCCAAATGCCACTGCTGGCACTGACCATTTTAGCTCCATAGACTTTGTAGGAGCTGTCAGTGAACTACAGGGGTCAGACTTGATGCTAATCCTAAACCAAATTCTGACATTAGTATAAAAATGTTGTACTGTAATGACCTTGATTAACCCAATCACTAATCACAAACAGATATCTCATTTTATTTGTTACTTTCCAGTCACACCCTTCTTCTAGTTGCAATTATCTGGATCAAAAGATGAAATCATGTTTTTTATCTGGTGCCAGCTTATTCTCATATAGTCAAACAATAAAGTTAACCCCTACTTAAATTCAGCCTGTTTTTCTAAAGACTGACATGAAGCCTGACTCAGATATAATACTGCCTTTAACAAAGTCAGCCAGGAACCCTCTGTCAGCATTCACTCCTACTTAGCCCAGTAAAATACAATAATTTTTCTTCCTGAAGCTTCACGCCAAACCTACATTTAATGTAGTAGTTTATTAGCTTCATCTAACCAGCACCGGAACAAAATATATCCTAAAGCCCAACTCTGCGTGTCATGCAGAATTCATACTTGACTTTAATTCTCCTACTTCAGTTGCCACAAACCCCACTACAAGCCTAAACATAACCTTAACACAATAAAGCACTCACCCCTTACTCTCTCAGAATCAATTATACACTGAACCTGGCAGAATTAATCCAGGAGTTAGTTATTCAGCCTCTGCTGTCCTCAGTTCTAAATCTGGGTTAAAATAATCCCTCTCCTGCATCTTGCAGGATCCAGGTCAGGCTTCCTTCCCCTTCCAGGGATGATCTGGAAGTCCTCAAATACTCTATGATTAACCTTCCCTGCTCCAGGATTGCTCATCACAGTTAGACATGCAGTACTTGCAGGTGGAAGCACGAGATTGTTCCACACCTAACCCCAGCCATAATGAAAACCACTCTAATTCATTCCCCTCCTAAATTCCACATAAGGCATTTGCCCACATCAGCAGCAACCTTATTGATCTCAGGAGGACCAAAATATACAGCTGGCTCCACAGTTCTAAATTTTACTGGTGCTCTAACAGCAGTAGCAGGGATCTCCTGCCAGCTCCTGGTCTGTCCAAAAGTAGTTGGGCATTTTCAGGGACGTCAGTCACAGTACTAACATGTGCAGCTTAATGTTAATTCTTGAGCTAGTGACAGATTCTGGTGTATACTGTCAAGGATAGATTAAGACTAGATTTAGAGGACAGGAGAGCAAGAAGGCACTGGTAGATTTATTGCTCACTCCTGTGAGGCTGGAGTCGGAGTTTTTCACAAGTGAATGTTTTAAGGTACTGTTAGGAATTGATGAGTGGTGGCACTGTAATTTCATTAAGGCTAAGTGTAGAAGTAATTTAAAAAGCCAAATGTTTCTGTATCATGACAGATCCACAAAGTAACATTTATATGCTTATAACACCAGTGCCTTCCCATTACTCTTACAAATGCCAGGGGCAAAACCAGCTTCTGCCCTCATGAGGGGCAGCAGTCAAGACCATCAGTCTTAAGCACAAATTCTAACACAAATTCTGCCTGATGAAATCCTAGTGTCAATATCCTATCATCAGTATCTGCAGTTCTCTGTCAGTCCTCAGACTTCATGTTGGCCACAAGCCACAGATAGCCTGGAGGCAGTCGTACTGACATAAAATCAAGCAGGTTAGCAGATCAGAAATCTGTGCTTCCAGTCTTTTGGTTTCAAAAGAGACCCAGGTAGCACTCATAAAGGCAAGAGCCAAGCATGTTTAATAGAAGTAGAAGTCAGGTTTATTTAATGAATCAACAATAGTGTTTGGATTATCAAATTACAGCCTCACAAATAATCCCAGACCTTAATGAACCATTCCTCCAGTCAAATAGCTAGCTCCAGCTTCCTGCAAAAGTCAAACAAATGTTAGACTCTGTTGATGTTTTATACATGGAAGTATGATTCTTACTCTTTGGCATGCTACAGGTACTGCTGCTTAGATAAAATTTTCCCCCTTAGTTTTCCACTTAAATTGCTTTGTCTGGTAAGTTATATAATAGCTCAAAGAATATAAGAACAATAACCTAACCATAATGCCTCCACAAAAAACCAAAAAGCAAACAAACAAAAAAACACAACAAAACCCCCAAACAAAAACAAAAACCCCAACCAAACAAAAACAAAAAACCCCAACCAAACATAAACTTCAAGGTTTTCTGTTTTACACAGTCAAAACCAAGCATCTATATAGCTTTCCAATTTACACATAACTGTATGTTTATACTTGTTAATCTTCTGAGCCACCACTGGTTAAGATAGCCTCTGATGCTGGTTAGCTTGAAGTTTGAGGCCTTCATGTATTAAACTTAATTCCCTCCCAATACCTGCTTCATAAATTCTAAAGCAAAATCAGTGTCTAACTCAAATCTTCCCAGTCCCAACTATAAGACCTTGTTTGTTCTCACCTCATGCTCAACTGCTTGCCAATGCAGGAAGAAAGAGCATTCATATAAAAATGTAAAACTACTGTTTTACAATGTGCAATTGTTTCTGAGTGAGGACTTGGCTGGGTTATATTTTAGGAGGCTTTAGATCATGGGGCTGCTTTAAATATTGCAGTTAGGTTTGTGTCTTGAATAAAATCCAGGCAAAAGAAGAATAATGAATAAACTGGGTCATGCAAAGCTGGTGAGAATATTCTGGTGGAAAGAAATAAGTATCATATTGTTGTCTGGATCAGGATGGGTTCATTTGTCAGCAAAGCATATTAGAGTTAGAGGTTGAGTCAGTAATGTCTAAATAAATAGTTTTACTGCTTAAATCATTTTGTATCCTTGTGACTAAGGTGATAAAAACTTACAGAAAATCTTAATATATCTCTAATAATTTCTGGATGAGGAAAATGTGACTAAGCTTCAGTTCAGGATTCAGGGCAGGAAAGACTGAATTGCTAAGGTTATTGCTATGCTCAGACAAAGGTTTACATTTAATAACAGTGAATATGATAATCTCTGGTCTAAGAGCAGAGGAAAAAGTTTTTGCTTTTTGATAGAAGCAAGCGACAAGGCTTGTAGGATTGGGCTGAGCTGCAATGGTGTAGTTACAACTCAAAGGGCGGTCCTGAACAATGGAAGGCTACTAGAGTTTGGAGAAGCAAAGACCTAGAATTCAGAGATAGATTAAGTCAGGGAGTTAAATTTGTATCTGTAGCATTCTAAATCTGTAGAGTTAAGAGTCTATGTTTCAGCAAGGACTGAGAATACGTTTTATGATTCCAGCTTGTACTGATGCAACAAGGCTGTGATTTTGACCTAACATGGATCAGTTCTCAAGCTGAAAGCATCAGTTGATCAGGTACATTAATTTCTAGGTACTCTCAAGCAGCTAATACTAAGATTAGGGGCATCAGCAGAACCAAATAATTTAAAATCAGTTCTAATTTTCAGGGACATGATAACAACCCCGGGATATTTATAAACTAATTGTGTTTAAAGTTGTATTATGGATTTGGCTGAGGTCAAAGACAAGAGACCTCAATCTCCTATTAGAAAGTGCAAGGAATGAGGGCTCACATGAAGCCTGTTGTTGGAAAGTGCAAAAAAGTTGTGGCACGTTTCTGACAGGAGGTAGGATTTACTGCACCTTTGGAATCAATCAAGTTTCATGTTGATGTTGGTGTTGGATTTGGAGTTAGGACGCAGCAGAACCTGAAATACTAAGTTTCTTGCTCAAGTACCACAGGACAAAAGTAAGAGTTTGTAAAGGTGCATTACCATCAGCTAAGGGGATAAAGAGGTACTCTGCTGTGATGGCAATTTGTTTTTAGTGTAAATTGCTGTCAGGCTTGGATCAGAAGTGCCTACATGGGTAATATTCTTTTAATACTAAAATGAGGATTAATGACAATGTTTAAGGGAGGAACATGGGAGTCACAAGGCTATGGCAGTAAATTCAGCATTAGGAATTCATTTTAGGGGAGCAGGGACTAAAGAGTGAGTTAGATTCATTGCTGGTCCTGCCTGGCAGAGGGCAACTGTCAGTAAGTTGAATACTTGGTTGTCATTCCAGGGTAATAGCAGTCACTGTGGTGTGTGAGTGGGTGTGTTTTGAAGTGTGTTTATGCAAAGATACATATGTGTGTAGAATATATGTATATATACACATATGTCTGTATTCATAGAGTTAAACCTTGACTTAGGACTGTACCTAAGTTTGTTTTCAGGAACAGTTCCTAACTAAGGGAGATGAATAATTTACTGTTGTATCTGTAATTCCTTACATTCTTGAAGAAAGAAGTCGGTTTGGGCCAGCTGTGTTATCAAGCATGGAAGTAGAACTCAAGCCAGCAGTGTTCCAGAACACAGACTTGTTGCTGAATTCTGAAAGTCCTCCCTGTCTCTGAGACACAGTTTACACAATCTTCAGAAGCCAAAGAGGGCCCACCTGGCTCTGATTCAACATGTCCAGCATTCAGCTACAAAAATGTGTGTGCAGCTGTAAATGCAATAAAATTCAGCACGACCTTTAGCCACAGCTAAAGACCCGTGTGCACTGCAGAAGAGAACCACACAGTTCAACAAAACACTGAATGTAAGCACCAACGTCCATCCCACCCTGCACAGTGCTCCTGAAACATTTTTCTTCACACAAACTACATGGCTTTAACCTCAGCTTAAAACCAGTGACAGCCTATAAAACTGTAGCCACTCCAGCTCAGGGGGACACTCCTCTTGAACAGCATCTAAGGTCATCCAAGCAAGAAAGAATAGAAAGATTTCAATTTCTGCAGTAATTCATTCACTGACTTGTTTGTCATTTCCTCTCTTCAGCAGATGCTACATGAACACATGCAGAAAAGAGGTGCCTATACATTAATTATTTCACTGAAAACATCAGTTTTGGTCTCCAGAATATAAAAAGGTTGGGTAAAAGGAGAATTTTAAAATAATTAGTTCACAAGTTTCACTTTGTTTCTTACATAAATAGTGATCAGATAGAAACAAGTAATTACTTCATTGGTTACATGGTTCTCTCTTGTTAACATATAAAACCAATTATTAAAAATGAAGATATTTTAATATAATTACTACTTTGATTCAATTTTTCTTGTTCTTTGTATTTCAAAAGAGCATGACAGATAAGTTGCTACTATAATCAGTTTGAAGTGAATTCTGTGCTGGTAAATGAGGTCAGACTAATGGTCTTCATAAATGATGTTTTCTGAAGTAGTGCTAGTTGGAAAATTGGACCTACTACTTCCTCCACAGAAAATTTTGATTTTTTTAAAATACAAATTGAAATTCTTCATTTAGTTACATTTATTTAGAAATGTGATGATGCTTCCCTATAAAATTGAGAATATAAATGCCATTTTATTACATTCTCATATAAGCTGGGTCTAACACTGTGGCTATATATTTAGACATACACACTACCTATTTTCTCATTATTTTCATGATTGTCAAACAAGATATTGCATCATTTAATTTGTGTTATTTAGTAAGGCAGAGTCTCTCCAAATAGGTCACATAAGACATGTAATTTTTAGTCTCTCAGTGAAACCAAAGTATTCATAGGATGATGGAAACTGAATGAAAAAGAAGTTTTTAAAGTGAATTTGTATTACTGCATTTGACATTTTCTATGGTAAACTATATTCCAATCTAATAAAAGCATTTGTGAAAAAAGTACCCTAGTTCTGAATGAAAACCCATTTCCATTAAAATCTGCGCATAAACTCCCGTGGGCCATGAAGGGGCCAAGACTTTAGCTATTCTTATATGACCAAGTCAGGCACATACACACAGGAAGGCAGAGGATCCCTGTTGAGTAAGCTGGACCATGGTGGTGTGGGCTTCTAAAATCCTCATTCCTCTGCTCATCTCCACTTCTTCTTTCTCCACTTCAAAAGTTACCTTTGTCTCCGTATATTATAAGACAAGACCAGTGTAATAATCTCCAATCAGACTCAAGAGGAAGAGCCACAGGCAGAATGAGGTGCCTACTTTTCTTTTATTAGCTGCCTTGGACAGCTCTGCTCATCCCTTTGCTCTTTATAGCAGGGGACCCTTAGGACAAGATACCTGACCCAGGGCTTTGGTTCCTAAAAGGTTGGAAACCTCATCTCTCGTGCCCATTATCAACTGAACTTAAGAAATTACTGCTTTTACTATTTTAGGCAAACCATTTCATGCTTTTAGGAGAAGAAGAAAGATTTAAAGCACTGTAAATCTTATTTTCTGTCATAATTTTGGAGCTGTTAAATAAAATTCATTACTTTTGGTTCATTTGTTGGGAAGTGTTAATCAGAAAGGCAGTGCTACTATAGAAGCTCTTTCATCACATATAAGCACTTTCATCATTAAATGTGGACTCTAATCCTATTTAAGTAAGAGAGATTTTGGCAGCAGTACCCATGTGTTTTTGAAAAGCGCCCATTCTCCCCTGTAGTACTTTATGGCATAAGGAAGCATTTCACAGATAAATTGATCTACTGAAACTCGTTGTTTGACAGTGGAAAAAATCAGGATTATAAGAAAATATTATAAGTCTCAGGGCTAGTTTCTGCTTTTACATTTCTCAGTACGAACAGAGTTTTTCTCTAAGAATTAAAAATTCTTTTGTGTATACATGATGTCACCTGAGTACACAGACACAATTGAATAAATGCTGTCAAGAAATGAATAGAAGTTACCCCTAACTGGATACAGACGGACACAGGCCCATTCCAAACCCTCACAAGCATTTGCCATGTGGAAAAGCCCACCCAAGAGCACCACTCAGGGAAGTGGGCCCTGGACTACATCTGCTCTGGCCAGATAAATCCAATGTGAGCTGAAAATCAAGGATGCAATGGATGAATTTTGCAAGTCACTGTTCCTAAATTCACACTTCTGTAACACTGTTGGGGAGGGAGACCAGAAGGCTTAAAAAGAGAGTAACAGACCCTAATTGTCCTTAGACACTAAGTCAAAGACATCGCCCTAGGACTACATGCTGCTCCTATTTGCAGCCTGGGTGGACAATCTATTTCAGAGGTAATAAAGAGTTAAAGCAGAGGTCCCTGGAGGAGGAACACACCCAGGATTGTCTGAGCCCTCCCTGGCATCCAGTCTCCTTGAGGCTGGTTTAGACCTATGACAGCAAAGTCGTCACACAGCTTAATAATAATAATAATACAAGATTTTAATGGTTATATACTGCTATTTCTTTCAAAAGTCTTATTTTCTTAGTTTTCAAGGTCCTCTCCTGAATCCCTTAAAAGAAATAAGGGCAGAAACAATTACAAAATAGCAAAGAAAATAAAGATGGAGTGAAGTAGAATCATAGAATCAGATGGGTTGGAAAGGACCTCTGAGATCATCAAGTCCAACCCTTGACCCACTACCACCATGGTTACTAGACCATGGCACTCAGTGCCATATCCAGTCTTATCTTAAGAACCGCCAGGGACAGAGAATTCACCAATTCCCTGGGCAGCCCATTCCAATGCCTGATTACCCTCTCTGTAAAGAATTTCTTCCTAATATCCAACCTAAAGCTCCCCTGGCAGAGCTTGAGACCGTGACCTCTTGTCTTACTGAGAGCTGCCTGGGACAAGAGAACAACCCCCACCTGGCTACAACCTCCTTTCAGGGAGTTGCAGAGGGTGATGAGGTCTCCCCTGAGCCTCAACTCAAAGCTTTATTAAATTCTAGACAAAAAGAGGTATCAATTACACTTGCCTGAATGGTAAAATGTTTTCTTAATTTGTCTATTTTTCCAGTGTTGAGGAAAAGTGACAGAAAAATCTGTCCTAAACATCAAAAAAGAGATCAAATACCAGAGTTAATACAACCTAATGCATTAACCAGTTATAGACTGAGAAAATAAAGGCCCTGGGTTCCTTCTGGAGTTCCTGCAAACATCTGTACAACCTGGAGCCTTCACAAAGTTTTCAGAAGTGTTTGGTTTATGGAACTGACTCTGCTCCCATTAGGGTCAATGGGAATTTTACAGTGAATCCTGAAGAGATACACAATTACTTTTGAAAATAACACATCATGGTAGATATTTATATTTAATGCTTTCAGAGAAAAAAAAAATCACCTTTATTAGTTCTTGATTTCACATAATCCATATGAGTATATGTGTATACACACACAAATTTTAGTAAAGCTATGTAAGATCATGGTGATATGCAAATGAGGAGACTGTGAAATTAGAGTTATTAATAATAAATATGCCAGCCCCATTTGGAAAGATTTGAAAAAATTATAATTGAAACCCACAATATTTTCTTTAATGTACACTGTTTGGGATTTCAATGAATAAAATCAGACTGAAATGCCTTCGTTGAAGGGAAGAAAAAAGAAAAAAATGTCACCTATGCATACAGTATTTTCTATATCTCAAGTCTTAACTCCAACGTTCTGTAAACATGGAGGAAAAAAAAAAGAAAACTTGAGCTTAGATGGAGATGCTTAAATTATTTTGGTTATTGTTGTTTTCCTAGTGCCAATAGTATTTTCTGTTCTTCCATTCTGTCTTAAGTTATAGCACAGAAAAAGGAGTTATTAAGAGAAAAGAGATAAAAGTTATTTTAAAAACTTAATTATTTGTGACAGACTTCAATGACCAAGCCTTTTTAATGTGCTTATGAGACAAAGACAATACATACAAGGCATATATAATGATAGAGACACATAAAATAGCAGATGCCATTGAAAATATACACATTTCATAAGCAGAGTAAGTGGAAAGATATTAAGTAAAAATTGGATACAGTGTTTAGAGTTTCCTTCTTCCTGGAGAAAAATGCAATCACTGGGACTCGAAGATAAAACATTTGACATGAAAGAAACTTTGAGTTTTATGCGGATAATAATGACACCCATACTATGTCAGTCAGGAAAGAATATCAAGCATTAAACTTTCATCCTTCATGTCATAAACTAAAGAGGAAAATAATCCATAGTAATTTCTGTTGCTAGGGAGAATGTATCCAAGTGAACCCAGAACACAAAATAATTGAGGTCTGCTCTGATAAATGCTGTCTCATGAGAGAAGAGGCTCTACAGGGTCAGCTGGCTGGTGCTGAGGGCTCCTATCTGGGGAGAAGAAAGGGAGGAGAATTCCATCTGCTTTTTCCTGAAGTGTAGGAAAATCCTTGAGAGTGGAAATTTTCTTGCTGTCATTTTCCTTGCTTGCCTGTATGTTCTGAACTTACCCCTGACAACTACAGATTCCATGATGTGCTCAGGAGCAAGAAGTGCACGGTGAGATTCTCTTGTGATGTGTAGACAGAGAGGACTCACTGCCAGGGCTAGAACTGCCAGTAAGTGCAGGTTGCTTTTCTTCAGCAGGCAAGAGCACAGAAAGCAGTGCATTCTGCCATTTATAACCCTCATTATTACTGACCACAATGAAGCACATAGGAGCTGTCTTGAAAGGAAGCATTTGGATTTCCCACTATGAGTAAAGCACCTGCTCTGATGCTTTTAGAGGAATTAATGAAACCCCTAAATCTCAGAGCAGTTTCCTGATAGACTTAATGAATAGCTGTCAGCACAACTGGCACTAATTGGCATGCTTTTGGGTACCCTGGAGGGGAAAGCGCCAAGTGGATAGTAATCTTATACTTCTTTGATTTATAAATGTTCAGAGTCAGACTGACACTTCATTTCTGGGGCATTACATAGATATTTGCACTTTTGTTTCTGTGCCGATGCTTGTTCTGAGCACATGCAGAGACCATAATGCCTCCAAAATGTCAATCTGATGTTTTTCCAGAAAGTCCTGTGGAAGGATTTTAACAAAAATGATTGTATGGGCAGGAAGGGAAAGGAAAAATCTTCAGGTTGTAAAAAGAAAAAATATCTAGCTTGCATATGATGCTTACAACCTCAGTTTTATCAATCATCTGCTTACTGCGCTAATTTAAATAAATCTTGACATTGTTGATTCTGCCCAGACTAAACCTCATAAAGTCTCTGGCTTTTAAATATTTGCCACAGTCAGAAGTTTCTTGAGAGTGAGATTTGAGTGAAGGTTGCACGTTTGATGTGTTACACCTGTCTCAAAGAGAGAAAAGGATCTTTGCACAGGCATTACCAGGGCTCAGTGAAAGAGGTTTAAACTGGATTTGAAGGGGGAAAGGGATAAAACCAAGATCACTAGAGAGAAGCCTTGGGACAGCACACCAGTGTTTGAGGGATGGTGTGCTAGTGAGGTCCTTCAGTCTGCCGTCGCAGTGGAGGTAGGGAACAAAGATCCACGAGACTGAAAAGACACAAGGGTTATTGATGTGTTAGAAATTAGGGATGCACCTGAGCATGATCACATGGGAATAAGGGCAAGGCAAGTCAGGAGGACTACAAGGATGTTCTGATGTTATGCTGGGAGAAAATCAGAAGGATCAAAATCCAACTAGAAATTAATCTGGCTACTGCTGCAAAAGACAATAAAAAATGTTTCTAAGATTCTCCTTAGGAGGGCGAAGATTCTCTTAACCCTCCTTTGGTTACTAAGGGTACTGAGGGAGCTGCAGGAAGTGCTCACTGAGCCACTTTTTGTCATTTACCAGCAGTCCTGGATAAGCAGGAAGGTTCCAGTTGACTGCAGCTCAGTAAATATGATGTCCATCTACAAGAAGGGCTTTAAGGAGGACCCAGAGAACTACAGGCCTATCAGCCTGACCTCAGGGCTGTGGAAGGTCAAGGAGCAGATCATCTTGGATGACCTCACATGGCATATGCAGGAGAACCAGGGGATCAGGCCACGCTAACATGGAAAGGCAGGTCCTACTTGACCGAACTGATCTCCTTCTAAGACAAGGTGACCTATTCCCTGGAGGAGTGAAAGGCTGTGGATGTTGTCTACCTGGACTTCAGTAAAGCCTTTGACACTGTTTCCCATAGCATTCTCCTCCAGAAATTGGCTGCTCATGGTGTGGGTGTTTGCTCTGTTCCCTGGGTAAAAAACTGGCTGGATGACTGGGCCTAGAGAGTGGTGGGGAATGGAGTTACATCCAGCTGTGTCCAGTCACCAGTGGTGTTTCCCAGGGCTCAGTGTTAGGATCAGTTCCGTTTAATGTCTGTTTCAACAATCTGGTCAAGGGGATCAAGAGCTCCCACAGATAGTTTGGAAATGACAGGAAGTTGGGCAGGAGTGTTGATCTTTGGAGGGTAGGAAGGCTTTGAAGAAGGATCTGAGCAGGCTGGAACTATGGGCCAAGGTTCAACAAGGTCAAGGTTCAACAAGGACAAGTGCCAGGTCTTGTCCTTGCGTCACAACAACCCCAGTCAAAGCACCAAGTCTGTGGAAAAGTGGCTGGAAAACTGCCTGTTGGAAAAGGACACGGTTGCTGGCTGACAATGGATAAACCTGAGCTGTCACTGTGCCCAGGTGCTCAAGAAGGTCAGTGCCATCCTGGCCTGTTCCAAAAATAGTGTGGCCAGCAGGACCAGGGTGGTGACTGTCCCCCTGTACTCAGCACTTAAAAGAAGTGTAGCTGTGGCACTTGAGGAACTGTTTTATTGGTAAATTTAGCAGTGCTAGGGTAGGACTCAATGGTCTCAAAGTTATTTTCCAACCTGAATTATTCTGTGATTCCATGAGAGATTATTTATGTTAAGGATTCTCCCCAAATGTCTTGTGTATGCATATGCCTTTTGAAGCATCATTCTTGCCTGCTATGGTTGGAAGACATCAACTGAAGATGAGACTTAATTCTCAAAGGTTTGTCACTTTGCTTATGTTAAAATGTTACTGGTTATGTTCCTATATTTAACAGGAAGTGATCCAAATGATTATTTAGACTCCTTCTGTTCATAGAATCTACAGGATGCGATTCCTCAGACAGTCCCTCTTGGACAGCTCCATATCAGTGCCACGTAGCAGAAAGTGACTCATTTTTAACATTTGATTCAGCACTTCATTTCCTCACATGAATTTTAGCCAAAGTCTGCAATTAGAGAAAAAAAATTAGTAGTATCAATAACAGAAGGTTCTTCTACAGAGACCTGTATGTTTTCTGTTGATTATCTAATTATTGCAACCAATAAAAATCTTTTAAAACACTGAAAATTGCAAAGAAATAAAACTTTCCTATCAGAATGTAATACCTTAAAAATGGAAAATTAAAATGCAAGGGTAATATACTAATATAATTGAATCAAAAGAAAAGGAAATGCAATTATCTTTTTGGAACAAAGGTTTTTTTAATTATAATAGTGCCTGTATTAATCAGATGTCATATTAATACCCATAATAAAATGCCTTACGGAGCTTTCTCAGCCTACAGAAAAGGTACAGAAGAGTGGGAAAACCAAATGTTAAAAGAATAAAATTATCTTGGAGTTCTGACTGGATTAAGAAGTACGAGAAAGAGTCATGTGTAATCTGTGGAGTTTTTCTGTTTTGTTTTGTTTAGTTTCTTTCTTTATTTTTAATCCTAGAAGTTAGGCAAAGAAAAAAAAATTCTATGTTAAAATGGTGTTAAAAAGAAAGTGTCCTTAGACTTCTGAAGGAGATTTAGGAATTGGTCAATCATACCCAATGCTGTCAATCTGTGAAGGTGTCTTATCAATGGCACCATATCAATGGCACATGAAAGGAACATCAGCTACCTGGAAATGGAAATTCTGTCCAGCAGACTAGATGCAGTAATATTTTAAATCTGTCTAGATAATGAAAACCACTGTGCTTTGTTCCCTTTTTATGCAAAAATGGTCATATTTCAGACATGGCTCTCCATTTATTGTCACACAGACACTGCTTGTGTGCAAAACCCCTGGATGTTGCCTCTTCAGTGCACTCCCCAGAGGATGGGCACTGATGCCCTCCTCCCCCTCCTAAGCAGATGGGGAGCCCAGCCTGCTCCTGGGTACCCCCATCTCAGCCCCTGCCTCTCTCACAGGCAGCAGAAAACATACCCTTTTTCAAATACTACACGAAATTTAAGTTGGTGAAATTCAGGGATGTTCTGTAGCCTAATTTTCAGTGGGTCTTGTTTCATTTTTGCTCCTGCATAATGCATGAAATGGCACATAAGAAAGCAAGATATAATGAAAGCAGCAGCTATAAATAAGCATGAAAACTTACCCACATATTTTCTTAAAGGAAATCAGATAATTGAATCAGACTCTCTAACAGAAGGTGGATTCTTGTCTTTTCAAGCACTAGTCTTATGAATATTTTCATGACAATACTTTGAATGTTTTAGTACCTACAGCTACCATGTTTGGAGTACTGAAGAGATATTCTTGCCCAGAGATATTTTCAGAAGAAATCTGATGCTCTTAAAGCTACCTCTAACTGCAGCATTACCTGCTGAAAGACAAAGAGCCTAAAGATTTCAATTCGCTTTAATTTTCAATTCTACTTAACTCAGTTCCACTGGATCAAGCCCTCTCATTTCATAAGACCGTTTCTTCCTTTCTGCTTGAACAAAGAAATGAACTCAAAAGTGCTTTTAGTCATAATGAACACTGAATTAGGTTCCCTTTTCAGTTTTTGCATATTGGCAACAGATACTTATATCTGGATTTAAAATATTTCTTAGAATGCTCTTAACTGATCTACTAAATTTAATACATATATATATGTACGTATGTATAAAAAGAACAGTTTGGTCTGACAGTGTTTATTTAATTGCAGCAGCTGTAAAATTCTAAGAGGCTTGGGTTTATTTTAGTTGAGCAGATCTTGTGCTATGGTGAATAATGGTTCATTAAAGAAAAGCTTCCTAGCAGAGAAGTTATCTAAAGCATAACGATTCAGATTAACTTTTCAAAGCAATTTGGAATAGTCAGAATCACCTTTGATCTTGTTTAGTACACCAGAATGAGGATTCTGTATATCAAGTCTGCAAGCTAAATCCATGGCAAAGGTAATTGAATAAAATTGATTATTTCCCATGTGAGGTCATTTGATAGATTTAGTTCTAAATGCTCTCTCTCTGGAATTGCATGAGATCCTAAAAGCTGGAGAACACACAAGTGGAAAGATGTGAATAAGGCTGCCTGGTTAAATTCATCAGGAGCTGACAGAGCCTGAGAAAAAGCTGAGTGGATTTTTCATAGAGGAGGCAAGCAAGAAAACTGATAATATTTTAGAGAGGGTACAGTTTGATCCATCTTCAGTTAAAAGGCAGAATACAGCACCCATGTTAACCCAAACCCCTGCAGTGCTCTCCCTGGGTGGTTGGAGACTCAAAGAAGGGAGATGCTTCGTTACCAAATCTCTTTCATGTTGTCAAAACCCAGATAATCCCACGAATTTTTTTTCCAGTTTAGGATTTGGGTATATGATCTCAGGTTGCTCTTTTCTTCCAGCTTCCTGTTATTTTCTTCCTCAAGGCACATTCTCACCCGCACTGGAAGCATTTTTACATTTCACTGAGAAGACATATTTTTCTTCTATCAAATATTTTTGTATCTATATTTCATTTGCCTTATTTCTCTGGCAAAATCACACAATGATTTTTCATTACGCCTCAGATTCATTATGCCTCAAATTTGTTTTTTGATCATCAAATCTAGGGATTGAACATCAAATTTATTGATTGAACATGTCTGAAAATTTGAAAATTAGCTGGTGATTTACCATGCTGCAGCACTGTATTGAAAGTCAATGTACATAAAGCCTCCGATGTGCACTAAGTTTTCTGGGGAAAGTGGGAAATATGTTACAGAAATATTCTGTTAACAACATATCTGCTTACAGACATTTAGTCTGGATGTGCTCTATTGAAAATTTTAGTATCTTCAAGAACACAAGATTGATCTTAAACTTTATACTACCACTATCTCTAGAAATCCTAGATATGTAAATTCAGACTCAGTATATTTGACAACCTTCAAAAAGGCAATATAATTCTGGCAATTTCTGAAAAGTTGTTAAAAGAGGCCTTTAATATCATAACATAATGTAAAGCTAGACCGTTTTTCTTTAAAAACAAAACATTTCAGGGTAAATAAACATCCATATCTAGCAATAAAAATAATGTTTATGTCTTTTATTTAGAATTTAACATTGCTTTCCCACATACAAAAATCATACATTTAACCACCACATAACCAGAAAATGAGGTTTCCTGACCCTCAGAGCAGCCCATATATTGTGCCTTTCTTTTGATTCAATAGTTTGCTTCTGATTTCCGTGCTTCTGTGTTTACTCACCATTTCATCAACTTCACTGATCACTTGTTTGCTAGTTATTTCAAGAGACCTCCACATTTTTATTCCAGTATCCTTTTTCTCATCACCATGGGAACCACTGTCTTTTTATCCTTCAAGAATATTATGTTTTAGAAAAGCTCTCATCCTTGTAATGGAAATTTGCAGGTGAGAACAGCTTCATTCTGTATCCTTAACTTACAGACAATTTTGCTGCTTGCAGTGATTTATCATCCCTCTTGGTTATGTCTACGCTGTAGCCAAAGGTACCATTGCCCTTCCTAGAAATGCAGTCACAGTGTCCAATTGAATATTCATTGTGGTTTTAGCACTGGACAAGGGTGAGTCTGCAGCAGCAGCAGCAGCAGAGGGCTCTGCAGGTGTTATAAAAGCTGCTCAATAAGTCTCAGCTGCTGAAGCTGGTTATTTCCATCCAAACGTGCAAATTTTAAAGCTACTTTGGGTGTGCCTGTGTAAGCTGCAACTACTATAGGTTCTTCACTGCAGACGTTATTTTGGGAGCCATCTGTGTATTCTTCTCATTTAGCAGTTGATAAATACTTAGAAAAGATAGGGAAAAAGAATTAGGAGGAGAGTTGGAGCATTAAAAGATCTCATTACAGAATCAACTTTAAAAAGAAAAGGAACAGTGAATGGAAGATGAATATAATTTTTAAGGTTTAAAGAGAAATTTTAAATTGCCCTGAAGGATAAATAGAGGCAAGACAAGTGTATTCCCAGAACAAATTGTTCTGTGTTGGGTTTCCCTCTCCTTCATACGTTTCTGGTTGTAGGACCCCAGGGCTGACAATGTCTCAGAGAGGATCATGATAAGGAAACAACAGTAGTTTGGAAAAGATAGCTTAATATTGAACTGCTTCCTTTAGAGGCACCTAAACTTTCAAGTCCATGAATTACGACTTTCAGCATGGTGATAGCATCTCATGGTAAAATACACTTAACTTCCTCATGGATTTGTTAAGTGTTTGAGATCTTTAGCAAAATGCCAACAGTTTCTGTGACATGTGAGAGAAGGGGATGAAGAAAGAAGATAACTGTTTCCTAACCAGCCCAGTTTGTCACTCTGGTTTCTGGTGATGCTCAGCTTCCATCCGAACCCAGCAGTGTAAACAGCTCTCAGTTTCATGCCAGAGAAGAAGGAAATGATGGGTTTGGCTTCAAATCTATGGTGGCTGAAACATTCCCCAGGAAACATTCTTGGTACACAGTGAAATACCCAGTGAAATACAACTGGGTTTCTAACTGGGCACCCCTAAACACTACAATAACATACATATTAACAGTTTATCACATGGCAGTCAGGTACACCCTGCCTGTAACAGTAATCATATTTGCCATTGTGTTTCTACAAATGTCCTCCTGTCAAAGGCTTTCAGCCACTAATATCCAATAAGCTAAGCCTTAGACAGTATGAGAACTGTGCTTCACCTGCCTGCTTTAGTTTCCATGCTGTTTTAAAGCTCTTACCCTCACCGTCCCTCAGGCACACAGAGCTAGGTCTGTAGACTTAAAACCAGATAACTAACTTAGACATTTAGGTGGGATATTTTTCAGTTGGTTTTTAAAGAGATCAGCAATTTGGTGCATTAATACTATGTCAAAATAAAATCCTCAGACTCCATTTCATGTTTCGGAGCCCATGACTTTCCTGCAGTGGGCAGAGGATTTCTCTAAGCAAGCAGTCTAGTCAGTTTTTTATTTGATCACATGACTCAAAATTGATTTCATCTACTGATTCCCTTTTTGTTTCCTGGACCCTGCACATTCAGAGAGCAGCTTGAATCTGTGATTCATCAGATTTTATTCATAAACTTCTAAAAAAGTACATTACAAGAAGCTATTAAGGAACATAAGTTGTCATGATATGAAAGACAAAGTGCTGTCAGGGATTGATTAGGAAAAGCTAAAGACAGGAAACAAAGTAGCAAAAACACTGCTGGTTTTCATCAGGGCAAAAAGGTAATATTGGGATGTGATCACAAATGTGATCACTGCTCTTGGGGTTAGAAAAGGGACTGGAGATCAAGGCAGCACCAGTTTCAGGCGGAGCACTCAGTGGTAGGGAGACTCCTCAGCTGCCTACTTGGCTAGATCCCATACAGAGCACTAGTCCAATATCAATACATGCAAGACATACCCCAGAACATTTGGTGGGGTCTAAGTTGAATAACTTCTTAACTAAATGTAAAGGACCATTTCCTGTTCAAAATGCAGCTCAGTCCAGTGTGGCTGAGATAGTAAAAACACAGGCATGCACATGGAAATCTACAAGTGTAAACAGCAGTATAGAAATAATTCTGAAACTACAAAGTCTTCAGGTAAAATTGTACAACTACACATTAATTCCAGTATTTGGCTCGGGTTATCTGAACTAAATATAATTTTATAGAAATTGAGACTGTTCAGTGGCAATAAATAAGAATTTAAAAAAAAGTCAAAAAGAGTTTAAGAAGACTAGCACTGTTGGTTTTTTTTTTTTTTAATGAACTGAACAAGATAAAAACATGTGTAGTTGATAAACAAAGTAAATAATTTGGAACTCTTCTTTGTTACAGCTTCCACAAGCTCAAAGTGTCACATTCTCAACTTGAGATGAAAGGAAATGTTTATTTTAGACAATTTATATCTAATCTGTAAAATTCATGTTGTGGTTCAAGCTAAGTGGTACAGACTTCAGTGGAATAAGAACTGTTTATAATTTTTCCATCAATGGTTACTTTGCTGGAAAGTAACTTTCTAACCATGTTGACAATTTTACTATTTGTAGTGATTTTCCCTTTAAAGCAGAAAGATTTTAAGCTGCTTTTCTGAGAAATGAAACAAGTTAAAAATAATGCTTCCACACTGTTTAATTCCATTTTTTCCAACTCATTATTATCCGATTTGTAGTTTCTTACTATTTTCTTATTTTCCTTTCATTTCAAAGGGTGAAGAATTGAAAGAATTGAAATACAATGATTCATAACAGAGAAAAAAGTAGGCATTTTTGGCTGTTTTGATCCAAAATGTCTCACTGTACAAACTTCACAGAACCACAGAGTATGCTGAGTTGGAAGGGACCCATTAGGATCATGGAGTCCAACTCCTGACTCTGCACAGGACACCCCAAAAATCACATCATGGGCCCGAGGGTGCTGTCCAAATGCTCCAAAAGACCATTTTACTTTTATTTTGAAAAGTAATACTAAAAAATATTTAATATGCTTTCAGTTATTCAGAGGAATTCCAAAGCTAAATGATCCAGCTGTGAGAGGATATAAGTCCTATCCTTACAGTAGAATTTATATAAAAATTCTTTTATATTATGAAAAAAAAAAATATCCTGTGAGTGGGTCTCAGAGGGTTTTGAAGCTTGGTATACAGTAGATGTGCCAGTTCATCAGGAAGCAGGCACAATCTTGCTGAGAGGTTTGGAGGTGCTCAGAGAGCTGTAACTTATCGTTCCCTCTCCAATGGACTGTGTCACACATTACAGGATGATTGACTGTCTCTAACTCTCCACACTTTGCCTTCTCTCCCTCCTCCCCCTCCTCTCCACCTCGCTGCACTGGACTCATGGTCTGAAAATGCAGATTCATATTCTTCATGACTGAAAGTTTTCAAAAGCACAACAGAATATTAAAAGCCATGACACTGAGCATACTAAAACGGAGACAGGTCTGCAGCCTCACAGCTTCAGTGAGAGCAGAGCTAACACAGATCCTGTATTACCCAGATTTTATCTGCTTGTGTCTGTGTGTGTTGTTATAAAATACCCAAGAACACCCATGACATTATGTGTTGCACTAAAGTCTGATGCGGACCAGCAGGTATAGAGGGGACTCCCCAGATGGTGACACTGTTGCAGAATGTGGGATTTTGGGAAGAGGGCAGCATTGTGTGTGAGGGGGGATCTGGTGCTGTGAGGGTATGAACTAGCTCAGGTCATCTAGGAAGCTTTTGGTGGGCAAGACGTGCTGGTCTAGAGTGCTTTGGAAAGGATTAAGGGTTTTGAGGCAGTAGCAGAAGGTCAGCAAAGGCAGCATTCCCACTCCTACCTGAGCATAGTGATTTTCATGGCAGAAACACAGCAGGACACTCTTCCCCTGGCTTCCACTATCATACTTATATTCCTATACCCTACCCTATTCCTGAGATCTTCAATTGGAAACATGGTTCCTCCAGCTGTGATTCTGCCTGTCACATGTGGTGGCTGTTACATTACTCACAATTTCAAAAAATTATAGTACCCACAGTCATCATGAGCATTTCTGCATCTGAGTAATTATTTTTCATGTGTATAATCTTATTTTCATCAAGCACTTGTATGTAAACCTCACCCCTCTAATTCCTTCACCAAGCAATGAGGGAAACACAAAAAAAGACTCATCTTCACAGAATTTAAGTGATATGATATGAAACCATAAGTATAAAACATTGAAACTTTAACACATAGTCTTCAGAATTACTCAACATTAAGTGACAAAACTCTTCCTTTAGATTTCAATTGTCATTAAATGCAGCAAAGGAACATACCTCAAATCAAATATAGAATCTGAATTATTTTTTCTTTTTATAAAACAGAATTCTTCCCAAAGATACTTCTTCTCCAAAGGAAGACTTTAATTTGTTACATTCAATTTTCATCCATAGGCCAAAAAGATAGATAGTATTTAGGGAACCTATTGTAACATTTTTCTTCACAAAAATTTCTTTTAAATTATATTTTTATTCTAAATATACCATGTGAACTCCAGTAGACTTCTGTTGGTATCTCATCAAAGAAAAGTTGTCAAAGGCTACTTAGTTCACCAATCTATCCCCTGGCCTGTGCACACTTGTTCCCTATCCTACAACCCTTCCCGGTGTTTTGCTGATCCTGTCTGGCATGAATTGAGCACTGAGGATTCCACTGCTACTCCCAGGAGTAACAGGTGGTCACACTTAATAAGCTTGTTTGCAATATCTGCTCAATCTGCAGGACAGGAGGATTTCTTTTGGATTTATCATTCAAGTTCTTGTGCTACTAAAAAATATCTGCTGGCACGTACCAGGGTTTTATATTTGCTGATTCTATTAACAAATCTGGCAGCTTTATGGAGCATGAATTGAGCTGCAGTCTCTTTCATGAAACGAGACACAAATCACACCTCAGATCAAGTGGTATATTTTTTCATAAATGTTTAATCCAGAAGCACAAATGAAAGAATAAAAGGAAGCTTTTATTTCATAATATACGGTGATGCATACATGCACAGTCGGTGCTCCTTTCAGTTAAAGTTTCCCTTAGGCAACTAAAGGTCAGGAAAACCTCAAACATTACCAAAAACTTTCCCAGACCAAAACACTTAACTTTCTAGATTCAATTTTAAAAACTGATTTTCTGCACTGTAAAGAGATTTCCCTCTGTAAAGTGTTCTCTTTCGCAGTTATGAGAGGTGTCATTTGAACAGGAATTGCTGTTCACTGTAGAAGATCCTATTGACTGACATTCCCTCCTTGATTCCATCTTGTAAATGCTTTTAAACCCCATCTCTTAAAAGTTTTTTCTCCTTCTATATCATTATTTAGATGAACTCTGACACTTTCAAGCACAAATCTATAAGAGACTTAGCTGCATTATAGAAGAGATGGTGAAACAAAATGCCTCTCTAATATACTAAGTGCAGTAAGATGTTCTTGAATTGGCAAATTTACCTTTGCTCCTTGTCCTGCTTGGTCAGGCAAATGTCTCTGCTCATGTTACGTATGGTTAAACTGTCTCACCGAGAGAGCTGGTTTAGTTGTGCCACTGCAGCTGACAGGGAGGATGTGAGCATGCACGTGTGTGAAAACGTGTGAGTACATACGTATGTGTGTATATATATATAAATGTACATAGAGATGTGTGAAAATTTATAAATATTATACACACACATAAATATTTGTAGTAATCATAATTATGACCATTGAAGATATTTGCATACCTACACATATTACATTGGAAATTCCCTGTAAGGGCAACCTTGTTGGAACCCAAGCAGAGATAGCAGTTCATGTCAGAGAAGCAACATAAGCATGAGATAAAATTCCCTGTCCCAGTGAGTAGGGATCCCTAGCACCACTGCAGCACCATTTTGACACAGTTGTTGCATTTCCACTCCCAAAGCTAATTCCTTTTGGAGCACATGTGGTGGGTGGAGTCTGCACCATTGATGAGAGTACACCCAGGACTTTTTCGGAAGCAACCCCACAGCCGTGTGTGTTTCCTCCCCCATCCTAGGGCTTTTTGTGTAATTCAGGTGCCAAATACAGTCCAAACTGAAAGCAAGTGGAGGAAAGGAGAGGAGAGAAAAGAGACAGAACACTATTCTTCAGGTTTATGTGAAATAATTGACTGTAGGGAGAGAAAGAAGGCAGGGAGAAGGCTGCTCTATGCACTTTTTCCTTTCAGCAGGGGAGGAGCAATGGAGAATGTTTTGTAGTCAGAAATCTTTCCCGATGCAAAGACACATCTCTGTGAATTCAAACGAGCTTTTAGACCAATTATGTGCAGAGTAACTAATTATGTTGCAAAGAGAGAAAAAAAAATGTTTATTTCCATTTCCAACATAGTTTCTATCTCCTCAAACACTGTGAGTAGTATCTCATGCTGTCAGAATGGCTTTTCAGTATAACTTGTCTTGAACTGAACTTGTCTGTGATTGCAGGCAGCACCCTGAGCAAACCACATGCTGCACATAGCTTCATTTTATGCCCAACTCTTTTTTAATCACTTAATTAAATAGAATCATTTGCAATTGTTTTAGGAAGCTAAAAGTTATTGCACCTGAGCAAAATAGTACTGAATGCAATTATAATTGTTATTACCAGCCTTCATTTGTCACTGATTACATCAGCTCCTTTGTGTTCACAGAATCAGTGTCCCCACATGGACTTCCCTGGGAACAGTGCGAGTCCACTGGTCTTGCTACCCTTCTTTCCTCTTCCCTAGATGACTTTTAGGGGTTTGGTTGAGGGGAGCAGATTCACTATTAATAAACCTTTCCTCCAGAAAATAGGGATGTTGGGTCCAAGAGTGTTGTAGGGAGGGAGAGAGTGGCCTTGTAACCATGACCCTCTGATTAAGCCAGCAATGCAGATCAGGGACCGATGGGAGATTTCAATAGTTTCCTCATTATTATCCTCACATCCATCTACACAAAATGTGTACATCCTTATGGGACAACATAAAACGTTATTGGCACTTCATTAGGGAGAAAAAAACAATGGGAGTTGCATTTCTCATGGCCCTGAAGAAACCTGCATGATGAGAGAATTGTGTTCCAATCCCTTGATGAAAACTGCTATGGACAAACGAGACAAGAAGGAAACAAAGTAGGGATTTGTTCACCTGGGGATATTGAAACTGAAACAAATAACACTGTCTAGGATGCGGAACTGAAACGTATTATCACAGCTAAAGTGGTAAAATGGAGCCTGACAATAGGGGTTCCGTTGTACTTAGGGCTTTCAGCCACAGCAGTTGCTGTGAAGAAGACATTGAAGAAGACATTGTTAAGATGCAACTCATGGCATCTTTGTGGCTCTTCTGTACTAGCAGGAATGGAGATTCTTCAGTCCTTATTTGCTGTTTGTTTGGGATTTTTTTTCCAGATGGAATCACTAGTGAAGTCAGAAATCAGAAAAGGGTACTCCAAAATTATTCCAAAAAATTATTATTACTTGTTAGATTTTGTAATGTGTGCCTACCCCTGTTCTTAGTGATTTTGCAGCTGCCCTAAAACCTGTTCTTTGTTAAAGACTCTTTTTCTTTGTTCTTCTTAGAGAATCTTTTTCTTTGTTCTGGATCACTGCAGAATTTGTCATTAGAAAGAACATCCTTTCAAATTTCTTTCAAAACTAATCTGTTTGGTGTCTGTTGTCTGTCGTGGTTTTGCCCACCAGCCCGTCCCTGGGGCTGTGAATGGTTTTGCCCAAGTACATTTCCGGACAAAACCCAATCACAACTCGTAGTGACGCCTTTGCTAATTACATATTTAAGAAAAACGGAAGAGAAGG
>JAYRBT010000001.1:106426406-106451762 GCA_036023395.1 Myiotriccus ornatus
CCCAAAATTTTTTTTTTGATTAGCCATCTTCATGCTTTTTTTTTTTTTTTTTTTTTTTTTTGGGCAACATTATGTAAAGTGTCACTATTTACAGAACAGGGCCTTCTCATTTTCCTCTGGAATAACACTGTTCAGACTGCAACTGGGACTATATAGAAAACATTTCAACATACCTCAGAATGTAGTCTGAAATACGGATAATATATATGTCTTCTTTTTTTATTATTGTTTTATACAGCTAGGGTGATAATGACTTTAATGAATCAAGTATTTTTTATAAAGGTGATAACTGGTTTTGAACCACCATAGGCTAAACTTCTAGAAAAAAAATAAGAGGAAGATAATAGATATTTTTTAAGTCTGAAATAACAATTTCAAAGCAGTTCAGGACTGAAAATAACTGCTCTGGGTTTAATTTAATTATGTTACTCAATTAGACAATCTGAAAGAAAAATGTGGATGGCACCAGTCAGGAAAAAGGGGATGTCAGAAAAAAGAAGACATGATAAGGTCATCAACTCCTGCGGGACAAAAGGAGAAATTAGTAATTATCACCTATGGAACACTGAGTTATCAGGAAACAGCTTGGGAAAAACTGCAGTGTGCCACAAAACTAATATCTCAATTGACTCAATGGCTTCTAGTATCTTTGGAGGTCATTACACTTTGAAAGTTATATCTTGTGAATTCCTGCTACTACAGTGACTTCAACAGTTCTACACAAAGTTTTATACAAAGTTCCAGTCAAGAAGATTAAGTCTGGATGATCTGGTCTTATATGTGGCATCCACTGAAATCAGTGGGAAGATTCTTAGTCACCAAAACTAGAACGCATCATTATTATAATGATAATTTTTAGTGCCACTATTATTGTTGTCACTACTACTATTACTTTGTTATTCTGTAGACTGTAAGCTAACATTCAGAGAAGAAGTGTCTTTTACCCCAGTGTTTCATCTGAAATCCTCACTAAGGTAACTGAAACCTGCAGAGGTGATACAAATGTTCTCAGTGTGAATTTATTAAACAAAAGATGCCTTACAGTTGTGTCAAGCCCATGGTTACAAGTGTTCACAAGTGCTCTCATTCTAGCTAAATAACACTGTTTAAAAATTATAAAGGAAAATGGTTTGCAAACCTTAAGTAGGTCACCTCCCACAGTATCTTTAAAGTGCAGGTAAATTAGCATTCCTTTTTTTTAACTAATGACAAACTGAGTCAGAAGGAGTCACTAAAACTTCTGATTTCACAGAACTGCTGACTATTTATACTTTCTGCTCTAGAGAAATGTTCCTCGGGAAGGATTACAATATTTTACACTGTTTTCATACCTCTCCAGAACTGCAAACTATGAAAGGGACCAAAGCCTGAAGTACCAATCACATCCAGTGTCTTTTCATGAGATCTAGCACAAATTCCCTCTCACGAATGGGTCTTCAATAAAGGAAAATGCCATGTTGAAACATTCCCATATAACTGCTTTCTTCTCCTATCAAGAGACATCAGTTCATATAGGAAGAGTGGCAGCTGGAAGCCAAGAAGAAGCAGTTGGAACACAGAAAAACTGAGCCACTAAGGAGAGGGCGACCTCCACATTAGATTAAAATGTACTGAAAACAGTAGGAGCTGTTTTAAAATTATTGCTTTCAGTACGAGACTAAACTTTCTCCAGTTCAAGCTTATGTGATGTTGCTTTCCTTTCGTCAATTCACTCAGCTCTCAGGAAGTCCCACAGATAAAACCAAAATCAGTCAATGTACAGTTTTGTTGGTTACTCAGGTCTGTAGGTGTCTAAAATTTCTTGAAGCTGAGGACTTCAAGTTAGATACTGCAACATTTAGAACATTCTCTGCAAGATGAATCATCCAGTATAGATCTCCTTTCCCAGATTTTGCTGATACTTCACATTTGCTAGAGGCTAACTTACATGTTTTTCACATAAATCTTCTGCTTTGTTTGTCACCACTGGCAACTCTCTCATTTCCTGTAGTTATCAATGTCACAAAGTTGGTGCTTTTTTTTTAACTTCTCTCCTAATTTCTTTTCCCCTCAGTATTTCCGTTAAATCTTGCTGATATTTCTAATATATCTCAGAAATCCAGGCAACCCTCCCTGTCCCTACCAGCAAAACATGTGTTCCCACAACATTTTGGTTCTTTGCTGCAGCAGAAGGTCTGCACCTAATGGTGCTGTCATTAAACCCAGCTCACATTCATTCCTCTCAGCAAAGGAGTGTGATTGAGACTCAGCCTTGTTTACTCCACTGCCTTCTGCAACTCAGGCTCTGCTGCCTTCTCTGCTTTTGATTTTTCAGATAAGTCCATTGCTTTCCTCCCCTCCCAAGGCAATTCTTCAATGCTTCTCAAACTATTGGTGTTATGTTTTCCCCGGTGTAGTCAATTATCTATATCACCCTTTACTTTTTGTGGTCTCTCACTGTTTAAGAAAGTAGTTGCAAGAGAAAAAAAAAGGAAGAAACTGTGATTATGGAGAGGTTAAGTCAATGGGAAGTGTAGGACATACCCAAATACATCCATGAGTCAGTGGAAGGGTTGTGCTGGGGTGCATTTTGAACCTTCTGTTTGGACCACTGAGACTTGAAGCACCCATATGGAGACACATGCCCTTGACAGTAATAAAATGCCTTTCTCTCATCACTTTTACTTGCCACGCTGTTGTAGAGGAGAGTAATAATAAAAATATTTTGAGCCCCTGAGGCATGTCAGGGATCTGATCTTTTTTCCAGATTTGTTATGGAGCATAAAAATGTCACATATCCTGTTGATCAACACACCAGGGGAATTCCATAGAGTGAGACCTATTTTCAGTTTGTTTTATTTGGGATGGAGAGAGGAAAGAAGAGACAAAAGGCAAAAATTTACAAGAGGCGGAACTCTTAAGTTGTGATTCTTTGACTTCAGCACTTCTTCAGAAACCTTTTCTATGACAGAAATAGAAACCACTGTAAGTTGTTAAAACAGTGGTAAATTCTGTTTTCCAATCTCTGTGAGATTTACAATTCCCAATAATAATATGTATTATCCTTAGAGTACATTTCATCTTCAAAATGTTGAATTAATTCCTATTATTTTTCTCTGGAAACATTTTCTTGGAGTTCCTTCATCTTCAAGAAAACTTTTTCTCTACTTTTCATTGTGAATCTTATCTCATTCCCATCGAATTAAATAGAAAAATAGTGCTTTTGTTAAAAATTAAGAAAGACATACTTGGATTTCTCCTTCTCCTCTGGGATTTTTTTACTTCATTCTTTCCTTTATCTTTTGTGTTTCTATCATCTCTGTTCCCTTATCAGATTTTTACCTCCATTGCTTATCTTGTGTCAGTACCTCCCTTGTTCATCTCTATTCTGGTCATCCCATTACCCTTTATTTTCTTTAGGTATTTTATTGGTGTTACTTGTCTGAATATGTCATGTTTCACTTATCCTTTTGCTCAAACTTTTTTCCTCTCTCATACTCTTTCCACTACAGCAGATAGTATAGAATGCTGGTCACTTATAGGAAAAGCTTTTTTTTTTTTTGAGTTCTTTGTGTCAACAGTGTTGAAATAAAAAGAATATTCAGGCATATGAATCAATCTGTTATACATCCAAACTATTCTTTATGAGTCACTTTAAACTCATTTTTCTGAAAATATGGACCTCTGTGTAACGTAGTGGTACCATGAATGAGCACTGAGTAAAAAAAAATCCTAACCAGCATCTCTGAAAAAAGTTGAGGAGAAAATAGGTAAAAAGCCACTGGTTTTGAGCCACAGTGTGTTGTGTGGGCACTGCTCATTTGGCTGGTTGGATTTGTTTTCTTTACAAAGTCTGTTCTTACATTTTTGCTGTGGTGGCATTATTGCTCTGTGTTGGCAGCATAAATTAAACTCAAACATCACATTTCTTACATAACAGAATGAGGTAAAATCTCTTGCAGCAATTCCTGAATGAAATGTCATCACCTTTTGTGCTGATATGCACAGCCAAAGGAGTTTTTTCCTGTTTTGCCTCCCACTTTTCAAGGGCATATGCAGTCAGAAGATTATTTTAAAAAACTGGAAGTGGTGCTCAACTGCTGTACCAAAGGGTAGGATTGAGCCCTTGATATTTATCTCACATTTTCTATATCGCTGTTCCTGAATCTCACAGGTAGTTAAATAGAATAACTCTTGCCATGTTTTCAAAAGACAATATGAATTCCTCCATTTCCCCGGGAAATGTATGTTTTAGTGGAGAGGTCTTTTAGAGGTTGATGTACCAAAGCATGTTTTTTTTCTTTTTCTTCTGAATGTCTAAAAGCATCTGTGATTTTTCCTTTTTCTAGAATAGCACTTATGCTTCTTTCTCTCTCTCTCTTTTTTTTTTCTTTTTTTAAGGTAAATGAGATATTTCCTTAGAGTTCGAGACAGGTGAGAGGTGAGCAGGGTACCTTCCTACAAGCTCCTCTGACCCTGAAGCCTGTGGTGCTGTTTGACAGGAGGAAGAAAGAGTAAGCCAAGAATATGGGTAAGAGCCACTGTAGCATAACAAGCTTCTTCCCAAAAGAAATGTGTAGGCAGTTTCAAGCCAGCTCTAACAGCCCCCAAACGAAGAGGGTGTGAGTTGACACCATTCAGAGAGGTAGATATGGGTCTGTGCCCCCTCTCAGTGGAGTCTGGAAATGGGACTGGCTCACTACCCACACTTTGGGCTTCACCAAAGCTGGGTCCTTCCTGTTGGCACTGAACTGTATAATAAATTGATCTATGTTTATCAAGTTCTATAGGTGTAAGAATTGAGGAAATTATTTATAATATTCTATATAAGAAAGGTTAGTAGGTTTGACTGCAATGAGAGGACTGGGGGAAATTGAAGGTTGATAGGTCTATTGAGTAATTAGATGTGAAACCACCCAAAACTCTCAGCCATGGCTTGACATCTGTTAAATACTGGTTCCAAGGGACAGAACAAACTGGAAGAGTCTTATTTGTATCCATTTTATGACAGTGAAAAAAAAGAAAGGAGAAAAAAGTCACATTCATAGGCAGTTCCACAGATTATGTTTTCCTGTCTGAAGAGTTTCTTCTCTCTTGAGAGCCATGAAGAATGTGTAACTAGTTTAGTTAAAAGCTACATTAAATTGCTTATACAAGGAATGAATAAAAAATCCTGACTTATCAAGGCAGTATGAGAAAAATCTAACTGAATAAACAAAGACAGAGATCTGAAGATATAATAACTTTGAAATTCATTATTTAAATTACAGTGATCTAAAATTTTAGTAAATTAGTGTAAATCAAATTTATGATATTTAAAATCTGTAATATAATAGCACTGCTATTTTTAACGGCAACAATTTGAATTCAAAAGTGGAGTTGATTTTAAATTATTTTGCTACATATACAATGTATACAGAAGCTAGATGTGCTGTGTGAAGTTTTTATACTTTTTATGGTGGAGTGAATTTGCCTCTTTTGGGCCTTCTTACAGTTGGGTAAGTTGTCTAACGAGAATAGAGAGTGTGGAAAGAGGAACATCAAAATAGAACTGAAGCTAAGAGGCAAGTGGTGCTTCGTTGATCTTAATTCTGTAGATACGCAATGTAGACAGAATTGCAAAGGACTCACAAGACCTGCCTGTGGCCTGTGAGATCCTGATCTTATCTGCGTTGTAGCCTTTCACTTATTTAAGTCCAGGTAACATAGAGCTTACCATTTCTCAGCAGCTGCCTGTTCAGTACACAGCTCCCATCAGTCAGTGCAGAGGAAATGAGAAGTGTTAGCCTGTGGGGTAGTGGGTACGTGGAGTGTTAGGCTGTTTATTTGTTTGTTTTGAAGGGGATTATTTTGGGGTATAGGATTATTGTTTGGTTGTTTTATTTGTGTTCTTTTGTTGTTTCTGCCAATATGCATATATCTTTTAATAAAGGGCTGCTATCCTTCCTTTTTCCACATTTTTTCTCAATTGGAGCCTCTTAATTTCAGATTTACAGTTGCTTAGAGGGAGGAGTTTGGGTCTTCCTCATAACTCATCCTCAACAGAACATTTATGTCTCGTTTAAACTGAGACAATAGAGGACAGGGTCAGACAGACTTGTCAGGGAGACCTTCCCTTTGTGTCATGAAGTTCAGAAAGGACCACCTTCTTTCTAAACTCCTACTCAGAGAGGAATCTGGGTGTGGCTGGATCCACTCCTAGTCTCAGACTTGGTCAATGGTTTATTTCTGAAGGATTAAATATTTGCAATCAATCCTTTATGTATTTAGCCAAGATTTCATGGGATTTTTAGCATGCTATTCACCACTTACTGAGAATCTATTGTGGCAAGGAGTCTCTCAGCCTTGAGGATTAAGTTTGAGAGGCATCCCTGCTGAAGGTTTGATACTGGCATGCAGCCCACTACGAGGGAGGAGACCCCAATGTGCTCAGGGAGGTCCACTATTTCTGGAGTAAGATGATTGACTTGTAGTCACATTTGCATAACCGCAATTCATCTGTTTCCCAACAGTCTCTGGCTACTATGTTACCCTCCACCCCCCAAAACCTAGAGGGGGTGTGGGGGAAGCACACACAGCTGTACAGTGGAAGTATTGGAAGACATTCTATATATACTCACAAATGGGACATTTGTTATTTGGAAGAAGGAACTCCTGTATCTCTCCACTGCATTAGAGCTCAGCAGACAAAAGGAATAAGAGTACAGCCTGCAATCCCTTGTGTACCCACGAAAGGACCAAAGCTGTAAACACCTATAATCTAGGATCCAAGTCATGCCAACCACATTCCAGTATAGCTCATACAGAGAGACCCAGAGGAGGTTACTCCAGCACACTTCCACTCCACTCGCACTGAAGGGAAACAAGTACGTTCAAAGGCATTTCTTTCTGTAACTGTTTCCTCAAAAGCTGATGAGTTTGTTTAAATTCATTATGCCATGGTCTCTAAAGTCTATTTACCTTTTTGCTCTGTTTTGGCAACTCAGAGGAATATAAAGAAATACAACTTGTGCATGGGCCAAAATATCTGTGAGAAAAGAGCTGGAAGTAACACTGAGGTGATGGTTAGTTACAGCCAGGCCACTTACAGTACCTGAACTGCTCATCTCATTTCTTTTGCTGCAGAATTGCAGATGATATAGCATCAGAGGCTAGGTAGATACAGGGTGAAATTAATGTCATTTATCTTTAAATGTCAAGATAATGTTACACTTGCTTTCTACATTTCTACACATTGTGCTAAGCCACATCATTTTTTAAACGTTTCTTTAACCTGAGGTATTATACTGTTTGGAGAGATGAAAGTGAATGTGGATATGGAAAGAGAAGTCCTCTTCAGGAATATAGACACGTATGCAAAATGATGATGGCAGTTATATACTCCCCCCGCTCACTCCATTATATCAGATTATGTCCATCTTTTTTATTCTATTTCATCCTTCTTCCTTACACTTTACTGATTTCCTCTTTTTCCCTTCTGCTTAGAAAGATGTACTAACAGCACAACCTGCATCTCCTCCCTGCTTTCTTTTTTAATACCATTTCATTTGATAATTCCATATTGGGTTACTGTATCTGCATTACACTCTTCTATAATGAGCTAATTAAAGACATACGAGGCTCTTTATTGAGGCATATGGAGGCTGTTCTTTTTGCATTAGTTTTTTGTTTCTTCTGTGAGTCAGAACTTTCTTTCCTCCCACGGTCTCCTCTTACTGGGTTGGGGGGTGGGTTTTTTTGAGATGGGGAGTACAGAAAGTTATTCTGAAGCTAGTTCCCCCACTTGTCTTCTGACACTGTACTACAAGGTTCCTCAAGTTCCCTGGGATTTTTTTTTTTGCCTTGTCAAATAAAGTACACCAAAACCACTTCATTGCTTAGTTCAGTTGCCTTGCTTTCCAAAAAAGATAAACCCTTTGCTGGTCTACTGAGCATAAGTCTGCTATGTTTTTTTTCTGGAGGAGAAGAAATGGGATTTCATTCTCCTTTGCCACAAAAAGCACCGGTGTCAGCCATTTGTTCTTCCTGCAAAAGAGCACCACAAGCACTGTAGATTTCTGCTGGTGATACCTCTCATTAATCTAATAAATCTCACTGGTCAGCTCTGTAGGTATGGAGCAGCAGATGTTTGTGGCTAGACTTTTAACTTGACAGCAGAAGTTTTGTATTGCACTGTTATATGAACTTGGTTTTTCCCCTGTGTTTGACTAGCATATTCTCCTAAGCTGAACTGAAAACCCTGGAATTCCAGGTTTTTTGCAGCTTCCTGGTGAGATGCAAGGAAAGTTCACATCTTTTCTGGGATATGAACAGTATGCTGGTGGGTGTCCTTATTCTCAAGTTTCAGACTGAAGAAAAAATCCAAAATTTGTGAAGTACAACATTTCAATCCGCAGTCTGCTTGAGACCAAGCCATGATCTCCATCTGGGCCCTTAATTTTTCTGGGTCCTTCTAAGTTCCAGAGATATTAGAATAGATCGTGCAGCTCAGTTGTGCTAGCGTAGTTTAAAAATTATGTTAAACTTGGCCTAAACAATATGATTTTCCCTAATAAGTTTCTAAAATGATGAAGTTGACAGAAGATGACACTAAACTAGTGTTTACCATCTCCACTGTCCCTTTCTGTTTCCATCAGCTATTTATGCATCATCCTGGTGAGAAGATTAAAGTGGTAGGAGTGAAGAGGAGCTAAGGAGATTAGGTGGCAGAAAGAGAAACGGAAATACTAGCAAGGGAAAACTAGGTCTTTAAATTCAGAAAACAGGTGAGCAAGGGAAGGATACATATAAAATCCAATAAACATTCACAACTGACTCTGAATTTAGTAAAGACTAATACGTGATCTAGTGGCAGAGTCCTTGGAATGTCTTCTAGTGGAAGAGATACACACCTGAAAGATGATTACATAGGATGGGAAGCCCTCCAATCCACCATATTACCATGCACTTCACATCCCATTATTATATGTTCATTTTACCTCTTCTGTAAATTCTATTTGTACATTATTTTGTACTACAGATCAACAATGGTATGCACGTGCTTAATTTAAAATTTAAGTTTCAGTGGTGTTCAGCCCTAAGATGTTGAACAGGACTCTAGGGATTCTTTAGAGATTGAATCCACACAGGAATCATGACCATAGATCAGCTGTACAAGTCTTTTCCTATTGCTTTGATAAGTAATATGTACTCTTTGTCACTAGGAAATTATGTGTAGCAATAACTATACTTTAGTAAGCCTGGATAATTTAATGAAATTTTATATATTTCTTACATACCCCCTCAAGAAGACTCAAGTTTGCAGCAAACTATACCAGGAAAAAAATATAACACAATGCTGCACATATCAGATCCACTCAGAAAATTGTATTTACTTCTGGAAAATTTCATTTTCTTTCCTTCTTTATTATATGTAACTTAACTTTTCTGTTAAATTTTGGAGCCAGCATAGGTCAACTGCTTATTAATGTGCTAGCTAATATTCCATACTTATCACTGATTCAAATTGAAGACTGAACACCCCATTTCAAATAGTAATTTCACTTAAAATATCTGCTTGCAAAGGAAATTGGTCAGTGTGTTCTTGAGATTGAGCTGTAAGGTGTCAGTTCCTGGCGGCACAGTAATTAATTTGGTAAGTAGAAGTACGGAGATACTGGTCAGCACACAAATATGGAGATGCAGTGTCTTCCAAACAAGTCTCCTCAAGGAACATGCAACATTCCTTCCACACACACATTGTTACTAAAAGAGGACAAGGCAGGAGACTGGTAGCTGTCTATTCCCTTCTTGAACAACTCATTCTGAGAGGAGTAAAGGAATAGTTAGATTTGTCAGCTTCCTTCATCTTCCCTTGGAAGGAAGAGGTGCACCAATCAAACTTCCAAGTTCTTTCTTTGACCACAGCAACTTGGTAGAGCTATTTAGAAAAGAACAGTTGTATTTGAACCAACATTCTGGTTGGCTCGGTAACCTGTGCATCACAAAATCTTGTCTTTGTGTCAACAGAAATGCATTTTCACCCATGCACCCATGCACATCACATGTGATGAGCAAACTAATCAGCCTATACCCACTCTCCTGTAGCAGAGCTACATAAAATCATTTTCTGTTCCCTACTTTCACCATTTTAGTTGTAGCTTGAACTGTCAATAATTGCAGCTATGCTGAAAACATCTTCCTTATTCATTCCTGAGACAGCCATATAGATGTGTGCTCTGAATTCCCAGTGCATTTCATATCTTCTCTGCACACCTGGAGAAAGACCCTTCTGCCCCAGTAGACTGACTATTAGAACATCTTTATATATGTTGGTCCAATATTATGCACCCTTTCAATGGTTTTGAGATGAGATAAGAGAAGAAATGGGAAAATATGAAAAACAGTAGACCTTTACATCAGTTAGTACTGGTTTCCCAGGATACCTAAATCACAGGTTATTTCATATGGACAGCCAGCCCAGTAGCCAGAGGAGAATTGCCTAAATGCAATCAATTCACTGGGGAGAGAAATTTTCTTTTTAAAACAGTTCTTCTGTCAGAAATCAAAACCAGGGAATCTTTAAAGCTCAGTGTCAGTAAAAATGACATTGCAAGATACTATATTTATTATCCTACCACGATTTCCACATTTCAGTTTCTTATTTCACAGCTCAAAACAATGAGACAGAGTGTTTACTTGTATAAGGCAGTACAGGAAAATCTCTATGAAAATTTCATAATCATGTTTGCTATATTTGAGTGGTAAATGAGTTCAAGAGAACATGTAAAATTGATAGAAGTTTTAAACTGGTGTAACATGACTAAATCTGACAATCTGTGATGAGCTTATGCTGAGAGGTATATGTAGTAAGAAAATCAGCTTATGATCAGGTGACTTCTACATTCCTAGAGTTAATTTTTACGCTGTTACTTAATTTAACCCCCATTTAGTTCTCAGACTGCAACAAACTGCAGTAGTCTCCTAGTCATGTTTACACACATTAATGCCTCTGACATTATACATTATTATGTCTCTGACATTACGTACAAATCATGTACAGGATTACCTACCAGTTAAAATATTCCTGCCCCCAAAAATGGAGCTGAATTAGCAACCTAGACAAGAAACCTCCAATTCAGTTTGGCAGCAACTTCAAGCATGCTGTTCCAGTGCTGTGGCCACTGGGACAGGGTACCCATTAGGTTTTCTTTTCCTAGAGTTAATGCATCAAACTAAGCATATAAAGTGATGAAATTTGTATATGCCTTACCCTCACCTGGAGACAGCTGAGCTAGTTATAAACACACTAGTAGGAGTCACAAAAATGGGGTATCTTCAGCAACACACACCTGGAGGAAATCCCAGCTTGTAACAATGAGGTTGTTTCTCTACTTGTAATGTTAGTGGTACTAATATAAAGTTGATGACACTGAAGCATAGATACAGACCCTTAGCACTTGTTGCTGTAATCATGTTTTCAGAGTTTCACAGGAGGTTTCTGAATGTTCTGTTTTGCTGGTAATTACTTTTAATGGTCATTCTTTTTGTGCTTAAAATCAATGAAACATTATAATTGCTATTTGGATAAAATAACCAACCCAAAAAATCTGATTCTATTTCCCCTAATCTATTTTATCTCTATTGATATATGAATACAGGCAAATATATATAAAAGTTGATATAGTTAACTGTTGATAAATATTGATGTCTTTTTGTTTGTGCATTCCTGTATATAAATAGAGATATTTTATATAAATTATATAAAAACACACACATATATATTGTATCTTTAAAAAGAGTCAGCCATTTACAAATCAGTATCAGTTCAGGTTAGATAATTTGGAGACAATGCATCCTTTTCCTGGTCTTAATTTCTAGAATACAATATGCCCAATTTACTTATTGAAATTTTTGCTTCTGACATACACCAATAACATAGTTGTTCAGAAAAATACTGGTTTAGAGGTCTGATCTGACCAAATAACTACTTCCTTGCTGACTCTAAGAAGTTGTTTCAATGAGTGGTAGCTCTTTCGATTCTGCCCCATCTCAAACGTTTCCCAGAGAACTGGATGTCACAAAGAACATTATATAATAAATATCTCCAGCAAGCAAAACCCCTGAGCTTTGCTGACCAGCAGGCTCAGTTACAAAGTATACATGACCAATATGCACATAACCTAAAAGTAACTCCAGCAAATTCCTCACTTTACCCTTTAAAAAGGAATAAAATAAAGAGGATTTTTTAAATGTTTGCCCGAGGCAAAAACTGAAATAACCTATCAGCTAGAAACTCTGAGTTTCACCTTAAAGGTCTTCGTGGAATCCAGCTTTTTGCCCTGGAGCTATAAAGAAAGATATCAAGTTTGATTCATCTTCACATTAAGTTATGCTAGTATAATTGCATTTCTTCCAGCGGATTTACACAAATGCAAATCAGGCCCTCTCTATCTTACATGCAAGTAATGAGATTTTTCGAGTTTTTTAAAGCATCATCTCTATCCCTTTAATGAGTTAATTCTCTTCTCTTACCAATTTAGCTATAGTTGCAGGAATAAAGCAAGGTGAAATGCAACAAGTTATCATTTAGAGTCTCACGTTTCATTTTTCCACCTATATTTATAATTTCTGAGGTTCATCTTAAGGATCAGAGAATATGAAATGAAGCTCAGGCGAGTTTTACTGTCTTTCACATCAGAATGGCAAAGACTAGCATTTTTTTCAATGCATTCGCTATAAATACCAATTTCTCTCTACTCAACAAAGACTCATTTTCACTCAAAAGCTTTTTGTGAATCTCAACAAAACCACTGAAATGATTTCATTTGCAATAAAAAATAAGAAACAAGCATATTTCGCATCGTTTGGAGTATTACTGGGAACATTTTGTTCACCTCTACTGCAAGCCAAGCAAGTAATTAACAACGGAAGGACTTGACTGTAGCATGCATGAGATGGTGTTGGCCCCAGAACCCTTTTGGAGAAGAGCTTTTCCTGACCCTTCATTTCATTTTATTTCCCCTGTGATAGCGAAGTCATGATTGACCCGACCCCTTCATAAAACCCAATAATCTGATTTCTACAGGCACAAACCCAAGTATCGTAGGAAGATTTGAGATAAGTCTGAAGAATTACATCTTACATACTAACCACAAGTTCAGAAATCCTGCTATGTGCTGCTGACATTCCTCTTTTTCCCAGAGATTTAGGCCTCTGAGCCCAGGGCTCGCTTCAGCTGCTGCCATGTGTTGGCAGCAAATTGTGTCCTGAAATGAAAACTCAACATTCTTATTCAGTTTCTCCTGGAATCATGTAAGCCATGCTATATATTTAATAACAAGTGAGTGTGTTTACAGTGGATATAACTTACAATTTTTAGGTAGGCTTTCCACAATCCATAGCTAGAGAAGCTCAAGCCTTTGTGTGCTACAGCTGAGTTTAAAAAGAAGTGGATAAACTTATGAGCAGTGTTTGCAGTTACACATGATAAGCTGGATAATTAAAATTCATGTGGCAGAAGATAAAGCAGATCACACTGTATTCAAGCAAGAATTTATTTACAAGCCATGTACTCTATCACAAAGTATGACCAGGTAAATTATATTATTTTGAATATTGCCTTTTGCTGAAATATCAGTCAGTGATCATTGGCAGAGCTTGAAACAGCATTCATCTGACCAAGCCCAACATTCTGGTCTGAGCACCGAGCTTTCATCCAGCTTTAATTAAACCCTACTTTGGATAAATCCCTGTGACAGGGTGTAACAGCAATAATAAAGGTATTTAGGAAAAGACACATGAGAGCAAATTATCGCAAGGCACATGACTCCTCTAATTCATAGGCCTTGTTAGTGTGGGCAACATCATTAAATGGCTTATCACAGTCAAAACTGTTCTCTGAAGGCAGATGGTCTGCAAATGCATGATTTTATTTAGGTTTTGATTTACATACCGATCTGAAAAGATTTTATTTCATTTTACGTGAAAATGAAAAAGTTTGTTATTTGCAGTTTTGTACAGATAATCTCATATGCTTAATTATCTCAGTAGGATATGTTTTATTAATGTTTTGCTTTGAACATATTTTAATTTGCATTTGTGGCAAGAAGCTTTAGTCTTTCTTCTGCACTACCCCTTGTCCTACCACCATCACTTTTTGGTAGGAGACGAAAGGATGTTTGGGCTTTTCCTGACTCTAATGAGTATTTCTGAACCATGTTTACTGTCAGAACCCTGAATGCACTAACTGGTCTTGATGTCCCTGACCAGCCTCACCAGTGTCCTCCTCTCAAATACCCTCAGTTCAGGCCTTTCCTTGGTCCTGGTCAGAGCTATGTCTATCCAGCCCAGTCCCTTTCCTGACCCTGACTCACCTGTTCAGCTCACCACCCCCAGCCACCTCCAGTGGGGTGGGGCCACTGCAGGAAGTCCCTGCCCCACCAATGCTGCATCCTGATAGTTCCTTACACTTGGACTTTTTTAATAGTTAAAACTTTCCATGAGAAAGTTACAGGCATGATGATCATTTGCCAAAAGAGTCTTCAGGCAGCTCCAGTGTGGCTGACACCAGGTTCACTTATTTTACAGTCTGGACTTGGGACTGACTCCCTCTTTCTGGTCTGTAATTCCCATTTGAACCCAAATCATCCAAATCCAGGAGTTTTTTTTTTTGTTTCAAGATGCAAGTGACTAAATGACAGCTGCTCTCAATCCCAAGAAATACTTCAGTGTTTAGCAAAATGGAAAAGTTCCAAAGGGACCTTCCTGCCTTCCTCTGATTATTGATCTTTCATCTGTCCTTTAGTGACAAGGAATCTGGCTGAGCACAAAATCCCAGACATCCTAGTCCTAACCCAGAAACAGGACTGGGGCAATGTCTCAGCAAGAGCTGACATGGTCTGATAGTACACAAGAATGCTCTTGTGCCCAGGAGAAGGTTGAAGATTTCATCTCAGCTCGGGGTGGTGGCTTCCAAGCAGGAGAAAGTGCCCGCATTTTGAGAGCTTACAGTTGGTTTTTCTTATGGAATCATATACCCTCTGCCTCCCCACTGCCACAAGCACGTTGTGTCCTGAAGCAGCGCCTAAAGGCAATATCCTATAAAATTTGGACAAAGCTCTCCCATTTCCAAAACTAAAGTAAGGGAGAGAAGTCATTTCTGGCCTTTACCAAATAATGCTAAAGATGGGAAGCACATCTGCAATTCAAATGTTAGAGTAAAAAGGCTAGATGTCCTGTTTGATGTGATGATCTCTTTTTTTTGTAGTCAGATATCCTGTTGTTTTGATGAGTGAAATACAGGATGCCATTTGTCTTGAATTGTGACTCTAAAATAAATATTTTAAATTGTCTATTTCATAATGCAGATGTGAGGTGATCCTGATTATCATGAGGAAGCTTACTGAGTGATTTTATTTAATGTTAGAAAAAATGAGCTGGCAATTATCTTAATTATCTTGGCATCATACCAAAATTTATAGATTTAAAAGCAGGTTGATTGGGTTTTATGCTTGTATTCAGACTGAGACTGTTGTAATGAAGGTTTTACATATTTGTTTTTAGTCTGCTCTTTCTTCTGTAGCTCTTTGAAAATGGTTTTGAGGGAATGGGCCTTACTTCGACTCCTGGCTGTTATGTCAGTTTGTTATCACTTTATCAGTACAACACAGATAAAGCCTAATGTGATAATTTACTGAAATTTTAATTGCTTAACTTTTGTCCTCATAGTTTTAGACTAGGAATAGAAATATTTTATTTTTAATAGAGAAGTCACTTGGATATCTATCATCCAACATAAATAAACTCAGCAGTCATGATACAATTAATTTTATTCAGAAAAATTATTGAGATAAATAGAGTCTGAATTGTTTGCTCTTGGTTCCCTTGCAGAAAGAAAAAAAAAAAAGAAAAAAAAAAGAAAAACAAAACAAAACAAAACAAAACAAAAAAAAACCACCAAACAAACAAACACAAAAAAAACCCAGCAGCTGGTATACCCTGGAGGGTAGATGAACTTGCTCCTGAGACAAACTGTTCTAGACGCTGCCGAGTGTGGCAAGAGAATAAAATTCTCAGCAAGGAGCAAACAAACCAGATCTGAAGGTCAAATTCTCTTGTCATGAGGGAAAGCTTGTGTATGTAAAATCTCTTGAAACCCTGGAAGGCATGACGAACGTTGAAGGGGGATAGGGAAGGGGACTCCAAGCTAGAGGCTTTTTCCTTTACCTCTAGTCCTGGAGGGGAGTGTGCTTCCTCCCACTCCCCACCACCACAAGGTCTTCATGGCTCCCACAGAGACCACAGGACAGCAGCAGCGATGAGAGAGGCAGAGAGAGATTATTGTTCTGGGTAGCGACTTAAATAGCTCTTGGGGGGATTACAAAGTGACCATGGGGGGTCCAGGAGGTCTTACTAACCAGCCAATGATAACAAACGGTTAACAACCAATAGATAAGCTTTCAGTTATCTCTCAGACATTCCAAAGGTAGAGGTAAGACTGAGGAACCTTGGGAAGAAGAAGGGTGAGTTTACACAAGTTAAGCCATTTTGGAAGCATGTTCACTTAACATCAAAAACCTCTGTTTTCTCTTATGCCTAAAAGCCTACTGCAACAAAGACAGACTGACATAGAGGCAGTACCATGTTTAGAAGATTTCTCACTGCTTTTCCTTACCAGTTAGTTTTAGGTTCTTTTGTTCAGAAACCTAATCATTCTTAGCTTAAGCACAAAATAAAATGAGACATTTTATTAGAACATAAAATAGCTGTCTGTACAGGAAAGATCTGCACAGACTGATCTCAAAATTGACATACTCTAGGTCCTAACACACTACAGAGGAAAGATTTTCACTGCATCAGAAGGTGATGAGAGACCTCAGTCTAAAACTGAAAATGTAGACCTCAGCAAACTAAATCTGTATGCTATGAAAAAAGTTTGGGATTATTTGGTTTATGAAATACACTCTACTCCTAGATGCAACTTCAACCCATATTTAGATATTTTTCCATCAGCTATACTCCTAGGAGGCAAGTATGTTTGTTTGGGGGGGTTAACTTTTCAGATTTAAACTGTGAGAATGCAGAAGATGTGCTACAGAAATTTGGGGGGGGAAATGCTATTTGACAGATTTTTTTGCTGCCTTTTAAGCTAACAATCTCAAACCAGTTTTCCACAGGTCAGGAAGAAAGAACACAACAGGCATATGGTGAAAGATAAACAAGAACTTGAAAATTACCATTTGCTATGGATCGTTTTTGTCAGAACTGCCAGGAGAACTAGGATAACTTTTCCTTTCAGTCCAAGAGGCCTCTCCTTGCTCTGAACTTGGTCAGTCCATTGCAAGTGAAGCTGCTCCTCCCTGACCGGGGGATGCTACAGGCAGGTTTGCCTGCCACATGTCCAGCCAACCACTTGCAGCCTGAATTTCTGTGCATCCACCTATACTTGAACCAGCAGCATGGAATTACATGGCTTGTCTCACAAAGATGCAAATTCAGTGGTTATAAGGGAAAAGTACTCTAATGGGTATTGCTCTTTTGCCTGTCCTGCCTGCTATAAGATCATAATTAAATGCACTGGCTTGTAATTCTGTCATTCACATTCTTCGTGGAATCCAGGCACCAACATCATGCAAAATCTGTGGCTGTCATGAGTGTGTTAACTGGGAGATGATGTAACTTCTTGTATTGTCAAGTGGAAATAACTTCTGACTTAGTCATTAGAGGAACTATCTCTCAGTCCACTCTCTGGCATGGTGTCGTGACAGTTTCCACCTCTAAGAGACCCACAGGCAGGGTATAAATTGTTCTGAAACTCACAGTGTATAATAAAATACAGGAGGAAGTATTCTTCGGGATCTCAGCATGCAAGCTATTTTCACTGTCATCACGTGCCTATAGGAGGTCCATCCTGAGGCGTGCTTTGAGCAGAATGTTTGGATTAGATGATCTGCAGAGGTCCCTCCAACTTGAACGCACTCTGTGACTTCATGAGCCGCGGACTGGTGTCACCATCCTTTGGCCAGCGCTGAGCTGTACTGCACTGCCCTGGCATCAGCCATTCATGGTGGGATCCCTGGCATTCGCCACCTGACACTTCAGTCACCATCATGTTCAGCACCGCTCTCATTTCTCTTCCGAAACACTTCTGAGAGCCCACTGACCTTCTGAGGGACTTCACAGATGAGTTAATTTATTTTCACTTTGACACTGGGACGAAGAAATGCTCCCTGACAAGATCAGTGAATCTGTGTGGCAGTTTCTGCTGGTATCAAAGCTTGCTCATTCTGTTTCATGAATAGTTCCTCTTGTGCAGCTCCAACTGGTCTTCATGAGCAGCACAAGCCTGCAAGGCTGTTTTTCTTCTGCAAGTATCCCACAGTTTCCTGTGCGGTGCACATGGAGGTTTGAGCTGGCCCTTTGGGTCGCTCCCACCAGCTTCAAGGAGGTACAGCCATATGTACCTCTTCTCAAACTCCACAGCCCTGTTAATTACTGTAAACCAGGTCACCCTGCAGCTTGAAAAACATGAAAAGGGATGGTTATCTCTGCAGCTTCATAATATAAATCAATAAAAATATTGACCTAAATTATATTTCCCCTCTGCTCCCCCCCAGGATAGTTTTTCAGGAATTTTGAGTTGTTAAACTGTCCTGCTGTGGCTTTATATTTTTATAAACCTTTATATTTTTGAAGTGGCTGGAAGATGCTTTTCACAATACTCACAAAAATAGAAAAAAATAGTGTTTTATCTTGTGAAATGGGAGAAGACTTTGATTTTTCTAATTACAAGATTTAAAAACAGGGATAATGAAAAATTTAGACACCAATGATCAACCTTTTGCAAATGATGCTTGAATTTCTGCAACATCACTCAAAGAAAAGCAATTTGTCTTCCAATGAATGGTTCTTAATTAAAAAATTCAGTTATTTGCAAAGATTTTATGAATTGCATTAATGAAGGCAACAACAATGCATATAGAAGAAGCTAATCTTTTTTATTAGTTCCCCACTGTTTAAAATAAAAAAAGAAGTTGCAGGTAAAGGTTGAAAAGGAATACAAAGATAATATCGATGCAGATTAAAGATGAAGAGATGTATTCAAACATTTGCATACACAGCATGTACCTTGTGAAAACATGAAAGCACAAACTGAATTTTCATTGGCAAGGATAAGAACTACTGCATAATCAAAAATGTTGCATTCATCTATAAATTCTTTATGAAGAGATGAAAAGTTCTGGTTTAGTATTGGAATTATTAATATTGTTATAATAAACCAATATTTTTCAATACTTTTTCTACTGAATATTTTACTCTGATTTTTCAAAACCTTAGGAGATTTTAAGAAGAAGTACATTGTTCAAAGGAACACAAGAACTGAGAAGGCTCAGGCTCTTGGTCCTACAGCTGCAGAATATTTATGTAATTGTAACATTCATTAAGCAATTTGTTAATGTTACCTATAAAAGTCAAGCAAAATGCTTTCCAAGATATGCCACCTGGCCTCATTACTCATATTGTTTCCAATAGTTACAGCTTTATGTATAGATATGACTCTAACTTAGCAATGGTAATTAATTTATTTCACTTAAAATATTTGAGATATTAACTCTATTTATTCACTATACTTCATCAAATGTGAAGATGTGGGGAGCTGAAGTCATGACCCAACTGGAAACAGTAGTTGTATTCTGCGGAGAACAATATTGTCTGATGCTGACTATTTAGAATTATTAGGCATATGATTTTTTTTTTTTGGCTCATAAAGAATTTGGAACAGTCACAAGGTAAGCAGGTTTCATTTTTTAATTGGCATGGTTCCTTGTGTATTTTTTCTGATCCAGGAATATTTTTCACTACAAGTCTTTCTTTTTTACTTTTTTTTTTTCTCCTCAGAGTGACACAGTCCCACATCTTCACCACCTCTAGGCATGAGAACCTCTTTTTTTGAGTTGTTTTGCTGTATGTGTTTAGAATTATTATTACTTGCCTCATTATTTGTCTTTAAAAAGAAAATCTTGAATATAAGACCTCTATAAAACATCTGCATATTAAAATACACAACTTGCTGTAAGCTAAAAACATGCACTCATAACACTGACACAAACACACCAGTAAGGTACAGCTTCTACAGTAGTTACATTGAGTTTAACTTTATGCATGGTAAATAATATCTGTTTTAACAAGTAAGGATCAACTCTTAGCCAATTTATGAAAGCCAAGTAACCATCACTGCACAGTAAAAGTAAACCAACCCGAATTGGGGTGGTAGTGTTTATTTTCATATAAAGTAGTTATATGAAAATAGTTTCATAATATATGAAAAGGTAGTAGTTATTTTCATATAAACAAAAAGTCCATGAGAAATAGCTAAGCAATTAGAAGAAATTTGCAGAAGATAAACATTTTAGGGTGCAGTTTCTTTTCAGCTAGGGAATTCAACATGAAGTATTTAGTGAACCCCTCAGAAAGTGAGGAAATGCTGAACTCAGGCTGTGTATCTATCTAAACAGCAGATAGATCTTAGGGACTGCTAGAGCCAAGTGATGCTCAGTTTTCACCTGGAAAAGCTACTGACCATTTTCTATGGAGAACCTTGTACAGAGGGATACCATAATACTTCCAGAGTTTCCCTCCAAAGTCCACTCATTCTGGTATTTATCCCTGACTGCATCTGATGGGTACCAGAGCAGAGAGCTACCAAAAATGAGCTGCAGCTATCAGAGAAATCCGTATGATTTGCCGCAAGACCCCCCCCGTCTGGAACTGCTCAGAGACACAATGTAGGGAAGACCCAGAATAATTATTTTGGCAATGACAGAGGCAAATCCTTCCAAGATTTTATCTTTATGAAAGTGCTTTATTCCTTTCTCCTTTATGGCTTCCTGTCTGGGCATGTCACACAATCAAGAGCAATCACAAGGCCCCCAGGAAAAATTAAAAACAGAGAATGAGATGTCACTGGCAGCAGAGCAGTATGTCAAGCCTGCAGATGGTTTTTGAGAAGCTCTTGGGAAAGACACTCAAGCAGGGAAAGAATGTTATTTGTTGGATGAATTAACCAGCAAAATTCATTTAAAATGCCTTTCTTTTGCTATACGTATCTACCAGAGTCCTCAATGCTTTTCTCTTATTTCTGTGTGGTATTTATAATCACTAGCCTGTGCAGACCATCCTTTCACCACAAGAAGCAATTCTGAAGGAAAGGCTAAGAAAAGCAAATCTATGTGACTGTCCCACTGCGGAGGAAGCTGCATGGTCTGTGAGCACCAGAGAGCTGCCCAGGTCCATTTTGGATTCCTGTCTGCAACCCGTGAGTCTCCTGTCGGGGTGAAGCATGGCCAGGGTGGGTAACAACGGGACCATGGGACAGACCAGGGTGGGGACTTTCCCAAAAGCCTGGTCCCTCTGTGATGAGCAGAGCTGGGCCAGGGATGGTGGCAGGGCACACCAAGTATTCCCACATTCTGCTGCATATAAGAGTGAGTTCAACTCAGGATTTCTCAAAACCACCATGGGAGTCAACACAGATGACCATATACCACTCAGAGATTAGAAATGCATTGGAAAGTTAAAAATGAAGCAGGAAGAAAGCCACTTGCAGTAACTCTGATCCTCCTGCTCACCCTCTCCTGTGTTAGTGGCCTTTCAGCTGCGAGAGGATGGCCGGTCAGAGGGTGGTAGGGAGGAGACTCTCACACTGAGTCGTGCACTGCAACAGCTGAGCCAAGGGAGCCCTGACAGAGCATGTCTGCCCAAATGCACTGCTGGTGCTGGGATGATAGACACCTGAGAGAGCTTCTATGTGGTGATCTATAAATGGAGAACAGAAAGTATGTGATAAAGAGCCTGTTGCAAGGTGGAGAAACACGTGAAGATACTGCTGTCAATATTATGGTAGAGGAGTGATTCACCAAGCAATCATTCAGATATACTGCCGCTACTTTTGTCTTCTGAGAAAGTTTTCTGTATTTCCTATTAGAACTGAGAGCTTGTGAATAGAAATGTGTTGCCTATTAAAATAAGGCACACAGTAAGCATAGTTTAGTAAATTCAGCAACGTTGTGTGGAAGGATCTAACAAGTTCCATAGTTATGTTTATAATTTTAAAAAGCATCTCAGTTATTTAATTCCAACTCATGCCTTTGCTGGCCATATCTCACAATAGACCCCTGGTAACTTGCCCTGGTTTTGGTGAAAGCCCTCCATAACGTCCAGAGAGGTAGTGCTGCTGGCCCACTGAGCTGTATTCCACACTGGACTTTCTCAACACAGCGATCAGAGGGTGTATTCAGACCGCAGACACTACCAGCACATGGCTTCACAATAGCAGAAAGCTCAATAAATGCCACTGGCCAAGTCATGGCACTGTGTTTCTTCCCTCCTGATGAAAAACTGGAAAGGATGCAGAAGTTACAGCCACTGAATTAAGGGCAGAGATTTGGTTTTGGCAGAGAATAGCCTCATCAAGTATATTTCACCCATGTTTCTAACATTGTTAATCTGTTTTAAAGTGCTATGAAATTTGAAGGCACACATAAAAATAAAATTCCACTGAAAACATATCCATTAACACAGACCACAGTGGCATCTCTAAAGCTTTTGCATCATTTCAGCAGTACTGTTTATCACATGTATATACTAGGCAATTTATTTTTTAGCCATAGATAGTTAAGGGATAATAAAACAGGAGTCATCTTTATAAGGTAACAATCCTGTTGCTGATCCCAAGTGCAGCATCCACAAGGACAGGCTCAATTGCTATCAGTATAATATTAGATGACTGTGAAATGGCGATGACTGTGAAATGGCAATAATTTCACCTTTCCTTGTTCTCCCACTGTGCATTTCCCCACACTGAGTTCAGATGCAGAGCTGAGAAGCTCAGAAAATACCCGAGGGTCAAGGAGTACTGTTCCAGCTAGAGAAAACAGAAGGGGTGATATTGCTAATGTTTAATGTTTTCTAAATTGGAGATGCAAAAAGAGCTCCACATGTGTTGACAGTGAACAGTGAAAGGGGGAGGGATTAAAGAACTTATTAAATTTAGGCAGAATAGCAATAAACCTAAAAATGAAGGAAACTTGGGAACTGACTTTTAGGATCTGAACATGGCTGGTGACAAGAATGAGATGTGTCAAAGAAAGACTGTGAAGAAAGCCACACTGCATCTAAAAAGCTGTACAGAAGGACTAGGAATACTTTCCCAGTTTCTTTTTCTACTGCTGTGAAGCAGTGCATTTGATAAGCTAGATTAAGTAATAGCAACCCAAGAGTTGCAATTAGTGTCTGTTGATGGTGCTCCCTGGAGACAGTAACTATTTAAGAGTTTAACCAAGGAGTAGAGGCTTTTAAGGAGCTTCAGAAGTTCTGTTGGAAACAAGGGAAATGCTGGATCGGCAACCTCTGTGATTGCCTTATCTTGCCCATTGCTCTGCTTCCCACATGTCCAGCTTCCCAGATGTGTTTTCCTATCCAAACCTGAGCCTTTCAAGTAGACAAGCATGTTATCTAGAAATATGAATCTCAGGACTTTCTAGCAGAATGGATTCAGAACAAATACCATTTTATCAAACACTTGGGAGTATTTATGGTGGTAAACGTTGCAGGTATCCATGAATTTTAGAATAAAAATTCAGGCTCAGTGAGTTATTCCAAGGCAATTACAGAAAATTTGCATCTTTATCTGCTGTACTTAGCTTAGATGGCAAAAGCTATCACCTTAAAACAGAGATGATTCCACTATTAGAAGAACTGGAGGGCATAATGTTTTGTTACTGTTACGGATGAAGTCATGAATTCTTTAGAGGGACTAAAAATAAAGGAATGATTTAGAAAATTCCCTCCGGAGTGATTACTGTGTGTGTGTCATTAGTTTGAGCAACACGCATTGCTCAGAGCCAAAGACAGAAGACAAGAAGCTCACCAGCTTCAGGAGATGCGAAGAAAAGAGGTCATGGTTTGATGATGCAACAATTCAACATTCAGCCAAGACAACCTGACAAGGTGACTACAGACACCGTGAGATTCAGCACCATCAGTGTAGATTCTGAAATCTCAGGGGCAGGATTCCAGAAGTGCTAACCAGTTGCATAACATTTTTGTGTCTCAAAATCTCTAAGTCTCTGAAATAACAGAGTTTTCAATACTCAGGGATGCAAGGAGGGCCATCAATAAAACCTCTACACTGGACTTCCGGAGGGTAGATTTCGGCCTTTTCAGAAGATTGGTCCAGAGCAAACACTGGGAAACTACCCTTGAAAACAAAGGGGTCCAGGAGGCATGAACATGTTTCAAGAAGGAAGTCCTGAACTCACAAGAGACGGCTGTCCCAGTCTGGCAAAAGGCAAGCCGACAGGGAAGATGACCAGTCTGGCTGAACAGGGAGTTTTTAAAGGAAATTAGGGTAAAAAAGAGAGCCTACCAGTTATGGAAAAAAGGGCTGGTTACTCAGGAGGAGTTTAGGAATATAGTTAGGTCTTACTGAAAGAAAATAAGAGAGACGAAGGCAAAACTTGAACTTGATCTTGCCACTTCTGCTAGGGATAATAAAAAGTCATTCTGTAGGTGCATCAACAGCAAAAGGAGGGACAAGCAAAACCTCCATTCTTTATTGGACATGGGAGAGAACATAATTATCAAAGGTGAGGACAAGGCCGAGGTATTTAACACTTTCTTTACCTCGGTCTTCAACAGTAAGACAGGTTGTCCTGAGGAGAGCTGGCTTCTGCAGCTTCTAGACAGAGATAAGAAGCTGAATAATGGCCAGACTTTGCGAACGAAGAACCGGGGAAGGTCTTTACACCTTCCAGCCTGCGCATTGGATTTTTTAGGTGAGTTACAGTGTGCGCGGAACTGAGCCCACCCTTTAATCCTAAGGTTCATTTGCCGGGGCCAAGCAAGCTTGGACGGTGGCAGTGAGGTCCTCAGGACGTAGATGGATTGACTTACAAGGCTAACGGGCTCCATCTGCCCGGGGAGTGGCCCTGACCAGAAATCGAACCCGGGTCTCGGCGGTGACAGCCCCTGGTGGTCTAGTGGTTAAGAAGCTGAATAGTCCCCCTGTAATCAAGGAGGAAACAATTAGAAACCTGCTGAGCCACTTGGATCCTCACAAGTCTATGGGACCGGATGGGATCGACCCAAGAGTGATGAGGGAGCTGGCAGAAGAGCTTGCCAAGCTGTTCTCCATCATTTACCAACAGTCCTGGCTCTCTGGGGAGGTCCTAGATGATTGGAAGTTGGCGAATGTCATGCCGATCTACTAAAAGGGCTCCGAGGAGGACCCGGGAAACTCCAGGCCTGTCAGCCTGACCTGAGTGCCTGGCAAGGTTATGGAGCAGATCATCCTGTGTGCAATCACACAGCAGCTACAGGATGGACAAGGGATCAGAC
>JAYRBT010000001.1:106451862-106465388 GCA_036023395.1 Myiotriccus ornatus
GGCATGGTCTCAAGCTCTGCCAGGGGAGGTTTAGGTTGGATATTAGGAAGAAATTCTTTACAGAGAGGGTAATCAGGAATTGGAATGTGCTGCCCAGGGAAGTGGTGGATTTTCCATCCCTGGAGATGTTTAAGAAGAGACTGGATGTGGCACTTAGTGCCATAGTCTAATAACTGTGATGGTAGTGGATCAAGGGTTGGACTTGATGATCTCAGAGGTCCTTTCCAACCCATCTGATTCTGTGATCCTACAATTCTATGATCTCCCATTGTCACTTCATTTTTTTTATTTTATTTGTTCTTTCCAGACCTTCACTCCCTGATTTTCTTTTGGTAGTGAATTTACAATGGCTTTCCATCTGATTTTCTTCTTTGCTGTCTGCAGTGGGGTTTTGCTTTAGAAAATAATGCATCTGTTGCCCCAGTAAAAGTTACATAATTCTCCATTTACCCATACAGTTTTGCTCACTCTTTTATGCTTTCCTGCTCATCAGTATGCACACCATCTGTACCTCTACTACAGTGTTCTCACATGGCCTCCAGACTTAGTGGTTTTAAAGTTTTATTACTTTGCCCTTCAGTCTCATGTTAATAATTTTGCTCAATGTTTTAGAAATCTGCCCTTTCAAACCTTGCTGTTAGCAGGTCAGCCACAGAGAAATTCAGCCCCCACACCCCAACATGATGTCAAACCCCACTGCATGGCACGGGCTGGCAATCATTGGAAATACTGTAATAACAAGAACTAAACCCAGCGGTTATATTCCAGAGGATGCAAATTTATTAATTACAGAAGAACAGGGTAGAATGCAAAGAACACAGAGGAAGAGCTATTACAATTGAGTATGAACAATGAAATGCTTTTAAAATAAACTTGGTCACTTTTTCTAATTTAATTACTGAGAGATCTGACAGTGCCTACAGCTAATGTACATGATGCCAGCTGTAAATACATTCTCACAGTTATGTTAAACACCCTCAGTCTTTCATAGTGTGTATTGTGAACTCTCCTAATTGACCCTTAAATTTAAACTCTGCCCTGTTCAGCTAGGGAGATTTTGGACACTGAGAACTCTTGCAGACACATTTTGTGGAACACTTGGGCTCAGAAGGGCAGGACAATGCTATTTACTCAAAACCACAAATGTTTTGCAGCAATGTTGGTCACTTCCAGGCTGCAGGAATAGCATGAAGGTTTTCTGATTAAGGCACTGAGCAGATGAAAGCGTAAGTCCCAGCTCTGCCAGCGGTTGCATGTATATCCCTGGGCAAGTCACATCACCTTTCTGTGATTTGTGTCTGCAGCTACAAAAAGCTAATCATTATTTTTCCATCCTTAACCATTTCTGGAAGTGAGAGCTCCTTCAGAATTGGACTTTTTCCAACCGTATGTTTGTAAGGGACCTAACACAACAATGTTTTATCTAACTGAGGCTTCCAGATGTTCTGTCGAATAGACCATTAAGGCTTCTACTTAATGCATAGTATGAAAAAGAAAAACTGCAAATGATCTTTCAATTTTATTTTTTTTTTTTATTGTAAGCTAGGAATAATGTACACTGGAATATCTGGATTTAAAAATTTGCTGTGACAGAGGTGCAAATGAGAGCACAGTCATGACTTAATCATTCTGAAAGATTTTACTATCTGAATATGATTTTGTTTATTGCTGTTGTCGCGTTTGTGGAACATGAAAAAGACAACAAGAGATACTTCATTTTGAAACTGATGAACACATTAACATTTATTGTGGAAATATCAACAAACTTTGCAAGAATACAGACTGCTTCTTTTGTGCCTTATCAGTATTCTTGAGGGAGAGAACAGTGGAGGACTTCCTTGCAAAGTTATTCTCAAAGACAACAGAGTTACAATGCCTTATTTCATATTAAATATGATTATATTCTATTATCTTCTACAAAATCATCTTCATTGTTTTCACTTAAAAGAAAAAACAGCTAAGCCCTTTCCATGTTAAAAAAAAAAAAAGAAAAATAATAAATAAAATTAAACAGAATTTTATGCCATTTTCATCCAATCCCATCTGTTCAATTTTCATTATCACAGTTCCAGAGTATTACTAGTTCTTTTCCCTCAGAATTAATGAAAACCAAAATTGAAGCAGTTATTATTACAAGAAGCATTTGTCAAAACAAGGCCTTCAACAAGGATTATTTTAAATTCAAATTTAGTTACTTATCAGAACTACAGCAGTTGACTGCAAGGTAAGTAAATATATGCATAAAAATTTGGAAAGAAACAATTCCAGTGTGTCTTTATGGCACAGAAAAGACAGAACAATCCTAAATTTTCAAATATCCAAATTAAGTTGAGGTTGTATCTACAAACAGGATGAATGTTGAAAAAATTTTAAAATCATTACTAATAACAAAATTTTCGATATATACAGTCTGTGTTTGAAATAAACATGGGCCAATGCCACAGAAATTAAACAAGGAAACACCGTTAAAAATCTTTCCAGCTCATAGTGACAGAAGGAATTAACAATCATAATTAAAGAAGTTTTAGAATGGTATCCAGCAAGACTCATTTCCTTTCTTTTTCTTATTCCAGAAATTACTGTCTGTTCTCTCATTATTTCCATAAATTATGAATCTACAGGAAACTTTATCAAAACTTTCTCATTTAATAAGTTGATGAAACAGTTACCCAAATGAGTTACTTTTAACACAGAGGAGGCCAAATATCACCAGAATTTCTTGGTAAAACACACGCTACATTCAGGTGCTTTCCAGTATGGATTTTTCCTTCAGGCTCTTCCGTGATGTTTGCTGTCTTAGACTTACACATAGAAGCACACGTAGAGATTTTTATTGAAAACAGTGTGATGATATAGGGATTTTTTCCTAGCCATACCTCTCATTTCAGCAGCCCTAATGAGAGCTATGATTAAAATTTCACTTGTGCTATTTGCTGAATATTGGAATTCTTGTTCCTCTTTTTAAGTTTTTCTCTTTCAGACCAATTGAGAACGCTCACTTTGACTAACAGGCAAATGGCATACTCTCAGGCATTGTTGTGACCTAAATTTCTGAGACAACCAGAAGGTTTTCCAGTAGGCATGATGAAATAGATTATTTTTTTAATGGCATTATGTGCAAGCAAGCATCAGACTGATAGTTATAGATGGAATTATCTGTTCTTGAAAATAAATCTGAATCTGGTCAGGTGTGAAACACATCAGCTGTTGTGGAATAACAGCCTGTATAGCTCAGCTCTGCATTACTAGCAGCTCTCCCCAGATCCTAAATAACAACAATCCATTTGCTGAGCTCTGTCTGAATTACAGTTGCTTTCAAATGGACAATAATATTTGTTGATGTTTCATTTCTCTAAACTATGTTTTCCAAAATGACTTCAAGCTGCCAGCATGGTACACTGCCATTAAATTAGATGAAATGGTCTCCCTGCTTTTCTAAGGACCTGAATCTTGGAAAATATCAGTCTGGTCTCCCACCCACACACTCTCATCATGTTTCCCTCATCCACATAGCATATGCTTTAGCTCAGGCCAGCTCCAGTGAGCAGCCAAACAGGCATGTGTCTCCTGAATGAATGTCTTCATCGGGAGGGAAATGGTCAGTGTGCTACAATGCCATGCAGAGCATTTGCAAATTCTACAGACTAGATTTCAGTTAAGAAATCACATACTGTCACATACAGTTGGCACCTTCCAGGGCTTGGTCAGTGCAACTGAAGGAGTATTAAATGGCCTGAGATTAAGATTACAATTTATTCTCTAATGAGGATATACCAGTTCTTTGAGCTGTAGGACTGACCATCCAATTGCACTGTCCTGTAAGGAGTACCTGTTTAAGTGATGTTGCTTAGGGCATGACTGCAGTGAAAAACAGATAATGTGGGAGTCTTTGTGGGCATTAGTTCTCAAAAAAACCCAAACCGAACCAAACAAACAAAAAAAACACACCAAAAAAACAAACTAAACAAAAAAAAAAAAACAAAAACCAAAAGCCAAAATACCCAGAACATGCAAGAATGCAAAGATTTTTACAAAAACAATGTATTTTTATGAAAATGCAAATTCATAAAACTCAGCTTGACTTTAGTATGTCTTGCTGGTTTTGTTTCTTTAAAACATCAAACACAGTCATTCTTCTGATCAAAGGCATGTAATGAAAAATCCTGGATCCTGTCACTAGAACCAACAGTTTTTGGAGTAAAGCTGTGATTCATCCTCCTTATCATTCTTATCATATATTGGAATTAAAAAAAATAAATAAATCCCTGAAGTCTCTTTTACAAACTTCACTGCAATTTACATGAAGTATTTAGCGCATGTTTTTTGCAATGGCATCTGGACTTTCCTTGCTGACGGGTCAGATCTCTTGCTCTGGCTGAGCTCTTTTGAATTCCAGCACCACAATACTGTGAGTGTACCTTGGCTCCTCTCTGGAAGTACAAACCGAGATTACAAGTGGAAGAGATGTGCACTCACCTGTCTTTCCTCCCCTACAGAGACACAATCCAGCTGGTACCAGAACCTGGGAACACAAATTACATGCAACCAGCAGTTTCCCCAAAGGTCCTCCTGAGCATTTTCGCTTGCCTTATGTTCAGGTTACAAGCTCTTAGATTTGGGAATGTCCTGACGTTAGTGTCCACTGATCACACCAAAGGGCTCCTAATTACTGCAGCTTTCGTGATCAAATCTTCCCAAATTCTTCTGGATTATATGAAACTGCTCAAGAAGCATTAGAGACAATCCCCTTGTCTCCAGAGCCTTTCTGCACTGCTATGGCCCCTGTCTGTAAAAAGTGCTGATGGGAAGACACCTTGCTGGTTAGTGTTCGTGGTGTGATTTTAACACACAACTACAACTTTCAAAATATAATGCAGTTTTCTGAAATTGCCTGCCCAAGGACAAAACAAGGTTAAAAAAAATTAAATTATCAAAGCTTCGCTTTGATATAACATTTATTTTCCAATAAAAATTTCTCTGAAACATTACACTTTTACAAATTGAAGCATCTTGAAAGATACCTTCAACATAAATGAGAGCTCCTTCCTCACTGCCAGAGGTGCAGTTTACTGGCATCAACTGGCTTTTGTTATCTGTGAATTTACTCTCTTTCTGTTGAAGGTCATCTACAGGCATCTTAATTCAGAAATTTCTCTTCTATCCAGGACTATTTGTGTAACTCAGAATAATTACAAATCCAGCAACGTTCATGAGATTGAATTAGTTTTTGAATGATTCTGCCGGGACACCAAACCAAAATGTTGTATGAAAATTTATATTTACTTTTAATAAGTTTGATTGTTCAGACTACTTATTAGACTCATTACCATAAGTTAATTATGCTGACACAGAACACAGTGCTTCAGTACTTGTAAAAGTGACTAATTAGGTATGTAATACCTTGATAAACCTTCAAAATGCTCTGAAAATGGCTATTAAAAAATTAGGTCCTGTGCTCATTTTTCCTTTATTTAACAGGCTGTGTTTGGTGGACTTCCAGACTAACCAGGAGTAAATGAGAGAAAGTGGCAAGAAAGGTAGCAAAAAACAATAAATACTTTAGCAGGCATGATCTGCAAAGTGACAGGAAAGGAGTATAATCTGAGGAAAAAAATAGCAAAGAGCAGATATGATAAGTGTGTCTAGCTGCTTCAGGTGAAGTAACATAAAATATAGGGAGGAATTACTTCAAGTGATAAGACCAATATAATAAGGAGCAATGAGCTGAAAACGGAAGAAAATTAATTTAGGTTAGACATAAGGAATAAAAATGCTAAAAGCAGGGACAGTTATAGAATGGAAAGATTTGTCAAGAGGGGTAATTAGGGGATAACCATTAGGAATACTGCAGAGTAAACTAGGTAAACATGCACAGGTTTAATACTGAGAGTAAATCCTGCCCTAGTGCAGAGTGATAGTAGCGTTTCTGAAGCTCTTATCTCACTGATTGCCAAAAAAAAAAAAAAAAGAAAAAAAAGGAGACATGAGTTACAGATGAGCATGGTTTAGTTGAGCTCTGATTTAGAAACTTTTAGAGAGTGATTTCCAGAGCTGAATTCCTCCCGGAGAGCCTTAGGAGAGAAATGAAGACTGACAAAGCTGAGCATGGAAACTTGACAGAGAATGTCAGACAGAATTGAGAAGAAACAAAATTCAGAAGAAGCAAATATATCCTCCATAGCCATATGCTTCAGTCATAGTCACTGCCTTAATCATCCTGCAGACACAGCTTCGTGCAGAGACACCTGTTCTGGTCTTTGGGAGCACATATGGAGACATGTATGTGTGTCCCAGCACACAGGCTTCCAGAACAACAGCCCAGCAGCCTCACCACTGTAACAAAGCCCTGAGCAACACTTCCAAATATGCGTTAATTACTGAACGTGTACTTAGCTAAGGCAAGCTGTAATTCCATCTAATTTCTGGTTTTTTAGCCAAAATCACCCTGGCACTAAACAGAGAGTATTAAGTGGTTTTCTAGGGCGTGGAATATACAGTAGGTCTATTATGAGCCCATGATAATTCACGAGCAGTTCTACTCCTCATCTTAATCTGTGATCTAATTTGGGATCTAATTTTCTTCCACCCTTATCCCATCTCCCCCTACATTATCCTGCAAATAATATATGCTCACAGAATACCAGAATAGAAATAGAAGTCTATAAATCTTTCAGAATCATTTAAAGAGCTGCTCTGCACTGTGGCATGCATTCAGCTGACAGCTGCTGCATGCCTTTGTGTTCTCATTCATTAGACATTGCTGTCTGGAATAACATCAGCATAGTGGAATTCTTTATATCCTAATTATACTTCTGCTCTTTCACTTGGTTCACAAGGTAGATACTTTGTAGGTGTATTAGGAAGAACGTCAAAGGTATTGCTCTGGTTAACCAGAAAAACATCAAATGCTCTGCAGAACTTTCTCATAATTAAAAAAAAAAAATAAATCTGAGCAGTAGGTTGGTGCGGGTCAGTTTGTTTAGGGAAGGAATTAATAATAGACATACAGAGGTGCAATTCAAGTAAGTGAAATAATGGTCTTCCTCTGACCTTCATTATTCAAAGAATTTCAGGTATTTTCTAAAAAAGAGGGGAAAAAAAGGAGCAAGGTCAACTGGGCAGCATAAAAGGGCTAAGCCAACATAAGTTGGGAGGAGAAAACAGCTTTGTTAGTTTAACAATGCTGTTCTGTCAGCAATGCCACAAGTTTCAAAAGTATTGATAAGTTGTTATAGTTTTGAGAAGACCACCTTCACATAAACTTAAATGCCTTGCCTTTATCTAAATACCAAGGACATCACTATCTGATTTCTGGTAGTGAATGAGAGACATAAGACATCCAAAAAAAAGGTCAGCTTCCAATGGATCAGAGATGTATGTGTTGGACAGTAATAGCTGGTGCACTGCATTTTTAATTTCTCCAATTTACTAATTAAAAATCCTCCTTGGATAAACTGTCAGCTAATGATATTAAAATAACACAGAATTTCTCAAGTGATTATTTATTAAAACATCCACATGTCATGCCATCTGATTTTTATAGTTCCAGGTCTACTCAAGATCTTATTAACAATATATGTTGTGTTTATTAGCAAATCTCTAATACAGCATTACTTTTTCAGTGTTGAAGAGTTGTGACTTCTGCAGCAAAGCAATGAAAGAGTTGTTTCTGTTTGGTGCATGGTAACGTGCACCATTTCTTTCACTGCATAACTTCAGGGCCTGCTGGCCTGGAGGCTGACCATATATATACCCCTGGGGAAGATAAAACAAAGATGACACAGGGTATATAACAGTGGACTCATATGGAAGCAGGACATACTCCCTCAGTATACATTGAGCAAAGATTAAAGCTAATGCTTGTTATAGTTTTTAAAGTAAAAATACCTCCTGACTCTCTTCTCTCAGTGTCTGCCATTTGCCTCAGTAAGAATTCAATTAAGTGCTTGGGTTACATGGTATTTTCACAGAAAGATTTATAAGTTGTAGCAAGGAAAGACGAGACTGAGCTGCACTTTTTAAGCCAGTCATTCCTAGTAAATATGAGTTTAACTCTGTTAAACTTCGTATATGTCATTATATATACACTTACGTACATGCTTTCCTGGACCAAATTTATAAGGGAGGAGGTACTGGAGTACTAACAGTGGCCATCTGTTTCTCACAGTCCAAATCTAAGCTAGATGCACTTTTTTCCTCACTTGTCACAAGTGTTACCATTTTCCCATCTTTAAATACTTAAAGATTAGGATGTCTCTCCATTACACCATGCAGGCTAGAAGGCAGAGGCCAGAAGCAATAAAAACCAAGACTTATTAAACAAAGTGTGTGAGCCATGCAGGGCACTTCATACTCACAGCTGTGATTTAACAGAGAATCGACAGAAAGGAGATGAGACTTACACATTGGGTGGAAAAGAATGTAGTCATGCATGTGGTTGTCTGTTTAAAGCTGAGTGACAGAGTAGGGAAAGCACTCACCACAGCAATCAGCTGAGCCTGTACCAACCCTGTATGGATACCTTTAATGCCTTTTTTCAGGCACTGAAATGCTAGAGCTCAAAGTGGGATGTGCAGACCAGGGAAGGACTGAAGTCAGACCAACATGGCATGTGTGTGACCGTGATGCTAGCTGGACTACAACCTCAGAAAGTTACTGCATAAAATACTTTATTAAGAAACACATGACCAATACTGAAAAGAAGGTGACAGCCCAGCACTGCATGCTTGTCAGGATTAAATTGGAATGCTTCTACAGACAAGCAGGATCTTTGCATTCAAGTGACTGGTTTAGATTTACAAAACTCTCTCTTTTTAGAGCACTGGAGTAATAACCTCCTTACTCACCATGATTGCTCCATGTATGTAATGATTATGCCTATATTATCATTTTGTCCAGCCTTACAAGAGCAGATCTACTGAGTCAGAGTAAAAGCTCTGGGTGCTGGACAGCATCTACATGGGAGATGATTTGCAGCTTTACTGCAGGCCAGCTCTAGTCCAGCACTGTGGAATAAAAACCCTCTAACGGCCAGAGAACATCAGGTGCACTCCTAGAGTACATCTTCCTGTTTAATTTCAGCCCAAAGGAACACAGTTCATGTGATGAGACAGCTCTCTTATACAAACAAAAGCACACTAGGTGAGGATGGTTGTGATGGTAGTGTTAGGTAATAGCAGCCACCAGGAATCTGATAGTTTTCCAGCGCTATTCCCACAAACTCCTTTAACACCTTCCGACAAAACATTACTCACTCTACATACCATGCATTTTTCTTCTATTCCTCTGTATTGTGGAGAAAAGAGATCTAGCTAAGACTCATAACCCCATTTTATAGGAGCCTTGTGTGATGGTAATCCAATACATTATTATATATAATATATATGTACACACATACACATTATAGGTCACTGCACCAATATACTTGTGAGTGGATTCACCTCATCAGACTTAAGTCCTACAGTGTCAGGTAGCTAGTCTTGGTGAGCCATTTAGGCTGTACCAATGGAGAGGAAAACAATCACTACCAGAAATATGTTCAATCCATTTTCAAATGCTTGTCTAAGTCAGGTATATCAAAACATTCCCCAGAAATGCATTTTTCACTCATTAACTCTCTTGACTACAGAAGTTTTCTAAGCTCCTGCCTTTCAGTTTTCTTGTTTCTAGAAGTATGTGATATTTCAGTTCAGGGAAAAATGGTTTGTGTTATTTAAGAAGTGTCACTCCCAGAGATGACTGCCACATGGTGGGATTTACCATCACATAGGCTTAACATTGTGTCAGAGCCTGAAAATGTATTGACTGTACTAAAAAGTCTAGGTGTTTCTTCTTTTGCTGTAGAAACAGCAAATATATTATTAAAAACTAAGGTACTAGTTCTTCTATATTTTACCAAAATACTGAATCCACCAGGCTTTATAACAATAGAACTGGCTTCTCTTAACACCCACTGTTTCTCCAGTGAAAATAGTCTGTCTCCAGAATGTTAATACGTGCCTTAGTTGTAGATTATTTTAGCATTCCCCCTCATGCAGTTGCCAGACCCTCTGGTCAAAAGCACTGAGACATCAAAGGTCATTTGGGCCAGTGATTACTTTTGTCAGCTGGGTAGTTTCTTTCACTTAGCTAATTAATCATGCTCTGCATATTTCTCAGCCTTCAGCGTGTCTCAGGGAAACAGTATGTGTCATTATTGGTACTGGGTTTATTAAAGGCACAGCAAAGAAAGTAATTTGCAGATAATACAAAATTACAACCACAAAGGACAGTATCCCAATATTGGATATTGCATAATTGGCTGAATGGCTGATATTATCCAGTGGGGCATACAAAAGGACAGGTAGATAAATCTGAAAATCATGCAGCTTTAATCAGACAGTCTTGTCAGACTGTAATCTGATTTATAATAATTTTACAAAATTGTCTTCTTAGTATGCTGTTACAGTTGACTTTCATACCATAATTTAAGCTAGCAAAGAAATATATTTTGAAACATGAAAGATTGAAAATCCTAAGATATGAAGGACATAACCACAAGCAGAATGTCTAAAATTGTGAAAGTATTTTTGAGATATACATATTCTTGTGAGAAAATACACATTTTGTGGAGATTTTATGCAGCATACTTCAAAATGCCCATTTGCAGCTACAAGTTGTCTATTGTTTATTTCACAGCAGGAGTTAGTCTAATCTTCACTTAGCATTCCTCTGCTATTGTGAATGTAGAAAGCAGCGGACAGTAAAACCAAATAAACAAACACAAATGAATACAAAAAGTAACTCCTGTGAAAAGCTTGCAACTTAGAGCTCCACGAACTGAAAAGGACCCTAAAGGAATGAGGTACCTAATATCTAACTGTGGATAGTAAGCTGAGCTTTTAATGACTCGTCTTTCCTTTGCCAGTGGGGGTTTTTATTTTGGAAGATTGGCATAAGCTGTAAACAGAAGAGGGTTTCTATTTTGGCAATCAAAGACTGGAAAGATTAAAGGGCATTCTTAAGTTTATATTTGTGGGAGATCTAAAAACCTAACTTCCTGTACTCCTTGTAGTTTTTTACCTACAAAGCTATGATCTTCTTTCCATGGGACAACAGAGTTGTGTTTAGAAATGTGTCTTCCAAATTCAAAGAAAATGTTAAAAGATATGCAGATCAAGTTAATCAATATATCAGAACTTAATTAACAGACAGGGGAGGTGGAATCTTCTACTATTAAACTCGTTAAGTGTTTCCCATAAGAAGGCATTTTTTCAGCTGTTTGCAATATTCTTTCTAAATTTGACCTATTCCACCCACTGCAAACACATTAGTTAGCAAGTGTTAGAAAAGATACAAATATTTTATCTGAAAGGCTGTGGCTATGCTGTGGTTTCATAGTTGGCAATATCAGGAGTGGTCTTCTCATGAAAATATACTGACATCCACATTAACATAAAATTTTGAAAATTGGAAGAATTAACTAGGTTGTTCAGCGAGAAATAACTCCTTCCCCTCTCAACCCACATGGCTGAGAAGACAGTCAGTGCACCATCTCTCCAGGAAGAGAAGCAGCTTCCAACAAAGAGCTATGAGGATTAGAGAACATCTTTTCTGCAAGGAACTGTTCCAGAGGATGCTTGAGGTAACTCAGGTAATGAAATTCAATGTGGAAAATTTACACCCTTCTCTCTCTCTCTCAGACTTTGTGAGAGTGATTGAAAAACCTGCACTTTCTTGCCCTAAAAACCTTCTTGTGCCTGTGGCAAAGTCAAATGCAGAACAGTCTCATGCAGGAAGGAGGTAGGTGTCCAAGACTGGACCAAGGAAGGGTTCCCTGTGATGTGAGACTGTGAGAAGCCCATGGGAGCAGGGGGAAGGTGAGCCCTTCTTGGAGGAGAAAACTGAGGCATCTCAGGAGACAGGACTGGGGGAAGGAAATTTTGAAGAAGGCAGGGGAGAGGTGATGATACCAGAGAGAAACAAGCAGAGGAAGGCATTCCCAGCAGAACATATGCCCAGAGCTTGGAACCGAAAACAAGACTCCAGTTTTAGGTTTCTTTGCTATCAGCTGATAACTGTGAAACCTGCTGTAAGGCATCTTGCCCCCAGCTCACTGTTGCTCTGCTGAGGAGGGGATAACTCGTCTATCCAAAATTCTGTCAGCTCAGAGGGCCTAGATCTCTGGAACAGAGGCACAGACAGTAGTAGCTGGATGACTGGGGATGTTTGTTTGTTTGTTTCTTTTTATAAATTGACAATTTCAATTAAAGAAGCTTAAAAATGCAAAAGAACATTGTTAATGATTAGGTAAGAATTGGGTACCATGTATGTTTTAATTTTCTGCTGCTAGCTGTGGATGTTGCAGATATGGTTATCTTTATTTACACGTTGCAAACGATTTCATTTTTTCCAAAGAAATCCAATGGCACTAACAGCAATAGATGATTCTTTAACTGAATCAACTATTTTGTAGATGTATTTCTGTATTTATTTATGTATGCTCTGTGTGCATTTTTGTGTATTTATATATTTATCTTTCCTGTTTAACAGTGGCCTTGTGTCTTTTTATACTGCACATTATTAATTCCCTGCTATGAAAATAAAGCATTATTAACTTCCTCATGGGGTTTACTACAGCTATCTGCATTAATGTATCTCAGTGCTTGACAGTTATTTTGGTCACATCATCACAGTGGTGGCTGAGATGAAAAGGAATCAAATCCCATTCTGTAGAAAGCTCTGGAATGATTCATGTCAAAAACTTGTCAATAATTTTCATTATGTCATTTGAAAGCCTTTGACTTGATAGTTTTGATAATCTATTTCTACATAGCGTGTAATACATTCACAGCAGTTGCAAAGACATATATCCAGAGTCAAGCTGAATTGGTGGTTTTCTTTTGCAAAGTAGCAGAGCCAAGATGAGTCTGTGCTTTGTCACAAGGACAGAAGAAGCTAGAGGAAGAGGCAGAGCCATGGGTGTGGCATCAGAGGAGGGCTGAAGGACATTTTCCTTTCTGGAAGGATCATAACTGAATGGATTCTGGAGAACCAGGCTTGCTGCTCCTGCTGCAACCAGAGGTAGGGCAAGAGATACAGAAATAACTGATATTTCCAAGAGGAGTTTTACTTCTTCACAACCACACTTAGTGCCCTACACTCCCAAAGTTTCTCAGTCACAGCAGAAGTCAACTTATCTTTGCAGGACCTTGACCAAGGCAGAGCAGTCAGTGGAGCATGGTCGCTTTGCAAGTCTCCTTTTTCCCTGTTCTTACACTGCTGATCTGATCTAATTCCTTTCTTCTGTATGCTTGAAGCCAACCCTAGATACACCACTGCCCAAACAATGTACATAGTTCTGTGAGTGTCGTAGCTTGACAAGTCCTCTGTCAGTTTTCTTTTGCTCAGTGTTAAAACCTACTCAGTTTAAAAAGCAATCAGCATTTACTTCGTTAGTGCATCAGCAAGTACCTGGGAAGCATCATCTCCTCGGACAGTAAGATTGATGCAGAAATAGACAACAGGTTAGCAAAGGCGTACAGAGC
>JAYRBT010000001.1:106465488-106493167 GCA_036023395.1 Myiotriccus ornatus
CCTAGCCATGATGGCATCAGCAAGGTAAGTTCTTCTCTGCCTTATAATATTAGCTGATACAATGAGTGTTCCCAATACCTCAGTCCAGTTGTTCCCTTTAAGAGACAACAGTAATTGTCAATCAGCTTTCATTATCTGAAGTGCTTATTTTTCAGCCCTGATAAATATTTTCCTTTTCCTTCTTGCTTAAAAAGCTCAGTTTGGAACATCATATAAATTCGTTTGTTGTTTTTCTGCTTTTAAATAATCCAGTTAAAAAACGTTTTGCCCAGAGATAAATGCTGTTCAAAACCACAGGGGTGGCTATAAAAAAAGCTGTCAGAGGTACAAAGAAAACTGTTCATCTACCATATATAAAGACATGAAATGGAAAAGTCAAGAGAGAGTAGTAGAGAAAGGTCAAGGAAGCTTCAGAGGAGTCAGATTAGAATGAGCCAGAGGGAAACGAGGTGAAGTGGGTGAGACTAGGACAGCTTCTCAAAGGAGAATGCACAGAGCATGTCTTCATATGTCTAATAAACACGTTTTTGTTCAGATTAATATCTCCCCCTTATATGTATGGGCCACTGGCTTTTTCCAAGAGTGCCTCAAGCACAGGATATTATTTTTTTTTCTTCTCAAAGTAAGGCATTTGAAATAGTGAATTCTGTAGAGACAATAGAGCAAAGAATCCTCGTCTAAAACTCATTTTAGTGTATCTGAGTTTAAATCACCAAGACTCACAGTTGGGGTAGATAGCAAAATAACACTTCTATCATTCTGGTGAATTTACAGAGATAATTCCAAAAAGAACATTAAAGAAAATGGTAAGCTTATTTGTTCATGGAGAGAGGAAATGGCAGCCATCATTAAGCAAGCACAAAGAAAACAGGGAATCAAGCAGCGAGCAGAAAAAGAGTAGCAGGAGTATGAGGAGAAAAGGAAAAGAATAGAAATATTCAGCAGTTGCTCAGAAATATGTTAGATTCAATCTGTTTTCAGCTTTAGTCTGCAAGTTAACTTCAGTGATAGCTGTAGCTAGCTAAAGTCCTGCCAAACTATTAGAGTTTGCGTCTTTAACAGGAGACACCTCCCAGTTTGCCAGCAGTTTGGAATTTACTGTACACTAAAAAAAAATGCGACAGACAAGTCTAGAATTTGGACTTCCCCTTCTTCTTCTGGGTACCTGAAGGAGCAGCTACAGCCTCACTACTGCGTACGGCGTGTGAGAGGACCAAAAAGAGCTCGGACCTTTCCAGTTGTGTCTCCCTATGAAAGAGGTTATCTGTCACTGCCATTCTAGGAGTCCTTAAATGCAACTATTCATATCAACCCCTTGAGATCTGCTTGTGGCATAGGAATCCCTTGATGGCATCCTGTCTCATGCATATCCACTTAAGGCAGGCAGGCTTTGCAGCTTTGTCTCTGCAGGGTTAAGAGCTGTGCTTGCAGCAGCAAGTTTCAGTCCTGTTTTTTAAGCTATGCTCAAGACAGATACCTGCAGAGCCTGCTGTAGAGTTGAGTGTATGCCTAGTGCAAATTGAGTACCGCAAGATTTTTACAGCAAGTCTCTAAAGAGTTCTGCTAAGCATGTAAGAACACGGGTTTTTAAAGGCTTTATAAGCTGATAGAATCAGTGTAAATAATCAAGCAGAAGTAATGGCCACCTTTACGTCCGCAGGATTAGATGCCTGAAAAAATTGAAATCCACTGTCTAAAAAAGCGGAGGCAATATGACTCTTCTAAGAAACAACTAGAGATGCTGTAGCTTAGGCAAACCATCTCTTTTTCTAACTTCAGTCTTGAAAACATTATGAAATGTTAACTGCAAGCATTACTGCTGTCTCTGCAGACAGATAAAAGGAGAGCATGCAGTCACCAAATTACTACAGCATGCTGCTTCTCTTGCCACTGTCTGGTGTGAAATTTTACCCAGCACTATTTACTGAGGTGCCACACTGCAGAGAATAGAGAAGAAAACTCTTCCTTGTCCAATTTACTTGCTAGCTTTGTATGTTCGGTGAAACCCTGATCAAACATAAGCTGCTGCTTGAAGTAGGACATGTTTGTTTAATTTCTTTTTTTTATGTGTGTGTAAATGTATTCCTTAATTAATTCACCTGTTTGCTTACCAGTTGAAAGATATTTTTGTTCTTCTTAAAGAAATGCTCAAGTCTTCATGCTACTACAAGGTCTGTATGTTTTTTAAGTGGGCATATTTTTAGAAACAAAGGAATTCCACACTAAACTGGACAGAGAGTAAAGGCTTTAGTCCACTGAATCTGAAAGATCAATTTTATTAAAACTGTATGAGCACTCTGATGCAAAAGGTAAGTGAAACATGGCCCATCCTGATCTTTAAAGGTTTAACGGGATTTTCATTTCTAATATTGCATTGAAGAAGAGCTCATTTTTCTGTTTGTTGCTCAGGATGCACAAAGTAAACACGTCCCTAGGAGAAAGGATAATGTCTTCGGTGCAAACTGTGAGTCATGGCAGGCTTGAGGAGAGAACAAGTGAGGGAGCAGTGCCATCTACGGGCTAGATACCTGCATCCCTCAACAGGGATAATCATCTGTAAATCATCTATATCTGCTTCAGGAAAAGACATGTATAAATGAAACAGCGTCTCTCAGCAATCTGCTATATGTATTTGAATACCTGTTGGGGATGTGCAGAATAAATTATGTTTTTCATCGTTTCTTCTGGCTATGGGCTCTTTCTGGCATGCCCAACAATATGAGGGATTTTCTGAAGAAGAGAGAGTATCTTACTTTGAAAAATCTCGAGGGCTGCACAGTGCTCTGAGAGCAAGAGTTTTCAGTGTTGAAAGGAAAATCATTCTTTCCACAACAAAATTTAAAAAAAAATTTTGCAAGGTTGAGGAGACTTCAGATGAGTAATGTGAATCCCTGATTTCCTACTGGGAGAAAAAGTGTCTCTGGCAGACACCAAAACAATGATTATGAAGAATATTTAAATTAAAAAACTGATTTGTTGAATTTGGTGCCAGGACTTACTGTGAAGCCAAGGTTTATATGGGTTATACCACTGCACAGATGGGAACAGCTGGTCCTTATATGCTATGAAAAGGATGCTATTTTTTTCAAGGAAATACATAAATTTCTGAGCTCCTTTGTGAGTTCCTGTGCACTGTTGCTTGTATTTGTTCTCTGGACATCTGTATTTGCTCCTAATAGGGACAAGATAACCAAGTACAGGGGACTTTCTCCTCACTCAGTGCATCCATTACACTTCTATTTATAGAAAAAGCTGAGCAGGCTTGCAGGAACTAATCCTAGTACAACACTAAAATCTCAAATGCAAAGGAGTAAAAAAGGCTAATTGAAGGTCTAGTAAACCATAGTTAAGTTAAACAAAATAATGGTCTATGCATGGAACTTTCTCCACTGGAACATATGCAGAAACAAACATTTTATCTTGCTAGATGTTTCAAAAAAAAAAAAAAAAAAAAAGGAAAACCAACCGAAAATTAAGCATGCAGCCTGGGAGGCTGAAAAGTTCTGCTGCAGCAGAAGATATCACAGAATGAGTAAATGAATCTTGTCACTCTGAATTTCTATTGCATAGTGATAAAAAGAATCTATAAAAGTGATTGCATAAGTAGGCTTATTACCTCTTTTTAGGGGAACCCAAATAGATGTTTTCCTACATTTGCCCCTGCTCTTTAAGCTTGTGAGGAGTTTGTAATTGGCAGAAATGCAGACACCCCATCTCATTAAAAGTTGATGAGTAAGAAATACGTGTTTTCTTTCATTTTGTTTTATGCCTAAAACCAAATTCTCATGTTACTCATTAAATTTATGTCTTAAAAACAGTCTTAAAAATTACTTTGTATTTTTCTCTTATTCAGTTCAGGATTTTTCCTTATTATGAGCAGACACAGGTGTGCTGCCCACCACCCGTGTTTTTCACTTTCTTTTGCCTCTTACAATCACATTTTCTTTTGGCCTCTAGAATGGCAGCAGTCTTGCAGTGGTTAGTTAACAACAGATAAGGTGCATGATATTCACATGGTACCAGTCTGAAGCTATTCTTGTTTTTCTGTCTTCAAAGGAATAAAAGACCTGATACCCTCAATTTAAAATGTGTTTCTTTAAAGGCTATCACATTCCCCCTGGATTTCTCATACAACTTTCCCATCTTCTCAGATATAATCAGAGAAGACTGCAATGTTAATCTCAGTTCTCTTAATCAAAAGAATGCAAATTTTACTGCCCTATCACAGTTTGACATCAGTAGGACTGATTACTACTTAGAGACAAGGGTTATGCTAAGCCTGTTCTTCCAGTGTAGAAATATTTTATAGCTTTACACTGTTTGTAAGATGCCATCCTATTTCCCTTCCTCATCAGCATCATCACTGGTAATCATAAAACAGAATCATAGAATCATTTTGATTGGAAAAGACATTTAAGATCATTGAGTCCAACCATCATCCCAGCACTGCCAAGTCCACCACTAAAAGAGGTCCTCAAGTGCCACACCTACAGGACTTTTAAATACCTCCTGGGATGGTGACTCAACCACTTCCCTGGACAGCCTATTCCAGTGCTTGACAACTGTTTCCCCAGATAAATTTTTCCTAATATCTAATCTAAATCTCCCTGGTGCAACTTGAGGCCATTTCCTCTGCTCCTGTCACTTGGTACTTGGGAGAAGAGACCAACCCCCACCCCACTACAGCCTCCTTTTAGGAAGTTGCAGAGAGTGATAAGGTCTCCTCTGAGACCTCATCTCCAGGTTAAACACCCCCAGCTCCCTCAGCTGCTCCTCACCAGACTTGTGCTCCAGACCCTTCACCAGCTCCACTGCCCTTCCCTGGACACTCTCCAGTACCTCAGTGTCTTTCTTGCAATGAGGGGCTCAAAACTGAACATGGGATTTGAGGTGTGGCCTCACCAGCATGGCATATAGGGGGACAATCGCTGCCCTCATCCCACTGGCCACACTATTTCTGATACAGGCCACAATGACATTTGCCTTCTTTGGCCACCTGGGTACACTGACAGCTCATGTTCAATCATCTGTCAAACAGCACCCCCAGGTGCTTTTCCACTGGGCAGCTTTCCAGCCACTCTTCCCCAAACCTGGGACCATTGACTGGGGTTGTTGTAACCCAAGGGCAGGAGCTGGCACTTTACCTTGCTGAATTTCACACAGTTGGCTTTGGCCCATTGATCCAACCTGTGCAGATCCCTCTACAGAGACTTTCTGCCCTCCAGCAGATCAACACTCCTGCCCAGTGTGGGCTTGTCTGCAAACTGACTGAGGGTGCACTTGATCCCTTCATCCAGATCACTGATGAAGATATTAAACAGAACTAGTCTCAATATTGAGCCCTGGGGAACACCACTGGTGACTGGCTGCCAGCTGGATGTAAATCCGTTCTCCACCACTCTCTGGGACCTGTCATCCAGGCATTTTTTTACCCAGGAAACAGTGCACCTGTCCAAACCATGAGCAGCCAGTTTCTCCGTGCATAACATCACAACATCCTTGTAATCCTCCTGAGTGGCCTACCGCTCCTTCAAAAAGTCATAAACTCTCTTTTCAGTCCTGAGTTCCAGCTAAATCTCTCTGTTTAGCCAGGCCTATTTTCTTCCCCTGTTCGTGTTTGACTCAACATTGTCATTAGACCACACAGCAGGGGTACTGAATGGCCATTTTTATTGCATAGACTATACATACCCTTTTCCCTAACTGTTTTATCCCTGCTAGGAACTTTAGGACAAATTTAAATTTAATGCAGGGTATGTTTTCTTTTGTGAACTACATATATCTGCTCTAGAAGTAATAATCAATAAAGATGATGTGCCACATTGTTTGCTACATACAGATTTGTTAAATTTTTGATGCATGTTTCTGGTTGCTTATAAAAGAATGCTGCTCTTTCTGCCTGTATTCTGCTTAGGACCATTTCTGCATTTTCTGCTGCTGCTTTTAATACTGTTCACATATTCCCTAGCTGCTATGAATGGGAGCATAGCAACCATTCTGGATGGGAATGCTAACTGAAAACAGCTAAAACATGGACATATGCAAGAGAATCAACTATTCAGAAATCAGACTTTGGGGGCAGAAATAGATGACTAGTAGTTTACTGCATTTGACTTAAGCTCAGTGGTTTTCTTCAGTATTACTTTGACCTTTTAAAGTTCACAGTACTATTTATAGCACTATAAATAGTATTATGCAAAGGTAAATTTCTAATACTAGAACTGACAGTAAATATCTTGTGTAAACTTAACTTTTTATTGATGAATCAGGGATGTGTTTTTGTGTCGTGCAGGAATAAAAATCTGAGACTAAACAAGAGCTGTAAATGGATCTTCCTTTATCTTCAAGATTATAAATATACTAGCCACTTTCAAATGTGATAAACTTACTTTATAGAAGAGGTTTTTAGTTATCTAGTCATCTCATCCAGACTGGGACACATTGACTCTTACCCAAAGTATTCTTTGGATATACACAATCCAGAGATTCAAATCTTAAAGTTATTAAAAGTTAAGAGACCTGCTACCTAGTCCACCTTAAAATACCCATGCATTGAAAAGTCGGATTTCAGAGAACAGATAACAGAGAGTTGAACAAACAGAATCCTGTTTTTTCTTCTTTTTGGCTTAAACCAGAACAAAAATCAAGGCCTATTTCAAAGTTCTGAGACGTTTGTACTGGAACAGAAACTAAACCAGTTGCAGTCACAACTGAACCCAAACTGAAATAGGGCAAAGGTGTCTTTTATGTGAGACACAGAGATCAGATGATGAAGAACAAGAATGTGATCGCAAGGTGCATTTATAAACTCACTGATGTTCTGGTAATTTTACTCTGGTTATTCTCATCTCTAATACCTTCCTTTGGTCAGATTTTCTATCCATTTAACTGTAATACTGATTTGGCTTATGTAATATTTCATAAGTGAACTATAAGACACTGAAGTCTAGCAGAAGAGAAGATTAATGAAAAAAAAAAAGAAAATTTACAGAAGTTACCTTCCTCCTGCTGCACTTTCCAGACAAGCTAACACTAGCCAAAATTGTCCTACCCATAAAGATTTTATTTTATACTCTCTACCAGGCTTGAGATTACATTAATGAATCTGACTCAGAAAACGTGAACATTTAGAAGTTGATTCTGCCCATTTTGAGCCTTTGAAGCAGAAGGTATCATTCAGGGAAGCTTTCTTGGACTGAAAGAAAACCCAAGCGTATGGAAGCTGCCCACAGTCAACTGGAAAAACCTTGTGCAGCCTTCTCTGGAACCTCCCTGGGAATAAATGGAAGAGTGGAGGAAGAGTGAGAAGAATCACACCAAGTGTTCCAGGATAATTTCAACTGGTTTGAGGCCTGATTTCTACCCTGAAATACTTGTTTCATGCTGTAATTTACTCAGATAGTTTGTCAGAACAAGAAGCAGAACCTGAAATCCTTTAATTTTATGCTGGTAAATTCAATATGGCATTTTTCCAATAAAATATTTAGAGAAATGCATTTTTTGTGTTATCATAAACCTTTATTTTTAGTCTTTCTGTCACTCCTCTTAATCTGGGCATGTTTATCAGCATCATTCCTCCTGGACTGCCTCTGGAGGGATATAATGTATTCTGATTGCATAGTGCCCACTCATCTACAATGCTGTTGAGTCAGTTTCAGACATATTTGAGCCTTTGGTAGTTTAACCTTGAAATAAATCGTAGAGGAATGTCTTTTCACCACACCCAAATGTGTTCCTGGCTAATCACCAATTTCTACTTCCATTCCCCTGTCATTATTATAATTCCATTTTTACAGCAGAAAATCTTCCTCTTTAAAATACTGTTCATTATTCAGATATAAATGACACCAATGGCACGCTTATTATACACTCATTTTGTGGGAGTGTTTGCAGTGAGTGTGTGTGTGTATGTGTGTGTGTGTGAATGTATGTTCTTTCTGAAATTTAATCTCAAACTGAAAATCTCTGCTGTGGTTCCAGGCAGAAATGCAGCTGCTTATTTCCTAAGGGAAACATCTGGCCCTGCTGTACCAAAAGCAAAAGAGCTATTTGGCTTCAACAGCATCGGGATTTTGCCCTGCTTACAATGGAAACTTATGAGATATGAAGGACTGAACAGCTATTTGTATTTCACATGGCTTAGTGTGCATTCTGGCTTACACAAGCCAGTGTTATTCATCAGTAATTACCTACATCTAGTAGGAACTAGGTGCCTTTTTTGGGAACAGTACCTAGTATGAACTACTAGGAACTACAACTAGTACAAACATTGTTAAGAACATTCAGAAACACATGAGGACTATCCATACCATGCTTTTTTCTCATGTGGGTGCAGTGGTGCCTCATGTAATCCAGCCTGGTGCTAACAGAACTCAGGAAACAAGCCCCTTCAAAAACCAGTTTTCAGGTGCCATCCGAGCAGTGGATTATTATTCCCTGGCATGTGCTTATATAACCCTTGAAAGCTGAAAAACATAAGGGTTAAAAATTGCAGTTTCACAAGGCCATTGCTGTTTGAAGGTGAGAAGCTGGGTCACTCTGAATCAGAAAGTATAGGAATCCTTGTCAGCCATGAAGAGTTTGAAATGCACTAGGGAGATGTGCATAAGGTGATGAAATTAAAAAGGTGCAGGGTCAGAGAGGCAGCACTTCTTATTATCACATATCCTTATTGTTACATATCTTCATTGTTAAATTACGTATTCCTGCACAACACTCTTTCTGGACAGCTCAGTAGGTTATAACTTATATTGTTTTCAATCTACAATAAACTTAAATTGCTGATTTTTTTTTTTTTAAATTTACTATAAGAAAAGATTTACCAACAAATCTTGTAAGTCTTTATAATAGGTCAACTGGCAAATAGAAGTCTTCTTATGATAATGATATATACAATGCAGACTGTTTACATTTTTCTCTGGAAGATTTGGTATTTGGCAATAATTTGACCAAGTATAGTGGACCTATAAAACTGAAAAGTTAGAGGATTTATGGTTGCCAAAAATGGGAACTCATTACATACATGTGATAATAGATAATGAAAAATTTTTATGCACTACAGTCTATATAAACCATACAGTCATAATTAACCAATAATGAAATATTCAGGGAAAAAAAAAGAGTTCAGTCATATGATAGGCAAAATGTTAATTTTCTTTACAATTCTGTTGTTACTGAAAAAAAAGGTAAGCTTGTTATGACAAGATTCAGTTTCATTTACCTTCTTTGTTTACCAAAATATTTCTTCAAATATACTCTACAATTTTTAGATTCATCTGTGTCATCTGTTAGATCTCCAGGAAATTAGGTTTTAAAATCATTTAATTATAGCAAATTGTATGATATGATTTTTTAAAAATATTAAAAATAAATTAGAATGGAGTAAATTATTTTGCTGTCTTAAATATTGTTTTGAGATTCTTGCAGAAACAAGAAAACAAATCCAATTTTACAAAGACCTTGAGTAGACACAGTATTTAAGGAGGCATTTTTATGCTATATTTGAGCATATTGTGAAGTATGTATGGACTTTATTATGTTCTGTATTTGAAAGAAAGGTTCATATGGTAAATCAAGAGACTGTGCTACTACATTTTAAGTAAAAAAAAAAAAAAAGTTGTTTAAAATAATCTAGACTTTCTTACCACACGATCTTAATAGCACTAGAAGCAAAGCGACATAATCATGTCAAATTTTTCAATTTCTTATCCTTAGATTGTGTCTGCCCCAGTAACATCGCCTTTAGTTTTCTGTGCAGGTATCGCTGAATGTCTAAGTGTGGCTTTGTACTCTGACACTGATTTTCCCAAAGTGCTTTTCCCATTGGTTTCTTGTAAATTTAGCAGCCAGCAAGGTTGTAGGTTGGGTTGATTCCTTTCCTTCTACAGGGTAAGCTGTTTTTAAGTTTCTGTTAACTTTTGACATTTGACAGTGTTCTGAAATGCCCACTTAGTAAGTTCTGAAAATTTTCCTGGTATGTGCAAATTCAGATTTTTTTTTTTTAAATAAAAATTTGAGACTTAAATATGAAATGCTACTATCTCAGGGGAAGGAGAGCTTACCAGTATAAGCAGGAGGGCTTTGAGGTAAAGCAATAAAAGTATTCAGCTACCCTAAAAAAATGATAAGGAAGACAATAATATAAGACAATAAAATAACTTGTAATATTTTGCAATAACTGTTCCTTAGAAAGTCTGTAAAAAATATGAGAATAATTAATCAAATGGAAAAAAACCCTGAGGATTTAGGAAGCTAATACAAAGCAAAAGTTGTCCTATCTACTTTACAAAATAGATTAAAGCCTGTAATGAGCATAAAATCTGCAGAGTTGCCTGTGAGGAGTCAAATCTTTTACTGATGCTTGACAAATAATAGCACCTGAATATTATTGTATATGCTAAAAAACATTCTTAAGACTGGGAATTCAAAGAGATGTTTTTTATCCTTCTGAGCATACAGAATTCTTATTTATTGCTGCAGTAAGCCATCTAAAAACATCAAGGAAGATGAACAGATGAGATGAGACAGTGGATAAACAATTTATTTAACAATATCATGTACTGCTGCTGTTGTTGTTATGATGTATCTGCGAAATTACCATTAGCATATACTAATGAGCATTTCTTATCAGTCCCCAGTAAACTTCATGGTTCTGGATATATTTGTTTATTTGTTTGTTTATCTTGAAGTTGTTCTTACGGGGCCTTCAAGTACAGGGCCTTCAAGTCAAAAGTTGATATTGCAATTCTCCCACTTCTTGCCCCCTGTTCCAGTATTTTAGCAGGGTCCCAGTGACTCTTTCACCTGCTCTGCCTTGACTCTTCAGTGATTCTTTCAAAGCACTGCCTAAGGTACAAAACCTGCTTTTTACCAGTTTCACATTTCACATCTGGCACAAGAAAGCACAGGAGAAGAAAGACTGTTTAATTGTGCTTCCCAAAAGCAGTGATCTGTTCTCTCCCCTGCCACCTTCTTAATGCATTTTTATTTTCTTTATTACAAGTGCAGCAAAGATCATTGTACTTTCTCAGTAAGCTACAGATAGCTTACAAGAAAATTAGTGTCTTAAAGGCAGTATATTAGTGTCTGAAAACCAGCAAGAGGGCAAGACAGTGGGATTTAGATCTGGGACTTGAGAGCACAGAGTTTCATACGCAGAGTGGCTTTGATACTGGTAATAAATGGCTGCCCAACAAGAGTGAGTCCTCAGACAATTTAGGCAGAGATTTCAAAGGCATCCTTCAGCCTTCTCCTCTAACCCTTGAACACACACTAAAGCATGCTGCTCCTCAGCAGCTGGTCTGCAGGCACATGCCATTTGACAGATCCTTACCGGAACTATGTAGTAAAAGGTGTTATAAAGCTGTGCGATTCTACCCTTCAGATAAATTTAAAACAGCAAACACCTGTGAGTTCATTTCTATGTTTCTGTGGGACCCAGCTGGCTGTGAAAGGTAGCTCCTTTGTTCAGAGCAAGACATGAGTCAAAATTTCAGATGTGGGTGTACAAATCGCACGGCTTCAGGTTCCCAAAGCAAGAGGTAAGTTGTGTTTTGCTTGTAGAGTCAAGTGTTTAAGTGGCATCATCCTGCATTACTGTTTCACAGAGGTAAAATATATATGATGCTCCAGTAGGAAAACAAAGCCAAATTTACACTGCAGCTAAAATAGGGTTCTCAGACCTTAACAAGAGTGAGAAGACAAGACCTGACATATCCTCAGCAATTAAAAGAGGTGCAGGAGACATGCCACAGCAATGCTCTTGCGAGGGGTCAGACCTTCCCATCATAGTGCAGCAGCATGTGGTCTGGTCTGCAAGGTCAGCTATTTTACTATTCCTGCCAATTACTATTTATACAGTATTGCAGTCCAAACTGTGTCCAGAATAAAAATTTAATGCAAGAACCTAATACCAATGTGCATATCTGCAAGCATAAAAATGTATATAAATTTAATATAGTTATATTTACATAAATGCATTACATATTTGTATTCATAAAAAGTAAATTTAAGTATTTCACCTTGAAATAACTGATTGAAAATTCAGAGTTATATTTCCCACATAACTTAAAAAACAATACTCCATAGGACACTCATCTAATGAACTGTATTTGAGGTATTTTTGTGTGTTTGAAGCAGCCATGACAGAACTATTTCATGTCAGGTTTGTTCGCTTGGGCAATGTACAATAGGATACTGAATGAAAACTAAAGTATTTCTAAGTCAAATGTGCAGTTTTATTCGCTATGTCTTTTATGACTTTTGTGCTTCCCATTTGCATTAATCTTACTGGAATAAAAAGGAATATTTCAAGAAGATTTTTTTTTCTTACAACAGAAAATTCAGACACTTTATTCCTTTAAAAATTAAAAATAAAGTTTTATTTCAGAATTGGAAAGTACTATATTTAAAAATTGCTATTCCTTTTAAAAAAATAATAGCTCTTTTAAATGCTTATTTTTCTGCAACAGAATAAAATCCCTGTTTCCTAATATTTCAAGTGGAAGGTAAAAGGCAGACTTCCTTGAAATTCAGTGTTCCACTGAAGTACAGAAAACAGCAGTCACAAAATACTGCCTGGAAAAAAAAAAGAATAATTAAACTCCCTTGCGAGAAATCACACTGTTTGAGGAGAAACCATGTATTGGTTTGAACCCTGACATTAAAATAACCTAAATTTCCTTTGAGGATAATAATTTTATTTCATTAGATGCCCCTCATACCTTCTGTATCTCTGATGGCAGCAGCATATCTTCTTTCACTTACAGGAATATGCCTGATATTATAAGAGAGGTAGATGCAATAAGGGAACTGCTGGTTTTATGCACAGCTATCAAAACAAAACAGTTTTCAAAAGGATTTTGGTTTGCCTTTTTATTTTCTTCTCCTGGAATCTTTAGCCTCGGTGTGCCACAGAAAAGTCACTTACCATTGATCTGGGAGACTGTGTGACTTTCAGTGCATCTTCTAGGAGGGGAAGCACTGTGACCTGTCCACTCTGGCCAACGTGGGGTGACCTGTTGGACTGACCTTGTCCACATCCACGCTTGCCCCGTAACTCCCAGAACTGGTGGTACTCAATTACAGAAAGAAGCATTCCCTTCGCTCCTTTCCCCAGGTTTCCAGATTATATACCTTTCTGTAGCCGATAGTTCTCTCTTTTAATTTCTTATGGAAATCATGTAAATATAGATGTCATCTCATTATGTAGATTGTAATTATGTATCCCTATGGACATGTAGGTTTGTCAGTTGGAATTGTCAGCTTCCATTCTTCATGTTAAAGAGGTAACAAATTATACCAATAATAAAGGAGAAAATTTCCAAATGCTTTGGCCTAACCTGTTTACAAAGCCAGATGGACCATAATGTTGTGGGGATTATTAAAGTTATCAACTACAAGGAGTGTTCAGTGCATGCTCTCTGAGAAGGCAATAGGAAAAGAGAAGGGCAAAGACTGTCTTCACTTTCCCATAAAATGGGAATTGCAAATATCAAAGGAACTTTCACTCTCCTTTTCCTTGCCATAGCCTCAAAATCAGAGCTGAGAGAGGGGAAATAATCTCTATGTCCATCGATTGCATGAAATATTGGCTTTTCTACAATAGATTTAGTAAAGCATTAACCTAACCAATTATCAGCAGGCTTGGTTCTGTTTGGTTTTCTCCACCAGTGTCAGGAAAGAATCAAGGCTCCAGAACTGCAGCAAAAGCTGCTTGTGGCAGAAGTTGTGACATAGCAGGGTCAATAGGCCTTAAAGATACTTCACACTGAACTGACTCTAGTCTAGTCCCATGAACTGGTTATCTGCAAGCACCTGAGCTCACCTCCCTGCTTAGTTTCATCTGAAGGGAATCCATCTCCTGCCCTTCAAGACCTTTCCACAGTGTGAACCAAAGTAAATGGGAGTGACTGGAAAATTCACTTTCAAAGGTAAGCTTCCAGTCCAAATGATGCTGCTAAGGATGACCACTCTTATGCTGAGTGAAGGCACAGGGACACTTAGATAAAGTCTTTTTTTGAAAATAGGACTGCACATCCAGCACCATATTGAGAGAAATAAGAGACTTTTTGAGTGTGAAGCAAAATTACTTATTTCTGGAAATATCACTTCAAGAACTGCAGATATTTTAAACTAGTCTGAGGATAGATTGGGGGTGGACTTAGTTTGGGTAGGGTATGTCTATATATATAAGAATTCCATATATATAATTTAATCCTCTTTTAGGCCTAAAAAGTCCAGGAGCTCTGAGTGAAATATTTATGTCTATGTGTTCCCTGACTCAAGAAAATTCTGTGGGTTCCAACTTTACTGTTGCCACCCATCTTTAAAAAATAATATTCAGAACATAACTTAAGGAGGTCCTGGATTTTTTCTATCATTGATTTTTAAATTAATTTTAAAGTACTTCAAAGAAAAGGAAACAGTATACTTGCATAATCACAAAAGTTACAACACTGTAGTCATTATCTTCTTGTATTTAATTTTGAAGGAAATAAATTTCACACAGGTTACAATGCTGAAGGGGAAAAGAATATGAGCTTGTAATATCTTTTATTTTTGTTGTGAAGTAATATGCCTTAAACAGCAGTAAACATTCTAATGAAACAGAAGCCGAAGCAGTAGTGCATAAAATTAATATGCATCAAATGGCAAAAAGGAGTTGATAGGCTGATCCATAAAGTTTACATGCATAATTCAAATGATGTTCAGCAATTTGTAGATCTCAGTTACAGCCCTTTTTTATTGCCAAGTCACAAAGTATATTTGTTCAAGTAATAATATTGCTTCTTTTCATGGCAAAGTTTAAGCAATTCGGATGTCAAAAATTGGATCCACCCACGAGTGCACAGCTGAGGAGAAATAAATATAGCAAAGATTTTACTGAACACAAAGACAACAGAGCAACTTGTCACCTTGTCACTTCCTTTTTTATTTTTTTCAATTTAACTTCAGCATAACTTCAGCTCCTGGAGCGAGGCTGATACTAAAGCTGAGACATATTTCAGTTTTCAAGTTGATTACTTGAACATTATCGAGACATAAATGCCTGCAATTCAATCTGTGAATAACAAAACCATACAGATTGCCTCTAGAGAAAGAGTTGGAAAGGGCTGAGATATAGAACAGTTTGTATCTGGTATAGAAAGAGTTTATATTTAGTAACTGAGAAGGAGTCTGACACATTCTGCTCTTTGCAATTTGTATCCAGATAGGAACAAATTGGGGTTTTTAATTATACAAAATCTTGAGCTTTAGTCTTTTGAGCCTTAGAATTGTAACACAGGCACAAAATGATTCTGACCCTTGAGTCTTCAAGAACAGTCAGCAACAAAAATGGCATAGCAATGTAATGGTGACAAAAATATCAGGGAAGAATATGTTCCTATTTTATATCTGAGAACATGGATGGATTCATAAACAAGGGCAGTAAAAATAGAAAAGGAAAAGGCATAGAACACATTATTACACAGTCATGCACTTCTCTGCTACTTGGTGTAAGAAGAGCACTGAAATTAGATATTTAGAGAGTGCAGATTTCAGTAAAATTTATTTGTATTTAGAAAATAACTGGGTAGTTAAATAGACAATAACGCAGCCAAATGGACTTCAAAGAGACAGTATAAAGGTGATTATTATTATTATTTAAGTATTATTGTGCCAATGGAAACCTTATCACCACAGCTTTTAAATTAAATAATTCCTTTTACTGTGGGACTTTGAGAAGTCTCTTCCAAGACCAGAATGCCCGAGAGAGGCCAAGTAAGGTTATATATTGGCTAACTGAAGAGTTATAAGCCAGAAGAGAATATCCAATGGAAAATATTTTCCGAATGTGTCCAAATATTTCACCCCTCATTAGTGAATGAAAAGTCTAATGATGAAGATGTACATAATACAGAAATTCTGTCCACAGAGAATTTCAATTTTATTTGTTCCACATTGAAATCAAACACAGAATTTTTTTACACAATCCACAAAGGAGCTCATTGAGCAGGGGAGGGGAAGAATGATGTCTGTCAACCAAACCTACATCTTCCTGCTTCATTTTGTTCAAGTTCAAATGTAAAGTTAAAGGCAAATCTAGACAAGCAACTTAAAAAAATGGATCTCAGAAAAAAATGGATCGCATTTCAGTCACTTTGAGAAGGATGTTTGACTATCAAAAAAATTAATAGATTTCATTTTGAATAAAATTACTATCAAATGCACACAATTCCTGAAGCTTTAATATTGATAGAACAGCACAATCCCAGAGGACTTAGCTCTTCTGACTGAGAAGCTCCATCTAAAGAAAGGAAGCCACTAGGGCTCAAATATTAGGGGAAAAAATGAAAGGCATCAACTGAGCTGCAAGCCTGTGCTACCTACAGATGCAGAAGACTTCATGCAGCTGGACTGGTGAATGGGCCCACAGAGACATTTTACTGTGTAGCTCTGAAAAAATACAGTTGATATACATCATATTTTTGAGTATATTCTCCCTCTCTAGAGGCAGGGTATGATTTACATAGTGCTCCAAGTTATGAGTAAAAAAAATTGTATGAAACTTATTTGGAATTCCTTTTGGACACTTTTAGCCACTTGGAATGAAATCCTAGTTATGCTGAATTTGCTGGGAGGCTGGATCATACGTTTTAAATAGCTTTGATTTTTTTCACCTGTTAGTGTCTATTTCAGAATTGCAAACTTTCATTTAGCCTTCTTAGTCATTCAGATTCTCCCTTACTGATTAGAAGGGAATGATTTAATATTGTGAGGATAAAAGTGGAGTTGTCAAAGTGTTATATATTTTTTCTTTGATTACGTGCTCTCGTTTTCCTGTGATTTTATCCCTTTGTCCTCTTCTATTTGATTTTCTTGCTGAGCATCCATTGTAATAAAGTGCCACGTTCAATGGAGTTGCAGTGAGTGATTTAAATAATAGCAGGTGTAGATGTGTAGGAATTTTGATTGTAATGCTCTGCTGTGAAGAACTCATGCATTTATAGTGCAGTATATTTCAGAAAACATTACAGCAATAAGCCCAGCTTGAATGTGCCAGGGGCAGTGCTGCAAATGTATAGAGTTGATGGAATTCATTTCAGTCACTTATTCTTGAGGTAGGATTAGAGGAAATTTTGATCAGTTCATGCATCTCCAATTTGGCCTGCAGCTTTGAGCTCTGGCTACAGCAGAGCTCTCAAGCTGAGCACAGATGGGGCTGGATAGTGTCTGGGTGAGAAGCTTCCAAAAAAATCGGAATGCTGCAGTGTGTAGGTGTTGGTAACTCACTAGGCAGTATGCTTCCCTCGGGTCTGCTCCTTACATCCCTGCCTTTCACCATGGTAGAAAATGCTAGCTTGTTAGAGGTATTTCCTTTGAAGATAAGAGTTAAGATCAAGTTCCTTATCAGTTGAAAATCCTGTTATATGTTCTTCACTACTTATATCTAGCTTCCAGCTCAAGCAATTCCATTACATTTTGTCTGCTTCTTCCCATTTCATTTTCAAAAGGAGCAAAGTTAGAACTGCTGTCAATATAAAACAGCTATGACTGCATTTTGCAAAGAATTAGTTGAGGCTATCTGTATTGGAGGAAAGAGGGTCTTGTTCTGCTTCCTAGTCACAACCAACTGCAAAAATTCACTTTTATACATATCTGTTGAGAAACTCTTTTACTTTATGACTGTTACTTTGATAGTATAATCTCTATAATCTCTTCAAATCTTGCCTGATTTTGCAGTTTGAGAAAACCTTTATGTCTCAAAACACTGCTTCAGGTGTGCTAGAGGACTTCAGTTACGAGTTCAAGCTGCACTGCAGCTGGGAACACTTTCAGCATGTTATGTAGGTAAATATAATATGACTTACAGCTTACTGCTCTGTGAAGCATTTGCTCACCCACTGGATAAAATGTTGAACAAGAACTCATGTGGAATGCTCTGGGATGGAGTAGAAAAGGGCATTTTTTTTCAGGTACTTGACAGCATTTCTTTCCCATTGGTTTTAGCACTACTTTGCAATCCAGGGTGGGGGTGTCTCAGATCCATTTCTAACACATTTGCCACTTGGGAAACTCTGTTAAGCTCTGCAAACACGAAGGAGGTTTTTACTGAGTTCTCTCACACCAGAACTGTGCAAGGAAGCTGGAAAGTGAAGTTTGATGCTCGTAAGCTATGCTGAAATACTGCTGGGGATGGGGGGTGGGTGAAGTGGCACCACGGCTGTGTGAAATGTCAGTCATGCCATGGGCCAAGTTCTGCTCAAGTTACTTCTCCAGCCTGTAGAAAAATCAGTGGAGCTCCATGAATGTATACCAACCAAGAGCATCGTTTTAACCTGAATTTAATGGCATTGCTTTGTAATTACACAGTGGATCAGTGAAATTTTTCTGATTTGTGTTGTTTACAGGTAAAATGTGTTGGACATAATATAATGGAGAAAGGAAGAATGGCATTGTAAAGTTACATGGAGGAACACTACTTTTATGAAGTGCTTAGGAATCAAAAGCTGCCTTGGCACCCACTGACACACCATCATCACATTTCCTCGGTAACCCACGCCCAAAACTAACAAATGTAGACAGGATGATAACTGATGTAATTTTGGTGATGAAACTATCTATGATCTACCAAAATTCAGTCAAGAGATGTTATCATGCTGAACTTCATCATAGAAACACAGAAAAAAATATTTTCTGAAGTGGTGGAAGTGCATTTTGAAAGATAGGAGACAAAGCAGACTAACAAGCAAATTATGTCTGTGATAGAATGGCCATAGTTATCGTATATCACTAAAACAAAAGCACTTGCAGTATCAAATTTTTCTCAGAAGGCAGGATCTTAGAAGGGGCTTTTATATCTCTTTTATTCTCTTACAGCTGTGAGATTTTTTCAGTCTTACTTGATTTTTGGTTCCCTAAGTTGCAAGACAAAATGAATGTGGTAAGTTATCTGATAAAAACTCACCTGCACACTCACGAAGGGGCTCAGAGACATTCGAGACCCCAAGTAATAGCCTGCCCAGCCAATGCAGCCATCAGCCCAGAGGAACACAGGGGTACAACTTCGGGCAGGGCTGAACCTCAGCTGAAGACTCAAAGGGAAGGAAGGGCATCTGCCTGGGCCTTTCCCAGGGCTGCCCCAGGAAACCCATCACCAGGAGTCATTGGGAGCAACTCTCTGAGTCACATTTGGGATTAGAGGTGGTTGCTGTCTAGGGATGGGACACATCATGGTATACAGGGGAAGAACATTTTAGAATTGCACAGGATTTACTATGGGATGTTTAAGGGAGGAATCAAAGATGAGAAAAAGCAAGGGATTTGGGGAGGAATAAATGGAGACATAGGGAACAAAAGGGTCCATTAACACATAAGCAAGGTCTGATCAGTGCAGTTGTCTGGCCTTGTCTCGCACTTGATCATCACAATCTGCCTGTCTACTCATTAAAATTCACCTTCAGCTGCTTTGCAGGAAGGGACTCTTTACCCTCTGTGTGTGTTTCTGCCTGTCTACCTGTCTGGGAATCTGTGGTGCCAGCAGCTGGAGTGGGGGCTGCAGCCTTGAGAGCTCATATGTCCAGGTGCCCTTACCTGGGAGACTGAGCCAGGCCAGCTGCTGGATGGATCCACCCTGTGTGTGTACACAGGTACTCACACCAATGGTCTGCTGTCCTGCCCAGCCAGAGAGGGGAGCAGGACACAGACACTGGTGATGCCTGTGCTTTGGGAACGCCCTGGGTGTCTGTCCATGACCTGCACTGCCAGCCATCTCTCTGGATGTGTGTAGGTGGGGTGCATGCATGTGCTCTGAGCCTGCTGGGAATAATTTTTCACCCTTGTTATCAGGTGGACCTGGGAAGACAGAGTGGCAGCAGCCCTGCCTTCCTCAAGCCGTCAGATCTGGCAAGATGTACTTTACCATGATGTATTTGGAATTTCCAGTTCCAAATTCCTCCAATAGAACGAACACCAGTTGTTAACAAGTCTGAGCAGGTCTGCTGCTTAGTTTCCTGAATGCAGTTCTTTCCTTTGACAGGACAGATTTATTTCACTTGTCAGAAGTAGTGCCTACCCTGAGAGTCCGCTGGTCACCGTGATAGCCATGAGATTCTCAATCAGTTCTGGCAAACATAATGTGCAGATTTAAAATTCCCCATTAAAATTACTCAAATACAGCAATATATCTTAATACACCCTGCCATTTAAGTGTTAGATTATGAAATGTCAGACAGCTGAGTTACAAATGGAAGAAGGTTTTTCAAGTTAAAAAGACTACTTGTATGTCTAACTTTCAAAACTCTATGTGTAAGAAGTGATTGCTCTTCTAAATTAATAACTAAGAACGTTAATGAGAACTTGCTTAGATACACAAAACTTATGAGAATGCATGTGCCTATGATAGTACTGAAAAGTGTTCAACAGGAATCATACAAATATTCATATGCAAAATATTTTGAGGGAGAAAACTATTTAAACTAAAAAAAAAATAAAACTTCAATAGATGCTTAAAAAATCATGTTTTAAGGAAAACTGAAGGATGTCATAGAACAGAATAGCTAAAATTGCTGACTTTCATGAAGCGGCACTATAAGATACAGAAGATGATTTATATTCACTCAACAGATTACTGAAAAAAAAATACATAGACGTTTAAAAACCTTAATTGGTTATTCCAGTCTCAAAAGGGAGAGAGAAAATAAGCCTTTATTGAAAAGTACATGAGCAAGAAAGAAAGCTTTTGATAATGTCACCATGGTTCTCAGTCATTCTTTCACAGGCTTAAGGTGAATATTGATTAGTCAAATTTCCTTGCCTTTTGGGCTGTGCTTTTTTCCCATTTTTATAAGGAAAATTTGAAACAGGCTTCAGTTGGTGTTTTTTCTTCTTATTCTTAGTATGCATATGAACAGCATCTGCTTTCTTCCCCAGCAAAGGCAATGATACGTTTCTACTGCCTCAGTTCTAACCAGTTTAATGTGCAGAAAAGCACAGTGTTGCACGATAACAGCAATTCTGCAGAGCAAAATGTTGATGGAAATGGCAGGCTGCTGTTAGAGGCAGTGATGGGGTTATGGGAAGCCCAGACTCTCTGTGAAAGGAGTCGATGAGGGTCTCTGGGAGAATATGGAGCAGCAACATCTGTGTTTCACTAAGCTTTCATGAGAGAAAGTGTTCTGGATGTATTTTATTACAGGCTTTTGATGAAACTGAGATGGCACCACTGAATGTTTCCAAGATTAGAAATGTTAACATTTCCTTCACCACATTTGGGAGCTGCTTTTGACAGAATATGGCACAGCAGACACAGAGAGACCTGTTGTGTTGCAGATTTTGCCAGGCTCTATAGCAGCCATCATATGCTCCTTTAATCTTTCTGCTTTCTTTTTATTTTATTTCATTTTTCCTCTTCTCTAGCAAAATTTCTGATTTATAAAAGCCTGTGTTATTTGAGAAGTAAAAGATCTGTGGTAATGATAGTGTTTAACTTTTGATGTAAAGTACTCTTCTTTGGGCATGTTGCAAACAAGATTAGCAGTTTTCCTTTTATATTATCTGCATACTAATTCCAGCAGAACTGCTATGTTACACAAGCACTTGGTTGTTTTTCCTCTTTTCTTTCCTTTCTATTGTTTAAGACAGTTTAAATAACTAAATTAAAATCCACTGTAAGATGGAACCTGTTTCTCTCAAAAAAACATAATAATGGTCATTGAGACAATGGCATATGCTGATGTTGTAATGAACTGCATTTCACAGAATTAGGGCAATTAGGCACTGAAAACTACCCATCCACCAAGTTCATGCACCCACAAAGACAGTTTAAAACAGTCCCCTAGGGAATTTCTAAGTGTTTAGACCAGTCTTATTTTTAAATTTCACAAGTGTCAAGACCAGCTTGAAAAAAGAAATAATATCCAAGAGATATTTCAAATATATCTGCATTTAACATCAAATACTACAACCATGAGGTTAGAAAAGTGTTCTGATTTATTAAGATGCAATTTGTATCTCTATAGAATGTTTAGAACTGAAGCTGAAAAATATGCTTTAACTGTGGTTATTGACCACCAGAAAGCTCTAGAGTGATATAAAGGAAATATGTTTAAAAATGTCTATAAAGGATTTATTGTGCTACTTTAAAAAATATGAAAAAATAACATAACTGGATCATAGACAACTGTAGTTCATAAATTGTTTTGGTTTTTTCCTATTCCAATAGAAAAATCTGGGAGTTGCAGTTCAGGAAAGATGTTGGTCAACTGGGTGTGTAGGGAAGATGAGAGGTCTAGGGAACATGGGTGGTTGAAAGAATCTTTGCCAGTAGCTTTCCACAAAATTTAAGATTAATAGATTTCAAATATGCAAGGGCCTTCTGCCACAAAGTTTATCCATGTGGTTGGGGAATAAATTAAGAGAAAGGGAAATTTTGTCGTGGTACTGAAGAGTCAGCTTGGATGTCTGGACAACTTTAGAATTTTAAGGGTAGTGACACAAAAATAGACTGAATGGGTGTCTTAGAGACCCCATCACTGAAACTTTTAAAGACAGGTTAGACAAGCTCTTGTCAGGTATGACATGGTGTGTAATTCATCTTGTCAGGACAGGAGGATGGATTAGATGATCACACAAAATCCCTTCCAGCCATATGACTGTTTAGAAGAACAGAATATACTCCCAGTATAATTTATAACCTGTTTCAGCTTTACTGCTTCTCTTCATAATTTTTTCTTGTCACCTTTACTGTTCTGCAATAAAATATCTGATGGAAAAAGAGGTTCTTTGCTGAATTACCCTTCTACAGTTTATGTTAAGGAAATACACTGGACTCCTTGGGAACAAGGCAAAACTACATAAGCAATGCCTACTTCATGCTATCAGTAATTGCTTTATGCTTATAAGGGCTCTAAGTTTTCCCCACAAATAAGGTAGAAAATACTTCCAAATGTTTGTCCCAGCTGAGAAGAGGAGTCATCTGCAACTTCCATGATTTGAGTAAGCAGGGCAGGCTACAGTGCATGTGGTTGTCCGGATCAACAGCCTAACTGGAAGGAGTCACAACTTCTTTTCTGCCCACATATCTGATGTACTTCCTATAAAAACCAAAGCACTGTGAGGTAGGGAGGAAGAGAACTGGGAAAGCAAACTGCTGGCACCCACGCTGTGGTTTCACCCCAGAGCAGAGCTGGGCTGTAGCCGGGGTGTGCATCTGGTCACAGGAGGGCACACTTCTAATTGAGCTGGACTCCTTAAGTCTAAGCTGTTTCTGAGCAGAATTTCTTGATAGAATAACTAGTTCCAACTGATTCCCATTAAGTGTCTTAGAGTTCAGCTGTATGATAGACCAACCTAACTTAAAGTTACTGGATGTTAGTTGGGCTGTGATAATTTGTCCATAGAAAGTGATGGTGAAAGTTTTCTGTTCACAACTCAAAATCACATAAATGATAGAAAGAAGCTGTTCCAAATCAATTTAAATGCGATAACTTCTTGAGTTTCGGGACTTCTTTATCAGAGCCCACTCAGGCATCATTTTTACATCCTGCACAGTTTAGCTTATCTGGAAATTAGATAGAATTAACTTACATATTAAAGGTTATAAATTTTTTCCTTAGTCATTTCATCTTGTTTGGGAACAGCTGATGTCCTCAGATGAGCTCAGACCCCACCTGCAATAGGATTTTGGTCTCTACATTATTTGAGAGTCTGTTGATTGAGAAGTAGGATTTCCACCTAGTCATTCCAGTCTTTAGAAATGCAACAATGCTTTTCAGCTTCCCAGAAGTTCTCCTTAAAGATCTCCTCCAGCTCTGGTTCATCAGAACACCAGAGTCCTTGACAAGGTGTATCATAGAATCACATAATCAGATTGGTTGGAAAGGACCTCTGAGATCACCAAGTCTAAACCTTTATCCACTACCACCACAGTTACTAGACTATGGCACTAAGTGCCACATCCAGTCTCTTCTTAAATACCTCCAGGGACAGAGAATCCACCACCTCCCTGGGCAGCCCATTCCAATGCCTGATTACCCTCTCCGTAAAGAATTTCTTCCTAGTATCTAACATAAAGATAGCGCACTGGATGACTATTGCTTGATAAGTTATACCTTTTTGAAGGCAAGAGTCATATATGTTCCAATGTCTTCCTGACCTGGTAAAGATAAGGTGTGACAAAGGAAAGAAAAAAAAAACCAACCAAACAAGCAAACATATAATAAAAACTCATTCCAGTACTGATAATTTTGATCATTTGGTCACTCAATCCTAACTGCTCATTTCAGTTTCAGAGATGAAAATAAGATCTGAGACAACTGAGACAAAAAAAATTGGATTCTCATTTTCTTTGAGAAATGGTATAATTTTCTTTAGATAATTCTTATTTAAAGATGGCAGATATTAGTTGTGTAGATAAAATGTGGAGCAGCAGGCCTGCTTCTAACATGAATGCAGTTACATGAAAAAAGTTTATTTTCTAAATACCTCTTTTCTACTCTTGCAGGCTTTGCTGACTCTTTTGTTATTTCTGTTAACTCAGCCCCACTAGAAGAAGAGGATATGTACTTTCCTGCTATATTTTACTATGTATGTGTGTGTGTGTGTATGGACATGTGTACGTGAGACACTTCACTACAGTCTCAGCTGAGAGAAGCCGGATAATGCTTTGCCAGAAGTGAGTGACTCCAAAGTTTCGCTTTACCAAATGGTAGTGATTAACAGTTCAGTGTTTAACTTGAATCTAGACTTATTCTGCAAAGTACAAATCAATGATGCCATCCTAAAATAGGGGTGCTGGGATCAGACAGCACGTGGGTGTCTTTGTGGCTCTCCAGAGCCTTGATGCCCCCACCAGACTGGATGTCAAATTCTCAGGCAGCTCAGTTTAAACAAGGTGAAATTCATCCTGTGTGACAAAATAGTGAATGAGTATATGCAATAAAAGAACAGGTACTTTTTTTTGAGCCTGGAATTGTGCAATTTCCCTGACATAAAATAAGTAAATAACGTAAGCATACACAGAAGAAAATGTTTCTGTGTATCATGTGCGCTTGTACAACACTTGTGTGGTTACTTACCTACGTCTAGGCACCTTGTGAATATGTAAAGGAATTTGGGCCAATTTCATTACTGAAATGAGCAATGAAATGACTACTGATTTATATCAGCAATGGGATTTATATCAATGATGTGAATGATTCGTGGATTTGCATAGAGATAACAAGTTATAACCCTGTGACCTCATGGTGCTTTTTGATTTAAGGACATTTATGTACAAGTTCCTTTGCCAGTGCCAGTCCCTGGTTGTTTCAGCTATTGAATCTTGTGTGATTTTCAGATTTAAAATACTAAACTTCCATAATTTAAAATAAATATTATGAGTTCTGAGACAGTATGTGTGTGCAGATCTCAAAATTTCAAAATGTCTTGACATAATATTTGCTTACACTGTTCAGGATGTTTTTTCAGTGATAGAAAAACAGATCACCAGCTGGCTTTTTTTGTCATTTATTTTATTTTACTTTACTTTATTTTTTGCCATATATTGCAAGGCCCAGAAGGTCCACTAGAGGAATAAGTTCTGTCTTTGAAAAGAGATGAAAATGACTGACAGTATCACAAAGCCAGGTTAATTCAAAACAAGAAAATTTAAGTTGCAGAAATCACACCTTTGGTAGAAAAGTTACTACTTATTAGGCATTAACAGCATTCACAGTCTACCCACAACAGCAAAATGCTGCAAAGTTTAAAGCAAACTACTAGAAAGGCTACCAAAGCAAAGGTTATATATTAAACTCGGAAAAGCAAGATTATAACTAAATGCTATGCTTTTTGTTACCTAATAGAAGTACCCATAATCATTAACTGAAAATGCAAGTTGGTTTCTAAATTATCCCATCTCAGATTGCTACAGGGAAAAGGATATTGCGCAGCACCACCTTCTGCCACATGGTGCTTTGTGATGAGGAGCTGGTGTCTGGACTGCTGGCGTCACAGATCTGACCCAGAGCAGTGGACATCTATGCTGAGGGGGTGGGAATGGCTTTTTGTACAGCACTGCATCTGTCTGAGTCAGTCACTGTGGGGATTTTAAGGCTAGATTTCTTGGGAGGCCTCTCTTGGTTAAAATGTCTCTAACACACCAGAGGGCTGTTACAAAAGGCTGTTGCAGCGTATCAGGCCCAGAATGACAGGGGTAGAAAGCAAACAGAGAAAATGTAAAAAAATCCTCAGAAATCATGTCAGTATTGAACTAAGAACTGTCTTTTAAGACAGCTCTTTAAGAGCGTGAGGAGAAATGTTGTGCTGCCTCTGACAGTGCAGCACTCACAGCACAGCGTAGACTGCTCGGCAGCACACATGGGTGGAGGCAGGACTTTCCCTCCTCAGGACTCCCAGATAGCCAACAAACAGTGGTCTCACATGCTACGTGAAGCTCCTTCTAGTCAAGGCTATGTGACCATGGAAGCATCCATCTCCTATGCCTGGCTTTCCCTTCTCCCCTACTTGACTCAGGCCTCCAGCAGGTTGTCCTACCCCTGCTGCCTGGGATATCCAGAAAGATAACCTCTTGTGTTGCAGGAGTGGCCATGGCCATTTAGGCTATCTGAGTCAGAGTTTACCCACCCTGCACAGGACAGAGGTGGGGCAGAAAAGGATCTAGCTCAGTACTCCTCCTACCCAGTACAAAGATGTGCTGCAGAGCACTCAGAGTCAAAGGTCTGGGGCAAGTGAGTAGTTTTACTTAATCCTGCAAACAGCATTTATTTGCTGGTAAAGGGCTGAGCAGTTGCTCTTCACGCCTGCACAGCTGCCAGTATGGCCCCTTCTTCAGCAGCAGCAGTGGAGAACAGGCCAACTGTTCCAGCAGGTTAGTGAGGATGCCTGTGTCCTCCTCTGTGTCAGCTTCTGGGGTTGGTTCTTCCTTGCTCTGCAAATTTTCTGGACTTGACAGAAAATCCTCTCACAGGGACCTTTTTGTTTAGTATCTGACTTGTTTTGTGAGGTGCAATCTCTATCCAACTGCTTCTACTCAGCTCCTGGCACTCTGCCCCCACAGTAAAATCAGTTCCTTCCCCACTCAGTTTCTCCCTCATTCTTGCATAGTTCTCCCAAGTCTTCTGCTTGGTTTCTCCTACAAGTCTCTTTTTAATGTCTTGCTTTGTCATTCCTCTTCCTCTGACCTATGAAGAGACTCTTCTTTTTTTTTTTTTTTGCCATTTCTCTGCAAAAAGCCTTGATAAATTTGGTTTCCCATTCAGATCCTCTACTTACTGTTCCCAGGTGCTTCCATTAGAATAGCAGCTAAATGACAAACAGTCTTGCTGGTGCAAGAGAGATATGATATAGTTCAAGGTAGATTAATTGTGCACATTTTTCATGACAACTTCAGAAAATTGAGCAGAATACAGAATTTGTTCAGAGATCAAACCTGGAGATGTAAGCAGGTCCCCCCGAGCCATCAAAACTTTTGTATTTAGTGACCCAATAGACCCAAACTGTCTCAAGGTGACTGTTCAGCTGAAAACGCTGGCCTGTGACCAAGGTTCAGCTCTTATGTTTAATTGTTAGGAGTACTGCAAACAAGTCTCTTCTGCCACTTAGCAGAAGAGTCTGAACACTATAATATAATGGCCAGTCTTCGCGAACGAAGAACCGGGGAAGGTCTTTACACCTTCCAGCCTGCGCATTGGATTTT